>CM073583.1:99867508-100467508 GCA_037074715.1 Magnolia kwangsiensis
CTACGGTTGATACGCAAGTACTAAAAACTGTACACGTGTCATAAAATAAAATCAACTTAACCCGTCTAGACCTTGAAATGATAAATTGTTAACGGCTAAAATTCAAACAATAAAATATTCGCTAATAAAGTGTGAAAATCATAAAGTAAATCTGAATTTTAAAAGTTGCTCTGTTTGCAGTGGATCCCACGATTTAAACGGTTTAGTTCAAGTCTCTCTTGGATATATGTACGCATAGCGAGTGCCTACGTATCAACCATCACACATAGCTCGAGTATCAAATAAGGAAAGCTAGAGGCCTATAAAGAGAAAGCCACGTGTGAAAATGAATTGTATCTAAATAGAGTATAAGACAATGCACCACGAGACAAGATGTACGAATCCCAGGATTCACGGCATCGGTTAGAGAGTACTCGACAATTAGGGTCATGTACTGGGAATCTGGGCCGTTGATTTATTACCTCCCATCATGCATGGACGGTGGTAATTTGTGAATTATGGCGGTGGGAACTTATGAATTTTCCATGTGGTGTAAGAAGAGAAAGAAAAACAACCAACGGTCCATATTATACTGAAAAAGACAACACCGACGTCGAGCATCTTTGAACGTGAAGATCTTCGTGCAGGGTCCATTCACGTTGGGAACCAGCACAACGAGCGACGCGGATTTAGTCATACCCCTGCTCTGTGGGGCCCACCGTAATATAAGTTTTTTATCCACGCCCGTTCATCGCTTTTCTCGTATCATTTTAAGTTGGATCTAAAAAATTAGGTAGGTCCACGGCTCCAGTGGACCACACCAAAGGAAGCTGCAGTGATAATGACACCCACCGTTGAAACCTTTCAAATGGCCACCGTGATGTTTTTTCTTTTTTTACCATCCAACCTATTCATAAGGTCATGTAGGCGTGGATGTAGTGAAAACACAAATATCAGCTTATCCGAAATTTCCCCAGCTCCCAAGAAGTTTTTAATGGTGGACGTTCAATCCCCACTTTGTGGTTCACTTAAGCCCTGGACCTGCCTCATTTTTTTTATAGAATATTTAAATGATCTGAGGAAAACGATGAACGGCGTGGATAAAAAACTTACATCACGGTGGGCCCCACGGAGCCCTGCCACGACGGATTACTGGGCGGGGGTAGGACGCAATCCGCGTCCCACGAGGAGAGGCATGATACAGTTGTACACGTGGGAGATCAATGAAATTGCTGGCATGTTTTAAAATTTACAGTTGGGGGAGTTCTTTCATTTTGAATCATACAAATCACGAGGCAGAGATTATCTTGTCTATATGAAATCTTGTCTATATGAATATTTTTTTGGGGGGGGGGGGGGGGGGGGGGGGGGGTGGGGAGATTATCTTTTCTATATGAATTTTGTTTCCTGCATTAAAAATAAATAAATAAATAATAAAACTAAACATGTTGAACACTAGAGCTGGGCACATTTGACCTGATCTGGTGGATTCAACCCGATCCGATCTGATCCGATCCGTTCTGAACCGAACCGATGGCCTGGATCGGTGCAGATCGAGTAGGGGCCCTTCAGATCCAACCGTTGTCAAATTGAGATCGGTTCGTGATTAATCCGAACCGTCCCGATCTGAAAACCCGATCCGAATGGAACCGGACCGATTCGATCTGGCCCGATCCAGAGTGGTTCATATCGATATTTCTACTTTTTCCTATGATATGATCCACTTGAGCTTTGGATATTCATCAATTTTGGGTTCAACGAATAAAATGATATGGAAAAATGAATGGACGACGTGGATAAACCACATGCATTCAAGGTGGGCCCCAACAGAGTTTACTCACTACGGTAAGAGGATTTGCCCGTCTACCACACTAAGCTAGCAGTAGCTATCTGTAGGTATGTGTCATGCGAAGACGAGAACTGACGATCCTCGAGCTCCAAGTACGAACGGTGAGATCAAAGTTATATGGCCCCACGGTGATGTATTTTTCATATCTACACCGTTCATATATTTTTAGAGATTATAATAGAGCATTATCCCAAAAATGAATCATATCCAAAGATCATCTGGACCACATCGCAAATAACAGCTGAGAATGATTTTCACCGTTAAACAACTCGTAGGGCCCACTATAACGTTTATTTTCCATCCAATCTGTTCATAAGTTAACAGAGGCCTGTATTAAGAGGAAAAACAAATTCCAAATTAATCCAAAAGGGTTTCAATGGTAGACGTTCAATCACCATAGCTTTTTTAAGTGTGGTCCACTTGATAGTTAGATCTATCTTATTTTTCATCTTAAGCCCTAAAACGAGCTCATCAAATGGATGAACGGTTTGGATATAACACATACCCCATGATGAGACCCACAGAACTTGCTAACATTACATGCGCAGGACTTTCGTGCACAGCACGTAACAACTGCTAGCGTGATGTGCACGTCAACATAGCTATACTCCTCGAGCTCTGAGTTATACGAACGGCTCAAATGAGATTCACATTACGTGGGCCCCACAATGATGTATTTATTATATCCATACTGTTTATCATTTTTTCGTGATCATTTTAAATCATCTAGAAAAAAATGAATCACATTTAAAACTCAAATGGACCACACCGAAAATAGCAGCGAGGATAGTGATTTTCACCGTTAAAAAATTTGATTCGTACCCAATCCGATCTGACTCAATTTCCCAGATTGAGTCGGACTCGGTTCGGGTTAGATGCCCCAAACTCGGCGCCGGATCGGATTAGGTTCGGATCCAACCATGTAGATTTCGGACCGAATCGGGTTGGACCGAATCCGATCCGACTCAGTACGATGCCCAGCTCTATTGAACACGTTGTGTGATATTTGTCTTGCCAATTGTACCATGTTTAGATCTGAATTGTTCATCACGTTAACACCACTATGCCGAGTTTCATAAAGCTTGACCAGTAAATTCGGATGGAAGTCATTAATATGACATGTTATTTGGGAAATTATTTTTCTTTAATTACACTAAATTTTAATTTTTTAAAATTAGATGTATGGTATGGAAAAAGTTATTAATTATTCATTTTTTTTAAATATTTTTTGTTGTGATGTTTATATTTCGATTATATAGATTAAATGATTAAACTAGATATGAGATTCATAAGTGTATTTTTCTTCGTTATGCAAATAGAACAAAAGATTATGTGTTGTAATAATTTATTCGCACAAGTTGATGATTATTCAAAATGTCATTTTTAAGGAATATTCAATGTAAAAAAGATAAAAAGATATGAGTATTAAAGCTGTGAGAGATAATTGAATTGAAATTATTAAATAATGTCTAATATCACTATATTAATTTAGAAGATTAACAAGTTAATGATATTATTGAATATTAAGTCGATAAAAAACATACACGTGAGATACTAGGTCTAAAACTCAAAATGATCAAGGTCGATCATAGAGATTTGCAAAACTTTCTACTTAGCTCAATGATTAGGTTTTAACATATGCTTGTATTACAAAAGAGGGCAAATCTTGTTTATACCAAGAGGTATGTGTTAGAATATTTGGTTGAATCAAATAGACTATTAAAAAATCGAGAATAAAAAAAAATAAAATTTGAGATAGATGACTTATAGAGTCGAGTCGAAGTGTGACGTGAGTCATTCGGCTTGAAATCGAATTTGCTCCCCTTGGACAGCATCTCAAGTGCAATAGGTTTCTAAAGCGATCGACCTCCAGGATACTGAGCGGTGCACTCACTGTTAGGGGTGTACACAAACCGAGCTAGCTCGGTTAGCTCACTCGACTCGACTCGAAAAGGCTCAATTTGACTCGGTTTGAAGCTAAGTTCGAGCCGAGTCGAGCTGATTTTTTGAGCTCGAAAATGAGTTCAAGTAGGCCCCTGCTCGACTCGGATCCAATCCAGCTCGAATCGAACTCAGATTGAATTAGTTCGGTGACTCGGTTACTTTGCCATTAATGTTAATCACTAAGTGTTTGATAAAATGACTCAATGAAGTGTTCGAGTCGAGTACCTAGGTTGAGCTGCGTCTGATGGAATGTTGTGTTCGAGTTGACTACCTAGGTTGGGATGCACATCATCTGAGAACAGTTTCTACAATGGTGGCTCACATGTAATAATGGTGGGTGTGGATCAATCAAGCTATTCAGATTCTTCAAACTTTGAAATCTCTATATATACCTACTGTAATCTCATATATACCTAAAATCTCTATATATACCTGTTGTAGTCTCATTTTCTGCAGTGACATGATAGTGGAGAAGTTGAATATTGTTGTTTTTTGTCGTGTTCAAGAGCTCTGTTGTAGCAACTTTGTTTTTGCATTGTTTAGAAGGTGCAGTCCAAGTATTTTGAAGATGCAGTGTAGGTGTTTGAGGAAATGCCTCAATGGCGAACTCGGCCCGATCTTGGCTCGAACTCGACCCAAGCTAGCCCGAGCTGCTGATCAAACCAAGCCAAGCTAGCCAGTCAGGCTCGAGGACAGGGCCGAGCCGAGTTCGACCTAAGGTCAGCCAGTAGTTGAGCCAAGTTGAGCTGAGGCCAGCTCGATGTTGAGACTTAAATATTGTATAATTTTTCCTATTTATCTCTTGATTTTATGAATATAAATCATCTTAATATTTTATTTTACTCATGCATGTATTGCAAGGTAAATTTAAGTGCTTGGATTGAAAGGGTGTTAAAAAGCATGGATTTGATGCTCAAGATTTACCAAGGAAAGGGTTGGATTTTAGGAGACCAAGATTGAAGCATTCATATGTCAAATATCCAAAAAAATCAAGTGACGAATGGAGAGAATCGACGATTTGAAGTGAAGAATCCTGAAATCGTTCTGAAAAAGTGTATTTTGAAGCTGTGAAGTTTATTTTGGAAACCTGTGCAGCAGGAAGTCTGTTTTAAACGAACTAAGCAACGAGAAGTCTATTTTGGAAAAATACGTATATTTGTTGTGATTTCTAGGATTTTCAACTTTGTACAAAAATTGGAGTTCCCTACTTATAAATAGGGCCTCCTAGGGCATTCCAAAAAATCATTCAAGGCATCCCAAAACGAAGTTTAAGATTTTTAAAGAGTTTTTTTAATTTTATTAAAGCTTTTAAGTTGTTCTTTTTATTTTAGATCTTTTCTATTTTGTATTTTTTTTTCTTGTTGCTTTTTACTTCTGCAATTTAATTATGCTTTTCTAAGTTCCTTCTAGCCCAAGTTAGAAGGGAAGCACATGAGTTTAATAGTTTTTTAAGATTATGATGATTGATTGTTTTAATGATGAGAAGAATGGTGTATGCATGTTGTCTATTATTTAGGTTTTATTTTTTTCATCCTCGTGTGAGATCCATATGTTTCCATCATATGAGATTCACATTGATGGATAGGCTTAGCCTAGATCAATCAGATTTCCTAAATAGGAGAGGTTCTCAACCTGTTATATTTCTTTGATATTCATTATCCTATAGATCTTGAATACTTAGAATCACTGGCGCTTGAGAATATATGTCAATGATGCAGATCCATTATTTTTTAATATTTTATATCACTTTTTAATATTTAAACTATCTTATTTTTCGACTAGGAGTGCTCAGATCCTAGTTGTGTTATCCAAGTCATCATGATTTTGGAACATTAACCTATGTGTGGAACTTTGAAGCTTGGGTGTTATTTTAATTCATTGAATTACATCCATTCAAAAATTCCAAAATCAAATCATTGGTTTAGTTTTTATTACTTAGTTTGTTTTGCATTTGATTTTTTTTCTTCTCACAATTCATCTCCCTGTGAGATCGACCCCGTATTCACGGGATACTACTTACGAACCTCTGTACTTGGAGGCAAGTAATCAAGTTTTTGGCGTCGTTGCCGAGGAGAGACTGAGATAGATCAGATCTGTGCAAGATACCTAAGGTAAGTTTTTTCTAAGATAAGTTCTCTTCTAAACCCTCCAAATTTTCTGTAGATTTTTTTTTCTTTTTCTTTTTCTTTTTCTTTAAAAATAAATTCAATTGGGTCTTTCAAGCACTAACTGTGACATAAGGTTACCCTGCTTGGGATTTCATCACCCAAGTGCTACGGTTGTCCTACAGTTGTTGTTTGATCACACAGATCATCCGCTGAATCTATTTTCCAGATTAACATAGTTTAATTTTTGCAGTAGTTTTCCTTTAATTGATTTATTTTTTTAATTTTATGGACTGAACCCTCATGGTCGGCCCTGCCGCCTGGGTTGTTGATTTATTTTTACTTTGTGGACTAAACCCTCATGGTCGGCCCTGCCGCCTGGGTTGTTGATTAAGTTTTTATTTTTATTGTACATTACATACTTGCTATTTAAATTAGTGGTATTTATTGTGTGGTATGGATGGTTTATGTCCCGTTGGAGTAGGGATCAAAATAATCGACTCTCCTCCGAAGGCGAACTAGTTCCAGGCCTTGATCATTTACTTAGAAGAGGCACTCAACATCACTTGGATTTCATGGCAGACCCAGTTGATAATCCAAATCCAAATCTGCCAGATCCACTTATAAATCAACCTAATCCTCCTCTTGAGGATGAAAATGAGGTTCATAGGAATGTTTTAAACCAACCACGAACTTTACGTGAACATTTACACCCTGAGAGATCAACTTTACCATCTTGCATAGTATTCCCTACTCACACAGGGAACATTGATTTTAAACCAGGTGTGATTTAATTAATTCCTAAATTTCATGGCTTGGATTCTGAAAGCCCCTATTTGCACCTCAAGGACTTTGAGGAAGTAATTGCAACGTTACAAGTAAATAATGGCAATAGGGATGTACTTAAGCTTAGGTTATTCTCGTTTTCTCTAAAGGATCGAGCCAAAGCATGGCTGTAACATCCCAAAAATCAGGGGTCGAGCATAAACTCCACTCCCGAGTTCCAGAACATCACTTATGCAATATTTTCAATGATGGATGAATGTTGTTCATATTAGTACAGAAAACATGAGTGGGATTAGACCAAAACAGCATATCATACTCCAGAGACAGTTAAGTTTCTCAAGCGAAAGACTGTGATAAATACATAAAATGTATAATTGATTGTAAGTCTCCAAAGTGTGAACATGTTACCAGGTTAACTAAATACATGTATACTCCAAAATGAAAAGAAAAGAATATACATGGGTGTTTAAATAAAAAGTAAAAATACTAAGTGTATTGGCATCTAATCAGTAACCCTGTAAACCCGTCGATCAGAACCTGCATATAGGAGAAGTCCTCCTCAATATCATCAAAAAAGACCGACTCTGCCTCGCAAGCATCGTCGCCATCTAAAACTAAAACAGGGACTGGTTGGTGTGGCCAACACCGTCCCGTAACGTGGGAGTGAGTAATTAACTCAGTGGAATCTATACAGCAAAGGTTAACATGTTATCAATCCAATCCAGCAGTAATGATAAAGCAATTCAATCAAATATATCCTAGATACTCTTGTTAATGCAAGGATGATATGAAGAATGATGCATGCCCTCACCACAAACTCCCTCATGCAACATCATCTAACGATCGCGGCATGAATCACTACCACTGTGCTCTCACACCAAGGCCAATGGCACATGCACTGCGATGTCATGAGTATGATTACCAAGTTCTTATTAGTCCTTTTCATACAGCAGGATTGGGAAGCTAAGACACCTCCCTTATATCATTTCCCAATGTTGATCCATTCTAGGGTCGTCAGTCCTAGGAATCTCATACAATATTATGGTTCTAGGTCGCTGCAAGGGCTGTCAGGGCTGTTGCGCGCAATCGTTGCTCCTCTCCCCCATCACCTTATCAATACAGGCCTACTTATATCCTTAAGACTGCAACAGGACTGGTCGCCCCTATGCAGTGTCAGGATAAACTCAAGGTCACTACAGAGGGCTGTCAGGGCTGTTGCGCCCAATCGTTGCTCCACTCCCCCATCACCCAAATAGTGTAGGCTGACAGCAAGAATATAGTGTCTCATACCTCCATAATCTGCTCAGAGTAGGGTGTTCACTGGTCACAACGGGAAGGTTTGTGGCCCCAGTGTACGCCGACAGCTCTACCACGGTGTCTCATACCACCATGCCCGGTTCATGAGTCTTAGGGGATCATGGTACCACGGTTAACGGGAGTTTCACTGGTAAGCTCTGTGTCTTAGATTCAAACAGTTACGACCAAATATGGTAAACAAACATCGGTTAATCGGGTTAGTTGATAAGCTCAACTAGGCCAAGCGTACATTGAGTTGAACGACATGGAATGCATAAGCACTCCGTGTGGCCTAACCACTGCCGAATATCCCAAGTACGACTCAGATTCATTAAACTCATCCTACGTGGCGAACAACCTCAATCACCATTTGGAGTATGCTTACCGATTACCTGGACTGTAGTATAGCCCCAATCACATACAAATACCATAACAGGCATATGAGGCATATCCTACAATCATGTGGACATTCATGAAGTATAGCTTAAATGTAAATACAGTACATGGAGGAAATCATATACACCTTTAACACGATTCATTTAAGTTAATCAATTCATGGAGGAAATCATATACATAATTAATACAAATAATCTAAGTTACACAATGCATGGAGGAAATCATATACTCAAGTATCATGATTGAGATTCATATCTCAATAACCTTAGCAATCACATTTTTACTAACTACTAACTCACCTAGGCATTTATACAAATACTTAGATTACACATTATATCATACATGTTATGTATTCATTAACATACGTAATAGGGAAAATCCTTTCGTCAATGGGTAGCCGCCCATACAACAATCATATATCCACGACAGATTGCCATGGCAAGCACGAATATAAAGTCTATACTCATTCAGTCATTTTCACATACACTTAGGCTACACATACTAAATACATATCATATGTTGGCATATCGTGTATTATGCTAATCCTTTCACCCAGAAGTTGATACACATGCATCTAACATACATAGACGGCAAGTAATCATGACAAGCAAAAATTCAAATTTTATACGTATACGGTATTTTCTATAAATACGAGGAATACAGTATATTCAACATAATTAACATATAACTAAAAGTCGAAACGGACAATACTTTATACATGTGAAATAGCATCCTAGGCAAGAATAAATCATTACTTAACATTGAAAGTCTTGAAAACCATAACCTAATCGTATATAGTCCGCACCTTAAACTAGAAAAGACATATTCAAGATGATTCAGACGATTAGTCTTCATTAACGGCGGATACGCTACCTATGGCAAGAAACAGGTTAGCTAGAACATCATTGAAACTATCCTACGCTTCAAAACAGGTTAGGGTTAGCTTCACTTATCCAAGAACGAAGTCAGAAATACCGTAATAGCGATACGGTAGAGGTGTTGAAGTATGTAGATCGGCAGGGAAGGATAGCAGGAAGATTCCCCCACTTCTCTCACACTTTCTCTCTCTTTTCTCTCTCCTCTCTCCTAGGTTTTCTCTCAAATTTGTATGGGCTGAATAAGGGAGGGTTTAAGATCCTTATATAGGCCCAAACATAACGAAAACAGACTTGAAGTCAAGGTATACTCAAGTTATAACCAAATCAGGTCTGTTCCGATCTAACGAAGCACTTCTGGAGGTCCTGTTATCAATTGCAGTCGGACTTAAGCTCACTAACATCGGATCTTTAGACAGTGAAGTTTTTAGTCCGATCGGGTTTCCAGATCGTCCGTGGTAAACCTGCTTCAATTCAACGGTCACCGAACTTCGATCAAGGCCACAACTACTTGGACATGTAAGGGCAAATTTTCCTGATCCGAGGGTGAAATTTGGTTAAATTCTAACGGTCAGAACGCTTAAAAATAACGTGCAAGTGAAACGTTCCAGATTTCTTAAATTTATATTAAATTTCTAAATAAATTTACTTTTCTCACACTCTTCACTCCGGACTTAAGGAAACAGTCTCAGGACATTGTCTGGACTTGATTTTTGAGGTGATTGTCAAGTCCAACTAGGCGGTCATATTCGTCTAAGTTTGTCACTATCGGACTTTCGACGTACGGTCCAGGTCCGATACGGAGTTTCCAAATGATCTCGAGGTCAACTGGGCTTAGAGTTGGATCCTAGATTTCTAGGTAACATAGCGTTAGCAGTCCTACTCATTTTGGGCCTTGTATTTCATATTTAAAGTGGTTTAAGTTATTTCTACTGAGTATTCAGTTTGGTACTTAACCTAATTCTAGCCTAATTATGGCAAAATACGGTCCTAGGACAATTCTATGCCCCATTTTGGGCACTTGTAGTTATCATATTATTTTAATTATTTTTTTTAGTGGTTCATCATCAATTTTACCATATCTCCACCAGATTTCATAAGATTTGGAGTTGTAGAAAAATTCTAAAAATTTCAGAAGTAGCAGTTGTCCAACAAGTGATTATCGGACAGTTGCTCACAACGACCTACTTTAAACTATATTAAATATTTTAATATATTTTTCACATATTTTTATATAAAACTAGACTTATTTAGCATTAATATGATTTTTGAATCACATAAATTTGAGTTATAACGAAGGATATATTATTTTTCAAAGTTTGATAAAATGCCCAGAAAAATATGCAGAACCGGGCTGCCTGACCGCTGTACGGACGAGATCGGCGAGGCCTCGCCGGTCACTAACCTTTTTGGCAAGGGATTTCCCCAGGGGCGATGTCTTCACCCCCCGAGGATGCCGGAAACATGTAGGACCCATCTTGGATCCCCCCGAATTGAGCCGTTTGGGCCTATGAGTCCGTCGAGGCGTTTATCGAGTCTAATTTGCAAACCGGAATGAGTTACGCGACGTACAATTATGTTTTTGGGGTAGAAGAAACTAATACATCCAAATAACTTATCTACATCATGAGATTCCAAGAATTCAATATTAAAAATTCTAGTTTATATATGTACGTACCATTTACGGTAAGTTTTAGTTTAAGTATAGTTCTTCACCTTTTAAACTTTAGGATTGTGTCTAATATGAAAGTACTTGGAGAAATTTGAAGAATGAGGAGGTGAAAGGTGAGATTTTGAAGGAAATGGGTTGAAAAACGATTTCTAGACTTTATGATTGATCTTTGAGAGTGATATGGTTGACCCATTGCCTAAGGACGTCTAACTCCAGGTTGGCAAAAATTCGGGGTGTTACAATGGCTTAACTCTCTAAGACCTAATACTATCACTTCATGGCAAGCCTTAAGTAGAGAGTTTTTGAAAAAGTTCTTTCCCGAGCATAAAACAAATGCATTAAAACAAGAAATCATGTCATTCTCCCAAAAGGGGAATGAATTATTTTTTCAAGCTCGGGAGCGCTTCAAAGACCTTCTAATTACTTGTCCACATCATGGTTATGAACCATGACACGTGATTGATGCTTTCCGAAAGGGGCTCACCATGGATACCGGTCAGTTCATAGAGATGATGTGTGGTGGAACCTTTCTTGACAAAGATCATAATGAGGCTTGGAATTTTCTAAATATGTTAGCAGAGAATACGCGGACATGGGATGTCTCTGCTAAATTAGACCAAACTAGACCCAGTCCTATAAAGAAAACGGGGATGTATGTCCTAAGAGAGGAAGACGACCTTAATGTAAAATTTGATGCATTGGCTAGAAAGGTCGAAGCCTTGGAAATTAGGAAGGTTGATATGGTTAAAGCAAACACTTCCTTAAGTAATTTTTGTAGCATTTGTGGTGGTACAGACCATGACACAAAGGATTATCCAATAATCTCAGTTGTACAAAATATCACGCATGAGCATGATCAAGCAAATCCTATAAATAACTACCAAAGGTCAGTTATGCAACCAATGGGAAACACGTATAATCCAAATTGGCGTAACCATCCTAATCTTAGTTGGAGGAATGAACCACAAATTAACGCGCCTAATGCACCTCAAATGCCTCCACAAAATAACTTTTTTGGGGCACCTAACAATGCACCATATGTGCCCCCACCAAAGCGATCATCTGTGGAGGATGCATTGACCGCATTCATAAACTCTCAAACTCAAATGAATCAGTCTCTAATCCAATCAAATCAGGAATTAAAGACAGCTGTGGCTAGGATTGAGACTCAACTAAATGCAAGGAAAAAAGGCACCCTTCCTTCTCAACTTGTGTCAAACCCTAGAAATACACATTTCATTAAAAACTCAAATCCAAATGAGCTACATCATGAACAAGCTAAGTGTCATGCCCCAAACTCTGGTGGAATTACCCGTCTCAAACAACATTTGACACATCGAAAGGGTCAAGTTGCGCCATGTGTGTCACGCCTCAAACTCGGAAACCGGGCTCACAAAATTCTAGTCGCCGAATTCGGCGCCGACAGCCTCCGTAGAAGCCCATTCTCGGCTCCCAGCTCCCATTCGCCAGGTTACAATCCTGGGATGCTACGAGGAGGATTTTCAACGTCAGTTTGATTCGTAATAAGAATAACCAAAGGCATAACCCACAAACAACAACCAAGAACTCCATTACATTTCCACTATGATCAAAAACTTTACAAGTACAATGAGCATAAAGAAAAATACAATGGTAAGGAATAAAAACTCCAAAACTGATCTGCAAGTGCTCCAGCCTCAGCGCTCCTGCGACCCAACGTCATCTGCACGCTTGCATAAGCTTATAGAAAGCTTAGAGGGTGGTGAAAGTGTGTGCACAAGGTAGTAATATGATCATGCAATATCAGAGTAATGCGAAATATGCAGATGGATCCATAATATCACGAGCCGTACCAAGGCTATGCGATGCAAGATGCAAGTCAAGCATACAATCCTCATCTAAGTCCACATGTTAATACAGCTCAAATCTAGGATATCACCGGGGTCTAGTACACTCTAAACCAGATCGCCCCCTCATCGCGTGCAATAAGGTAAGTGGTAGAGACCTCACTATCTGTCTACCAATATCGGGCACGACTCGTCGATAGCGGACCCATTCCTCGAGCTGGTCAGACTCAGCCTAGCATTACCCCCTACACTCGGGCGGGTAAGGCCGCACCCCCTTCCAACTGACCACGACACAATGGAGAGCGTAACCATCTAGTATCGGTACTCAACGCTCATCTACCCACTCGGTCTAAACGTTGGAATAACCTCTTGGTACTATAAGGATTTAGGGACTTTCACCCAGGGATATTTATAGCACTGCATGTATAACAAGATTTTCGATATCCAATCCTGTCAACCACGATACGCCTGTGGAGGCTACGGCCCCGATGTCGCTGAAGCATACAATAACTATGTCACATAAATGTAAAATGCATGAATCACGCTATCCAATCATGCAACAAATCCTGCGCATATCGTGCGCTCATGTAGAGAAATACCGCCTAACCGGGAGCCCATAAATAACCTGCCCGAAGTCATATGCTATGATCAGTCAATTCTCATATCAAGCATGCACATGATGTGTATGATCATGAGTCATGAAACTATACTAAACATGTAAATAAGTGATGAACTATCCTTACAATGCAGATGGGCCTGGACGGCCTATACACAATAAGTACAGGCCTAATAATGGGCCTAAAGAGAGTCGTAATGTGGACATCCAACCAGCATTACACTCGCAATGTGGACGTCAAACCAACATTGCACTCAAAGCGCGATCATTACATAATCCGATTTGGGGTCACATATTGCAATGGACCTTAGGTACATCCCATTAGACTTTAAATATATCAAATGGGCCACATTCAATGGGCCTTATTTCATCAAGTGGTCCACACCACGAGGTCGCACCAATGGGCCTTAAGTGCATTGCAATGGGTCATAACCCGTGGGCCTTAGATTGCATCAAATGGGCCTAATCTCATGGGTCATATATGTAACCAGTGAGCCACACCAATTGAGCCCCCATATGCACATTAAATGGGCCTCAACCCATAGACCCGAGTACATCTAAATGGGCCTTAACCCACAGGCCTTTATTCATCACAATGGGCTTCGACCCATGGACCTTAGAATATCAAATGGGCCTACCAATTGGGCCCCATGCACATCAAATGGGCTACATCCAAATATAAGTGGTGATGGTGATTTCCACCATTAAAATTTCTAAGGCCCATCGTAACATATGTTTCCCATCCAATTTATTCATAAGGTAACATAGTGATGAAATAAATGGAAACAAATATCAGCTTATAGGGAACCACTATGCCCCTTAGAAATTTTAAATGGTGGACGTCATTGTCCATTAAATTGTGGGGTCCACTTGAAGTTTAGATCTGACTTATTTTTAGTCTCAAGCTTGTTGAGACGAGCTTGCCAAATGGTTGGATTGCTTGGATGCATCACATGCCTCAAAGGTGAGGTCCACTGCACTATGGACCTGACTCACTCTTTTAGCCAAGCCATAAAATGGCTCTCCAAGTGAATGGACGGTTCGGATCCAGCTCACGCATTAAGGTGGGTCCCACTGTCATTGGACAGTGTGAATGAAGCACATGCATCACAGTGGGCTCCACCGTCCAGTGGACGGTGGAGATAGAACGCATACATCGTGGTGGCCTTCCACCGTCAGCCTGGACGGTGGATGCAACATACATGCATCATTGTGGGTCCCATGTGAGGCCCACCACAGTGTATATTTTCCATCCAACCCGTTCATAAGGTCACTCAGACCTGGATGAAGTGAAAACACAAATTTTAGATTGTTTTGAAACTTAGGTGGGCCCAATGATGGGTTTCAATGGTAGAGGTTTAACCCCACTGTTTCCTGCAATGTGGGCCACTCGAGTTTTGGATCGAATTGAGATTTGAAGGGGCCCTGCTGCTGGGGATGGCCCACCTCGTGGACAGGTTGGATGACAAATAAACATCATGGTGGGGCCCACATGCAGGGCCGTGGGCCTCTTACTTCCGCCCGCCCAAACGCTACACGCAGCAGCGTGCAGCTTGCTGCCGCTCGTCAGAAGTGCAAAGGCTCTGCCTCTTGCTAATTTTTTTAAGAAAAATTGAAAACCCATGTTTTTGGGGTTTTCCACGTCTGGGGCCCACATCAAGTAGATCCACGCCGCCCATGGGATTCTACGACTTGTAACAGGTGGAAAGAGTCCAAAGTTCAGGATTTTTAGGTGCAAAAAAAATATTAGACGATCTTTCAATGGTAACCACCGGAGTTTGCTATGTTATGGCCCACCAAAAATTCGAATCATCTTCATTCTTGGGTTCAACGTCTAAAATGGTCTGGGAATCGAGATGGATGGCGTGGATTGGATACATTCATTAAGGTAGGGCCTATGCAGGTGGCCCACCCCAAAAGCTCTCTCTTTTTTTTTTTTTACAGGGACGTCCAGCGTCCCAGACGCTGGACGGTTCGGTCCAAAAAAAATACAATATGGTGGGCCCTGGTGAAGTGGGCCACCACTGATGGATGATGTGGGTACAACATATAAGGTGCGCCCCACTTGAAGAACGCTTGGACAAAATAAGTACTTTAAGGTGGGGTCCATTCAAGTGGGCCACACAAACACAATATGATTAAAAAAAAAAAAGAAAAATGAAGTAGAGAGAGAGAGAGATAGAGGGTGAGACATGCTTGTGATGGAGGGCTCCGCCACTATGAGCCCTCCCTTAAAGAAATTATACAATCAAATAGGTCCCTTTTACACATGGGACCACCTAAATCAAAATCAACGGCGGGGATCCTTACCTCACCAATATGGACGGTCTAGATGACCTTCCTAATGTCATGAAATAAACATCATGATGGGGTCCATGGAGAATGGCCCCATCATGGAATGATCATGATGATCAAAGTGGGCGATCGGCCACAATTTAGGGTCCCAAGTGAGATCCAAACCATTGATCGGTTGGCCTCACTTGGCCTATCTCAAAAACATGAAAAACTAGTATTAACTAGCACCCACCGTTTGATCTTCTTGCTCCTATGGGATCCTTAGCTCCTTAGCTTCAACTTCAATGAAGGAGATGAGAAATGGATGGCTAGGATGGGAGATGATGGGGTAGGAAAGTGGGCCACACTTGGAGCTTGGGAAAGCTTGGAGAGTTCATACGTATGGAATTTCTCTCCCTTGGAGATTTGAAAATGAGAAAGAGAGAAAGAGTTGTAAAGGGAGAGAGAGTGAGTGATGGATGGATGTGGTGATGGGTGTGTAAGACACCTTTGTTAACTTTTGAGGCATTTGTATAAGAAAATTATGGGCATGGAGGACTTTTGTGGCTTGCTTGGGAAAGGGTGAAAGTGATGTGTACTTGACATGTGATGGATTGATGGATTGATTGATTGATGGGATTGATGGGATTGATGTGACACATCGTAGAGATTCCTTGGGTTTCGCAACGCGCGGCATTTTCTTCGCACCGAACGTTGGCCCACATCTCTTGACCAGGATATTGCCTCGGCGCGCAAGTCGCGGCATCGGAACCGCAGCGATGGCTCGGTCGCTATGGTAATGGTCTTGGGTTGAGTCGATACAGGTTGACGGAATATGAATCAGGGTCGCGCGTAAATATCGGTTAAGGGTCGAAGGTTGTCGAAATTCGACCAGTAAGACCGCGGAAGTCTACGGAACAGTACGAACTAAAATACGGATCTTACACTAAGGCCATCATTACCTTGAGAAGTGGAAAAGAGGTTGATAACAAGATAATACAACCGGTAGAAATACTGGAGGATGAGCCACTATCTCAAGAAAATGATGAACCAGCTATGGTTCAAGAGCCACAACAGCAAAAAGATAAAGAGACTAAGTCATATGAGCCTCCAGTTCCATTCCCATCTAGACTTCAGAATCCGACTGTCCCTATGAAATATCAAGAGGTGTTGGATGTGCTTCAAAAGGTTACTGTCAATATTCCTCTACTTGATGCCATTAGACAAATTCCATCATATGCTAAATATCTCAAGGACTTGTGCACTGTAAAGAGGAAATTAAATGTGCACAAAAAGGCCTTCCTTACCGAGAAAGTGAGCGCTATCATTCAACAAAGGGCTGTACCCAAATACAAAGACCCGGGAAGTCCCACTATTCCTTGTATTATTGGAAATTTTTAAATTGAGCATACTTTACTAGATTTGGGTGCAAGTGTCAACTTAGTACCTTATTCAATTTATAAACAAATGGGGTTAGGCGAGCTTAAACCAACCACGATTACACTCCAACTTGTTGACTGCTCCATTAAGGTAAATGCTAGCGCTCAAGTTCCTATCATTTTAGGCCGCCCATTCCTAACAATTTCAAATGCAATCATAAATTGTAGGAATGGAATGATGAACTTGTCTTTTGGTAACATGACTTTAGAGCTAAATATTTTCAATCTATGTAAGCAGCTCATTGATAATAATGAAATCCATGAGCTGAATTTCATGGACTGCTTGATAGAAGAAGAGGAATTGGAACCTAGTCTGACTGAGGAATTGATTCAAGTCATTAGGGACTTAAAAAATTTTGAGTTAGAAAAAGTGCTTGCTGAAATTTGTAATGATAATGAGAGCACTACCACCCAGGACATTGGTATGTACCAATGGAGACCACGCCCTCAAATCCTATCTATCGAGGACTCGGGACCTTTACCATCACCAACCAATTTTTCAAAGCTTGATTTAAAACCACTACCAAATGAGCTTAAGTATGTATGCTTAAGTGAAAATAAAACTTATCCTGTGGTGATCTTTTCATTTTTAGACAATGATCGAGAGATTAAATTGTTAAAAGTTCTAAGGGACCACAAAGGAGCCTTGGGGTGGACCATTTCTGACATCAAGGGTATAAGTCCTTCCATATGCACTCATCGGATCCACCTTGATGAGGACGCCAAACCAATTAGACAACCTCAAAGGCGTCTCAATCCAAACATGATAGAAGTTGTAAAAAATGAGGTGATCAAATTGTTAGATGTGGGAATCATCTACCTAATATCCGATAGTGTTTGGGTAAGTCCAACTCAAGTAGTCCCAAAGAAATTCGAAATAACTATTATGTAGAATTCTAATAATGAACTCAAACCAACACGTGTCACCACAGGTTGGCATGTTTGCATTGATTATAGAAAATTAAACCAAGTCACAAAGAAGGACCATTTTCCTCTACCATTCATTGATCAAGTTTTAGAGAGGGCAGCAAGTCACTCATTCTATAGTTTTCTTAATGGATATTCCGGATATAACCAAATAGAGATAGCCCTAGAAGACCAAGAGAAAACCACGTTCACTTGTCCATTTGGCACGTTTACTTTCAAACGGATGCCATTTGGATTGTGTAACGCTCCAGCAACTTTTTAACGGTGTATGTTAAGTATTTTTTTAAATATGGTTGGAAAGTTTCTTGAGGTTTTCATAGACGACTTCTCTGTATTTGGGAGTAGTTTTGAAGAATGCATTAACAATTTATCTCTTGTCTTGTCTAGGTGTGAAGAGAAACACCTTGTCTTAAATTGAGAGAAATGTCATTTCATGGTTCAAAAGAGAATTGTTTTGGGCCATGTTATCTCCAAAAATGGAATCAATGTAGATCGCTCAAAACTCAACATTATATCTAATCTACCTATCCCCCAAACTGTTAGAGATATTAGATCACTTATAGGGGCATGCTGGATTTTATAGAAGATTCATTAAGGACTTTAGTGCCATTATTAGACCTTTGACTAATCTTCTTCAAAAGGATGTTCCATTTAAGTGGACAGATGAGTGTGCAAGTGTTTTTAATAAAATTAAATCATCCCTTACCACTGCACCTATCATGCGTCCACCAGATTAGACACTTCCTTTTGAACTAATGTGCAATGCAAGTGATTATGCCATAGGGGCTGTTTTGGGCCAAAGAAAAGATAAACGGCCCTACGTTATTCACTATACGAGTAGAACTCTAAACTCGACCCAAGTGAACTACTCAACAACTGAAAAAGAGTTACTTGCAGTAGTTTTTGCTTTGGATAAGTTTAGGTCCTACTTGCTAGGATCTAAAGTGGTCATTTTCACGGACCACTCGGCTTTAAAATATTTGTTATCTAAGAAAGATGCAAAGCTGAGACTTTTGAGATGGATCCTCCTACTCCAAGAATTTAACTTAGAGATAAAAGATAAGAAGGGAGTAGAAAACGTAATGGCCGATCACCTTTCCAAATTGGTGTTAGATGATTCCACTGAGGAGATGCATATCCAGGACACTTTTCCTGATGAACAATTATTTGCGATCTCCAAATTGCCTTGGTTTGCGGATATAGTGAACTATCTTGCAACGGAAAAAATGTCATATCATTAGAAGTCGCAAGATAGGAAGCGTTTTGAAACCGAGGTTAGGAACTTCTTCTGAAATGACCCGTATTTATATAAATATGAGACTGATCAAATTTTTAGACGTTGTGTTCCAGAGGATGAAGTTCAAAGTGTTATTTCCTTTTGTCACATGGAAGCATGTGGTGGCATTTTTCTGCTAAGAAAACCACTTCAAAAATCCTACAGTGTGGTTTTTACTGGCCCACCATGTTTAAAGACACCTATGCTTTCTGTGTTGCTTGTGATAGATGTCAAAGGTTGGGAAGAGTGTCCCGGCGGAACATGATGCCTTTATCCCCAATTTTATCATTAGAGATTTTTGATTGTTGGGGTATTGATTTTATGGGCTCATTTCCATCTTCTTTTGGATTTCTTTATATATTGGTTGGTGTGGATTATGTTTCAAAGTGGATTGAGGCAGTTCCAAGTAGGACCAATGACAACAAAGTGGTCATACGATTCTTAAAGAAAAATAATTTTTCTAGATTTGGAACTCTAAAGGCCATCATTAGTGATGGCGGGTCTCACTTTTGTAATAGGACATTTGAGGCTTTGATGAAGAAATATGGTATCAAGCATAAAGTGAGCACCCCATACCACCCACAAACGAGTGGACAAGCTGAGATTTCTAATCAGGAAATCAAACACATTTTAAAGAAAACTATAAGGCCAGATAGGAAGGATTGGTCCCTTATACTATTCGACGCTTTATGGGCTTATAAGACTGCTTATAAAACCTTGATTGGAATGTCTCCATATAGATTGATGTATGGGAAGGCTTTCCATTTACCCGTGGAATTGGAACATAGAGCCTACTGGGCAATAAAGAAATTAAATTTTGATATGGACCAAGCAAGTGGACAAAGAAAATTAAAATTCAACGAATTAGAGGAGCTGAGGAGAGACTCTTATGAAAATTCTAAAATCTACAAAGAGAGGACCAAAGCTTTTCATGACAAAAATATCCTGAGAAAAAATTTTGAACCTCAACAAAAGGTCTTATTGTACAATTCCCGTCTCCAGTTCTTTCCGAGAAAGTTAAGATCAAGATGGACAGGCCCTTCATTGTGAAGAATGTTTATACTCATGGGGCTGTTGAAATTGAGAATCCATGTAATGGCAATGTGTACAAGGTTAATGGTCAGAGATTGAAGCCTTATGTGGAAAACTTTCATTTGGAAGAGGAGTCTGTCCCTCTTTATGAGCCAGAATATTTAGAATGATACTCCTAGTCTGACGGAGCAATTGTAGATCTGTATTATATTCAATTATTTTTAGTGTCACATAGCAGGTGAGTTTTTCATGGTAAATATTATCCACCATTTCTTTTATTTTTATTGTTCTCTACATTACATTGGGGACAATGTTGATTTTAGGCTGGGGGTGTGGATAGTCATCAATGTGATTTTTATTTTTATTTTTTATTTTTTTTTTGGGTTTCAATTTATTTTATTATTATTTTTAGGTTTCAGTTTTTATTTTCTTTAGGTTTATGAAATTTTTTTCAACATTTTGAAAATAATATTTTTATATCCAAAAATGTAAACATGATATTATGCGAATTCCAAAGGCAAAGTTAATATTTACTCTAGGTTGATAGTAGTTAGAAATCTGACAACGAAAAAAATTATAGACTTGAGTTCAATTATCTAATCACTAGTTTAAAGTAAGTTGTAATTTGATGTACTGAATTCACAATACACTCTACCTAACTAAGTGAGGAATATGATATGTGAATTAGAATAACAACTTTTGATTCATACAAGGTTGAATGAACTAGTATCATTGATATATGCTTAAAAGAGAGAATATTGAAGAAAAAAAATAGTGAAATTTTTTTTTATTATTATAGAGCATGAATGTAATGACCATAACAATCATGTCAGTAATCTGGAGTAAGGATACCTAAGTATCCATTACGTTACCATTACAAATACGATACCATAGATTATGAAACAAACCCATGAGAATCTTCATCTAAGGGTGGTTTATAAAAATGAGGATATGATGATAAAAGAAGAAATGACATGAAAAAAATAAGATAACTAGAGATTTTATATTCTTGGAATGATTGAAAGGAGTTAGGATATATAACATGCATATTTCTCAAAGTTAGATTAGTGTCACGGATCAACTAAGGATATTGGATTATAACTATTCTAAATTTTGATTAGGTCTCTGAACTCAAGGATATAATGGATTAGAAAATTGAGATTCTAACTAACTTTAAACTTAGGGTAAGTATTGATTTGTTTTGGAATTCATATGATGAATGGAGGCATAATTGTATAAATTTCTGAGTGTTGAACTATTTTTCATGTTATCAATGTTTGTGGGTAACATTTATGGAAACCCTCACGAGACTATAACTCGTCCACTAGGAAAAATCTAGGGGTTTAAAGGCTTGTTACATATGCTAAATACAATCGAGATTACCTGCGAAAGTGGTGTAGTTAGAATTTTATTTTCATTTTAATTTTGTTTATAGAATTAATTTTTATTCTTATTTTTATTTTTCTTCGCTTATTTTGCTCGGGACTAGCAAAATACTAGTTGGGGGGTGTGTTGAGACTCAAATATTGTATAATTTTTTCTATTTATCTCTTGATTTTATGAATATAAATCATCTTAATATTCTATTTTACTCATGCATATGTTGCAAGGTAAATTTAAGTGCTTAAATTGAGAGGGTGTTAAAAAGCATGTATTTGATGCTCAAGATTTATCAAGAAAATGGATGGATTTTAGGAGACCAAGATTGAAGCATTCACATGTCAAATATCAAAGAAAATCAAGTGACAAATGGAGAGAATCGACGATTTGAAGTGAAGAATTCTAAAATCGTCCTGAAAAAGTATTTTGAAGTCGTGAAGTTTATTTTGAAAAATTGTGCAACAGGAAGTCTGTTTTAAATGAACTAAGCAGCGAGAAGTCTATTTTGAAAAAATACGTATATTTGATGCAGTTTTTAGGGTTTTCAACTTTGTGCGAAAATTGGAGTTCCCTACTTATAAATAGGGCCTCCTAGGGCATTCCAAAAAATCATTCAGGGCATTCCAAAAAATCTTTCAGGGCATCCCAAAGTAAAGTTTAGAATTTTTAAAGAGTTTTTTTTTGTTTTATTAAAGCTTTTAAGTTGTTCTTTTTATTTTAGATCTTTTCTATTTTGTATTTTTTTTCTTGTTAATTTTTATTTCTGCAATTTAATTATGCTTTTCTAAGTTCCTTCTAGCCCAAGCTAGAAGGGAAGCACATGGGTTTAATAGTTCTTTAAGATTATGATGATTGATTGTTTTAATGATGAGAAGAATGGTATATGCATGTTGTCTATTATTTAGGTTTTATTTTTTTCATCCTCTTGTGAGATCCATATGTTTCCATCATATGAGATTCACATTGATGGATAGGCTTAGCCTAAATCAATCAGATTTCCTAGATAGGAGAGGCTCTCAACTTGTTATATTTTTTTGATATTCATTATCATATAGATTTTGAATACTTAGAATCACTGGCGCTTGAGAATATATGTCAATGATGCAGATCCATTATTTTCTAATATTTTATATCACTTTTTAATATTTAAAATGTCTTATTTTCCGACTAGGTTGACCATAGTGCTCAGATCCTAGTTGTGTTATCCAAGGCATCATGATTTTGGAACATTAACCTATGTGTGGAACTTTAAAGCTTGGGTGTTATTTTAATTCATTGAATTACATCCATTCAAAAATCTCAAAATCAAATCATTGGTTTAGTTTTTATTACTTAGTTTGTTTTTCATTTGATTTTTTTTCTTCTCACAATTCATCTCCCTGTGGGATATACCCTGTATTCACGAGATACTACTTACGAACCTCTGTACTTAGAGGCAAGCAATCACTTGACTCAATGTACACCCCTACTCACTGTACGCGAGCTTGGACCACTTGTAATTTAACTCAAAAGTGCTAAGTTGACTCACTGATGAACTCAATAACCAAAACTCGTAACCCAGAAGACAGAGAGAGTTTTCACAATAGAAGAAAAGATTTTTCGTAGTTTTGAAACTAGAACGGAAGTCCTTATATAGACTTCGAAGTGGTGCATTAAGACACATAAGTCATTGTATAGACACCTTGTCTTAGTGGTGCACTCACTATATATGGGCTCGAACCACTTGCAGTTCAACCTGAAAGCGTTGAGTTGACTCAATGACAAACTCAGCAACCAAAACTCGTAAACCCGAAGATAGAGAGAATTTTCACAATAAAAGAAAAGGTTTTTTGTAGTTTTGAAACTAGAATGAAAGTCCTTATAAAAACTCCAAAGTGGTGCATTAAGACACGAACTCGGACTTGGAACGATGCGGCGCGGGTGTGTGGGACAAAATCCACAACTCAAAAGCACCAGAAATTTCAAATATTGAGGAAAACCAAAATATTTAAATTTCTAATTTTAATATAAAATTTGAAACAAAATACAACAGTATGTAAATCTGTTGCTGATAGCTAATGAAAGGCATTCATAGAGAAGGTGATGAAAGTTCTATATAAAATAAAACTTTGGAACTGGTTGAATTACTTGAAGGGTGAAAGGCTATTGGTCTTGAATGGGTCTACAAGTTGAGAAAATATACTAATAATGATGTTCAAGGATACAAACCCTGATCAATAGTAAAAGGGTATGCCCAGAAGTAAGGTATTACGTTTAATGAGATCTTCTCTCCAATTCCTTGATTAACTATTATTCATATTACGTTAGATATAGTAGCAGTGCTTGACTGAGAGCTTAAGCATTGAGGTAAAAACTATCTTTTTGGATGAGAACTTTGATAAATTTACCTGACTTAACTCGAAGTCTCCGTTAAAGAAAATAAGAAAAATATCGTTTGTTGGCTTAATAAATTATTTTACCATTTAAGTGAAGGTGTTAGTATAAGTGATTCCTTCATTATTAGCTTGGAATTTTCAAAAATGTGAGGCAAATCATTGTGCATATGTTCTTAGTTATAATAATGACAGTTTTGTTGTCTTGTTACTATATATGGACAATATACTAGTTATAGGTATCATGTAACACCCCGAGATTTCAGGGGCCATGTAGGAACTCGCCTCCTAAATTCTCAGGTACCATGGGTGCCCTAATAAACTTCAAATTTTAATTACATTTAAATGATCTCATAAACAATGGAGAGTTTAGTAAGGCATGAAGCATAAGTAAGTCATAAAACAATATCAAGTGTCACTAAATATAAAAGTATCTAAACTACAAATCTCAAATCATCTAAATATGAAACTAGTCTCACCCATACATGACCCAAAGCGACTAGAGCCCTAACCCATACCCCACGGTAGCCCAAACTAAGACTAGAAGGACCCACCAAAAGTCTGAAAGTAGGGAAGCTCCTCTTCCTTATCCATGCTCACCCCACTCGGCTCGTCGAGTTCTGCCTCACCTGCATTTAGTAAAGGGTCTGGTTGATGTTTTAAAATATCATCCCAGAGTGGGAGTGAGTAGCTAACTCAGTAGGTGTCATTAGCCATAAGTTACATCAAATAACGATTCCATGATGAATTTAATGAAAAACATAAATTCACAAATCACTAACTAGTCTTTGTTAATACGTATGCATAACCTCACCCATAACACTCCCTCGAGCGATTTCGTCTCACGGTCTCGCATGACCAACACTCCCTCATTGTGACCTCAACTGCCGAGTCACCAAATCCTAGCTAATGCAATGCATGAATAATATTAACCAAGTATTTAGTTAATTTCATTCATCTAGCAAGTTGAAAAAATTTGTACACCCCGACGATATCAATGCCCTCATTCATTTGCGAGGCCAAGACCCCTCAACGTGTGATGGCAAGACTCCACGATCCTTGATCCCATCGGAGTCCCCACCCCCAATTGCAAGCACGTGGGGAGTGGTAGGAAGCGGGATCGCCCGCGATCACTATGACAAGGCTCATCACCCTAGTATAGGCCGAAAGCTCGGATATAGTGTCTCATTCCGCCATGCCCATCTCATGAGACTGTGGATCAGTTTCTAGTTGTTGTCAGTGGGCGTCAGTGGGCAAGGGATGTTCCAGGTTCTAGACAGGCATGAGTAAACATGGTTAAAAAACATGGTCAGTCAGTGGACTAGACCGCCCAAGTTCAGGTGAACACACAACACTTGACATCGGGTACAAGCAACCCCATGTAGTCCTGCTACTATCGCTCGTTCGCGTCCTTCCAAATCAATCGGACTAGTCATAAGATGGTCTAACCAATGGAACTACCTTCACAAATCTCAGTTCCTTGACCAACCCCAAGAATGGGTCGCATTATATAACACTTATAGCAATTAAGAATTTATCTTCTAGTACAGGTGGAATCATTCGTACAATACATCAGCATAAATTTCAAGTCATTAAAATAAATGCAACTACTCATAATAGCATAACTTAGACATGTGTATGTGTGATGTTGGATTACCTAAGAGACCAAGAACAACACATCATTCATAGTACTGATAAATGCAACATGAAATAATGCAATCATACATGCTATAGGGAAGATCATGCAAAAATCAAAGGCGCAAATGAACATGCAACCCTAATTTCATGCTCAAACATGTTAAAGACCAATCAAACAACAATTAATCATTGCATGCAAGTTGGGTGGACCTTTCATGTAGGCTCTTAGCTAGGTTTTCTCTCGATTACTCATACATATCACCTTAACATCCATAATCATTAAATTTATCCTAAAATTGGTACTTGGATAATAGTCCGCACCTTTTGATGAACCGATCGATTCATGATGCCCGTAGGGTTGGGTGTTAAGAAATCATCGTTGAAATGTCTAAATAAGCATACAAGCTTATAAAAATTGAAAAGAATTAAACATAAGACCTAAACCTACAAACATAACTTAATACTTACTTTTAATCGTCATCGAATTGACACCAATGAAGGACAATGTTGCTGTAGAGGAGATGAGAGGGTGAAGGTGCACAAACCCTTATGCTTACAAGCTCTCCTTCTCTTTTTCTCCTCTTTTTTCCTCTTTCTCTTCTCTCTTTCTCCCTTTTTTTTCTTGTTGAAATTCATATGGGAGGAGGGGTTGCCCAAAAGAAGCCCTTATATAGTGCTAGATTTGGTGTAAATAGCCCCAAGGGCTAGGTTTTTACTATACTAGCCCTATGGGAGGATCTTTCTAACCTCTAGGGTCCACTATGGGGTGTACATATTGATATACACCGTAGGATAGTTAGCTCTAATGATGATCTATGTATTGACATGATTGGCCCGCCATTTGGATATGTCAATCGATAGATATGATTAGAAGTCTGTTCAGCTGTCACCGATGGTTGATCGGGGTTATGACTATATGGATATGAGTAAGGAAATATCTTTACTTCATGTGTGAAGTTTGGTCATAAACTAACTGTCCGAAATCCTCAACTTTACATAAGAGCAAACGGCCCAATTCACTTAAGTTGTAACTTCTTCCTTTGGGGTATTTGCACTTCTCATACACTCCTCCTTTGGCTCAAGTTGAGCAATTCTGGACAATACCCAGGTCCGAATCCTGCGATGGACGTTGAGCCCAGTAAGATGGACATTATTCTATAGTTTTAGAATATTAGCCCACCAACGAGCGGTTTAGAGCTTGTTCAGAAAATCAGGGCATTTCTGTAATGAACTAGGTATTGAGATTTCTCATGGGTAATTATTAGAGTTTGGATTAACTATGTTCATAGTGTGACCTATTTATAACTAATGAAAGTGAAGATTTGATTATGATTATTCTAAACCATCAGTTTTAGGCTAAAAGAGTAACGGGGTTGATTTGGTCTATTAGTTAAGATTCGAGCCTTATCCGACTTGACTTCGGTTAGATCTTTAATATAGTTATGATTATCTTAATTAGTTAGCGATGAGTCGATTAGATTTAGGTCCTATGTAAGTAAATCATAGGGTTAAACTTGATGTTTAGGTGATCGGGCGGATTAGTTGGCTTCATACGGTTAATTAATCAGACTTGTGCGGTTCTTTACTGGTACCACCCGTGTATAAACTAACATTGAATGCTAATGATCAATAAGTGATATTATAAGTTAATTACAAAAAAAAAAATTTAAGAATTTTTAAAATTTTAAAATAGTGAAAATCTAAGATGTTACATATCAATAGAAATACAACTATAGCATTAAAAACTTGTTTGGATAGGAATTCGATATAAATAATTTGAATGTCGTTAACCAAAATTTTGGGAGGACCATATTTGAGGATTATATTGAAAAAAAATTATATCGATTTAATATGTAGAATTCTTTCTAATCAGTATTCCATTTTCTATTTGTTGCAAGTTATTTTTAGATTAGCATTTTAACACAAAAGTAAAAAATGCAAATATGTCTCAAGTAACATATTCATTGATAATAACGAGCCTTGTATTTGCCATTATGTGTACCAAACCAAACATTAAGTAGTTAGTAAATACACGGTGAACCCAAGTAGAGATTATTGGACCGATGTAAAGTGGATCATTCGTTACTTATATGGTACTTCTAAAACAAGTATTTATTATAATGTCTAAAATTTATAGTTTGTTAAGTTTGTAAATATAGATAATTCACGAGATCGTAAAAAATTAAGATCTATTACAAGTTATGTTTTCTCTTTAGCCGACTGTGTGGATAGTTAGATGTCAATATTTTAATAAGTGGTAGTCTTGTTTACCATCGAAGTTAAGTACATGATAGCTATACAACATACATTGAATGTATTTGCTTGAATATTTTGCTAGTAAAATAAAAAATTTAGCAAAAAGTAGTGGTGATTTATTATGACAATTAGAGTACATTACGCTTGATTAAAATTTTAGTATTTCATACCCGTACCAAATACATTACTGTTCAATATCATTTTATCCGTGAGATGATGAAAAATGAAGGGATCTCGTTGTAAAATATTCACATCAATAACATCATAGTAAATATGATGACCAAGCTTATCACAAGGGAGAAGTGTGTTGAATGCAGAACATCAATATCCAGGACTTGTTACTACCTAGTGATTGATAATATTTTGATAATTGAAATTGAGAGGGACTTTCATAGATACTAATCTTTAATCAAGAGAATCTTAATACAATCGTGTTTTCACCAATAGACACAGCACTTTTCCAATAAAAAACGTCTGTTCTCTTAGCTTTTCACGTATGACTTTTACTTAAGTTAGGCTTTGGTATATATTCTCTTTTACGGTGTTACCTATATAAAGAGAGAGAGAGAGAGAGAGAGAGAGAGAGAGAGAGTTATATAATAGAAGAGTGGGAGAGATGTTAAGTGTTATGTTTCTATGTTCTCTTATTTTAGTAAAAATTAAAAATTTATATTTTTAAACTATTATTTAATTCTTTATAACTATTGTCTTATTTTTTCTGTCTCTTAAATTTTTTATTTGTTTCATTTCAAGATTTTAGTAGAATATGTTTGGATGATGAAAACTCCTCGGGACTGTAAAGTTCTTGGTGGGACGACTGAGAATCCCATGCTGCAAGATTGCAAGCTTATGCACAAGGACCAAAGAACCATAATAAAATAAAGCCATCTCTCTAAACTACACGTGCCAGATTAATATGAAAATAGGGTCCACTCATATAGACGGCATAGCATCGATGGTCTGTTTCAAATCTACCATGAAATCCATCCTATCAATGTTTGCAGAGAAAAATTTTAAAAACGGTTTTAAGATTTAAATATGTAGTGGGATAAACTGTAGAAATTAATGGATAGGATTACTCAAATGAATTTTATTTTGAAACATATATAAATCATTTGTTAGTGGGCCACTACATTGGTGGACCCCATTGATACATCATCTGCCACGAGTTCTGTGGACAGATGGCTCTACCGTGTTAACAGCATCACACGTTCTAACTTGACACACGTGCTCGAGATCTGGTGATGTACAAGGTAGGGAACAACGTGAACGTGCCCTGTCCCGGAATCCAGGCTGTTCGATTTATCATGTGGGAAACATGAGTACAATGAATATAGGCCGTTGATTTTTGTCCATTTTGGTATACCTAAGAAAAAGCACGGCGGTGCTGAGCGGGTTCGCTTTCTCAGGCGTGGATTAGGTGTTACCCTTTAGTGGGTGTTGTCCCAACCGTGTGGAGCTCACCTTGATGAATGTGTTGTATATCTAAGCCGTCCATCCATTTTTTTTCATCTCATTTTAGATTGCTATGCCAAAATTTTAGCAGATCCAATCTCCAGTGGACCACACCACTGGAAAAAGTAGTGAATGACAATTAATTTTTTTTAGACCGAAAAAAGCTTTGGATCAAACTGATATTTATATGGTCCCTTCATCCAGGTCTGATTGACCTTAAACACTACAGATCTGCTTACAGCAGACCCTGGGAAGTTTTTAATGCTGGCCGTTCAATCCACGCTATTTCCTTTGGTACGGTCCACCTGAAACTCGAATCTGCTTAATTTTTGAGAGGATGCCCTAAAATGAGCTTATAAAACAGATGGACTTAATGGACATACAACACATCGTCAAGGTGGGCCCCATGGTAGGTATGACCCGGGTAATACCTAATCCGATTCCTTAAAAAATCTTCCAATTTTGAGAGCGGATTAGTTGGTGATTCCTACCTACTCAGTAGGCTCGTGGAAATGCTATATCAATGTCACCGTCTGATGTATGTGTTTCATCTAAGCTGTGTATCTGTTTTGCTGCCTCGTTTCAGGGCATGAATTCAAAATAAGGGAGATTCAAAGCACAAGTGGACCAATCACAAGAAATAATGTGGATTGAATGATTACATTGAAAATCTTTGGAAAGAGAGAAATTTTGGATCATGCTTATATTTGTGTTTTTACTTGATTGGGGGTTGGATGGCAAATAAACATTGTGATGGGTCCATAGGAAGTTTTCAACAATAGCAGTACACTTGAAGTAGGCATTCAATCCCCAACTTTGGGTATGGAAAAATGGATAGAAGATGGGATAAAACACATATATAATGGTGGGGCCACGGAGCTTTTCCACAAGCCAAGCTGGGTGTTTGGGTCACCAGCCAATCCATGTGGTAAGTTTATGGGGTATGGCCTACCTGAGCTTTCGAAAGATGTGATTTTGGGAAACTGGAAATGAGATGAATGGATTGGATGGCATATGCAAACCATGGTAGGTCCCACAAAACACTGATGGTGGGGTGTCCTATATTAACTTTTTTTAAGGGGTGACCTAAAGCTCTAGATGTTCAGGATTTTTGGTTCTAAGATAAACATGAAGCAGCTTACCTAACAAAGTGAAATTTCCACTCATGGTAGGATCTATATCCATGGCTAAGACCCACCTAATTTATAAAGGTCTGTGGGAGAAGGTGGTCAGGCGTTTAGAAAAGATGGAAAGGTTGAAATTAACCCGGTAGCATAATATACATTCCCAATAGAAGATTGGGTGAGATTTCTAATGGATTTTAAAATTGAGGACATCCTTAGCCCCATGTTAATGCATGTGTTTTATCTAAGCCATCCATTTTACATGCCCTTTATAAGTAACAAACGAGTTGCATATACATCCAAGTGACTGGCATTAATTGTGAAATGTGGTCATGTAAGTACAATACCACGGTCAGCCAAACATAGGTTTTGCTTGAAATATCATCTTTCTCGAAGGAAAATTTTGATCCCAAAAGTGTGATTAGACGATCAAAATACCATTGTATTTCCATCCATATAAATATTCTATAATAAGCTTTAATTCTACCTAATGTAATTCAATATCATTTAATCCCATGTTTCAATAGAGGCTTGCTTGGATATATCCAAATATATTACAATGCTTTAGCCACTGGAATTATGTTCTTTTCAATTACGAAATAAAAATAAAAATAAACGGTAATAACATTACTTTCTTGGAAGATTGAATAGTTGTAACCCTTTGAGTATACAAAGGTTATCCTCATCCTCCATTTTCAAAGTAAAAGAGCAAATTACAAAGGTTATCCTGACCATCCACTTTAGGAGTAAAAGAACAAAATTACAAAGGATTAAAATAATCCAATTTTAGAGATTTTATTCATTATATATCATATGTGGTTAGACTTTGTTGGGAAAGCTATAGAATCAAATACAGAACTTGGATAAAACAGTCAAAAGATAAATACATGTAAGCAATTACAAATAATTTTAGATAGAACAAAATAATAATAATAATAATATGGCACAAAGCAACAACAATCACTATAAATAATGAGTTATAATAATAGAAAATAAGAACTTAACATGCCGTAATACCTTAATATCTCATCTCCAAAACTTAGAAATACTTAACCCTTGATTAGTATTCACTAATTTTGATACATCAAGTCGGCGTGTTCAAGCGATTGAACATGCTCAAAAGTGCACAAAAAGTTTAGAAAAATTTTCTGAATTCTGTCTATCAACCTGAGAATCCAATCGATCAGGGCCATTTAAAACTGTTGAGACACTAATCTGTCAATTGAACTCTGTTCGCTTTACGAATTTAAGACATCTCATAACAGACTCATCTTATAAACGGTTTGGATCATCGGAAGACACCCAAATTCAAATGCTGAAGTCCCGCATATGCAACAGGAGGAGATCTATTCAAGCAAATTTCTATTTAAACGGGTGTAAAAACTCAAGGTTAGCCGTAGGTAATAGCGTGCCAGGATCTCGCACACGTGTGCACGTCATCAGATAAAAAATCAAGGCAGCCCACTCCAGCATGCCCCCACCTAGTAATGCACTGGCCAAGGTCACACGTCGAATGGTTAACATGCCCGTCTACGGTTGGACACACCATATCACTGGTTCAGATTACCTAGTACGAGGAATGCTTACGTGTGCACCTTCTTACGTGAGCAACCATGCACACATTTTTACACGTGTCATTATATATGGATCTGAACGGTCCATATGATGCGGCATCCCTTGAAAACTCTATGGGAGAAATTTTCAGCTTGATCCAAACTCCAGTGGGCTATAAAAAAGAGAAAGGTAAATCAAGGGAGGAAACTGTTTCAAATTTCTATGGCCCACCGGAGATTTGGATCAGGGTGAAAGTTGGGCTGGTGAGGTTTCAAGACGTGACACAACACTTGGACTGTTCAGATCCGTAGACCATGACACGTGTACAAAGGTGCGAACGGGTCCGCACGTAAGAAGGTGAGCAGGTGAGCATTCTTCTACCTAGTATATTGTACGAATTCAATGGTACACGTCGGATGGTTAAGATTGTTCGATCAGCAATATTTTCGATCGTTGCTTTTTTAGGCAATGGGGCCCACTATCTGGCCAGTTGGAGTGACGTATATGTACTCCACGTGTACCTCACCAGGGATGAATCATCAACATCCAGCCCCACCACAGATTCGGTTTCGTAAGATCAGAGTCCATTCAAAGGACAACCAACGGTCTGTTTTCACATACAGGCAAAGGTACCACCACTTGTAGTACCGTACCATATTTCCAGCTTGCTTGCCACTTATGTTGGTCACCGGTACCATGGAAAAGGTGGGTCCCACCAAGACGATTATTTTAGACAAAGATAAGACCGTTCCACTCATCAGGATAACGGACGGTCTGTTTTCACATACAGGTTTTGGCCCACTTATTCAGTTGATCAGCCTGAATTTTGGAGAATGGTAGTATCCATGGTTGGGCCCACATTAATTGTTGAATAGTCTATCTGGACCGTCCATAAGTTCAACCCACTTTTGGTGAGCGATAGTGAAAATTTCAACACCCATTAGAAGGATTTTTCTTCCAATCAGAGCCGTACAAAATGAATGGTCGAGATCAAAGAAATGCTGCATAACATACCTCTTCAGTTATCCATTTTTGATGAGATGATCATAATCATCCCACATATGGCTCAGCAAAGTAATGGTTATTAAATGAGAAGACAACATTTGGAGGGTTAAAATCTCTCATCATCATAATTCTTTTTTGAGGGCACATGAATAGTGGGGGAAAACCTGATCAATGGTTCAGATCGACTATTACAGTGTCCATGTGTCACATGCTTGTAAAAACATAGAATCGTTATGGAAAAATACCTTCTAAATCTTAAATTTATCAAAGAACTTTCCTAAAAAATAATTTGATTGTGATTTTTGAGAAGGGAAATTACCATAAACCTCATGTGTACCTTTAAAAAGTAATGAAGCCAAAAACGTAGAATGCATGTACATGATATATGTTATGAGTCGAAAAAAAACTACTCCCTCATATGGAAAGAGAAATAATTATCTACAAGTGAAATGCATATAAGCTGAGGAGAACCCTCCAAGCTAAGGGGAAGCTCGGAATCTGAGATCCTCGGCATCTTGAGCTGACCAAGTTGGCTACTACCATAGAGGTAGTATGAGAAATTTAGAGTGAATCTCACCTTTGATCTGTAAAAGATACAGATGCAACCTCATTTCAGCTGAAGATCACTCTAACACATTTGGGATCCTTACACTTGGTCCAGTGGCAGAATCTTAAGAATTTCAACACTGGGTCAAGGGTTAAGTATTTATAGTTGGTGAAATTTTACTAAAGTGTGAGTGTGTGGTGTGTGTGTGCATGTGAAATATATATATATATATATATATATATATATATATATATATATTGCTTCTACAAGCCTGACTTAAGTATTGAAGGATCCATGACTAGCCACTAACACATACCTGGCCATATTTTCTATAGTTCTATAAATCCATCATAGGACGGTAAAAAGGCCATAAATAATCTTAGCTTACCTAAACCTTGTCTCTAGCCAGATTTAGTTAACAATAACATTCAACTTGTCAAACTTATAAATAAACAATAATAATCACACTATCAAAAATCTTTATAATCAAATCATGAAATAAGTTGCACATGTATTTTCATGTTTTTAAATTGTACATATTATTTTTAAAGGCGTAGCCCACCTTACATTAGGATTGACCAAAATTTCTTTTCTTCTTAATATCACGATGGGTTTTATTTATTTAACAAATTGGATATCATGCAAATGTCATGTAACCCTCCTAATTCCATACTTATCCCTTTCTAAGGATTAAAAGGCAAACAGCTTCCATTATAGTAATTTCAATGCTCTGAAAGCATTCTGTTGCATTTTGGTTTACGGAAGCATTATTACCTGAATCCTAATTTATGAGGAATCGTGCAATAAATTCCATAGTATCTTTCCACCGAATAGCAATTAGCACGCTACCTTAAAAAATATCAATAATGCCGTATTTAAAGAGGTTTGCTAATTCCATACGCAGTGACGTCACTAAGTTCTGTGGGTCCCACCATGATATATGTATTGTATCCACACCGTCCATCCATTTGGAGAAGTCATTTTAGGGAATTATACAAAGAATGAGAAGGATCCAAAGATGGAGTGGACCCACCACAGAAAACAGTGGGGAGAATGACGCCCTCAGTTGAAACCTTCCTAAGGTCCGCGTGATGTTTATTTGAGATACAACCTGTCCATGTGTTAACTCAGACATGAAAGAAGGATAAACACTAATATCAGCTTGATCGAAAACTTATGTGGCCCTTAGAAGTTTTAAACGGTGTGCATCACTCTCCCCACTTTTTTCTGTGGTGGAGTCCACTAGAGATTTTGATCTGCCTCAAATCTTTGTATCATGCCCTAACATGATCTCTCCAAATGCATGGACGGTGTGGATACAATACATACATCATGGTGTGGCCCACATAACTTGGTGACGTCACTTCAGTAGCCAGACTCAACCTGTCAGTAGCTAATCCGCGTCCGATCTGATCTTTATATAACTTTGTAAATAATCCTTGATTATTTTACTCTTCCTGTGAGCCATTCATTTGTTTTGATATACGGTGGCCCACCTGAGAAATGAAATGGCCAGATTTTTATGCCAAAGATCTAAACAGTGTATATACCGGACGGAAAGCTCAATTCTCACACGTGTCACATTCGCCCGCGTGTGGATGTGCACTGCTACCACACGCGTGTGAAATTAGCGAAACCTCAGATTTCAATACCTGTAAGCATGGTTAATGCATGAAGTTAGAAAATAGAGGTATTCTGTTCACATGCATCGCGCTTGCCAACCTTAAATAATATATACATGAGTCGTGTTAAAGAAGATTATCATGTTTCACTAGCACGTGCCGACCCACTGGGCCCACCATGCAAAGATGATATGACCACAACAAACATCCATGTTCTGGATACCCCACCCCGCATGGCCCACCATCTGAAATTCATGGTGAATTTACGATTCTGATCAATAGGTGACGTTGAATCTTCACCGTTGAAATTCAACGGTTCAAATTTAATTCCACAAATCAATGGTTATAATTGCCCCTTCAGCAAGATCATTCTCATGGTCCATTCAACACCTCCCGGAAGATGTAGAGGACGGTTCTAATCAGCCCACCGTGTCTGGATGTGGCTAGGGGTCAACCTCAAGAGGAGAAGACCCAACCTGAATTTCAACCGTAGGTGCCTGACCTCAATCCAACCTCAAGTCTAAACTGTTGATCTGATTAGGTGGACAGTTGGTGTTGACTGCCTCAAAAACCCTTTTCTAGATTGAAAGATCCTAGCCCTTCCATCAATGGCGGACAAAGATATGGTAGACACGTCATGGGACACCACCCATGCCAACCTGCCATTTGTGCAGAAGATAGGTACTGTACATCTAGTGAGTGCCAATGTGCATTTATTCCGGCACTATGGTACCTTGGGGCGAGGATCATAACCTTCAAGCAGTTTACTCACCACGGTACATCACACATGCCAGCTTGGCATTCGTGTTTAATATATAGACCGTTCATCTAGTGGGCCCCACTGTGCACTTATTACGGCACGAATTTTAGGTGGGTCTGCTTAGTTTGGGGCATAGAAGCTTTGGATGAGCTAATGCTCGTGATTTTCAGTTCACACGACTTGAGTGGCATATAAACATCACGGTGGGCCCCAGGAGGGTTTCAACGGTGGGTGTTGTCATTTCCACTATTTCTTGCTATGTGGCCCACTTGAGCCGTGGATGTAACTCATTCTTAGTCTCATGCTTTAATCTCAGCCGGAGAAATTGATAGACGGAGTGGATTTTTCATGGACATGAATGTGGACCCACAGCTTTTCCCGAACATTTTAGGACATGACTACGAGTCTGAGGGATACCCAAAACTAAAGTGGGTCACAGTACAGGAAACGGTGGAGATGAAAATGCCTACCATTGAAACCATCGTGACCCACCTTGATGTTTATATGCCATCAAACCCGTTAATAAGGTAATTTCCAACCTTCTATGGCCCACAAAAAAAAAAGGTTTCAATTTGTGTTCAATCACCAACTATTTCTTGTGGTGTGGGCCACTTGAGTTTTGGATATCGCTCATTTTTTATCTCAGGTACTGAAATGACATGGTGAAACGGATGGATGGAGTGGATCTAACACAATATTACAGTGGGCCTACAGGGTTGGGGTTACAGGCAACTCCTGTCCATCCCTCTGCAAAATTATGAGAAGATGAGGGGGCTTGGTGTGGCCCACATGAGTATTTATAGCTTATATTCTATATAATATGGTCCAATAATGTTTCTCACATGACCATGATGACCGAAGGAAATATTACATATAAGACATGGTGGACCCCACACAGCTTTGGTGTTTTCCACATGGGAGCGGATTAGGTGTTTCCCGGGGCAACCCCTTCCCAGTTAACACCTTAAGTGGGTGTTTGCCCTTACCGTGTGGAACCCACATTGATGAAGATTTTCTATATCCACACTGTCCGTTCTTTTTCACATATCATTTTAGTATTGATTTCAAAAATTAAAGTTAAAAAGTATCATTTGGACCACACAACTGGGAAAGAGTGGTGAATGGTCATTAAAAGCTTTTTGTGGGCCACAAAAGTATTGGATAAGGATGATATTTAAATTTCCCCTTCATCTAGATCTTTTTGATTTTATCAATAGTTTTGATGGAAAATAAACATTACCATGGTCATCACTGTGGGCCCTAGGAAGTTTTTAATGGTGCCCGTTCAATCACCAATGTCTTTGTGGTGTGGTCCACCTCATATTTGGACCTGATTAATTTTTGGGAATACTTCCTAAGTCAGGAAAAATGGATGGACAGCGTGGATATACAAAACATCATTAAGGTGGGCCCCACGGTAAGGGTAACACCTACTTACGTGTTACCCAGGTAACGCCTAATCCGCATTGCGTAAAACAGGTTCTGTGGACCTTCCGGCGACGCGGCGGATTGCGTCCTACCCCCGCCCATCTCCATCTGGGAACGGGCAGCAGCTTTGAGTGGCCACTGTGATGTACGGGTATTATCCACACCGTTCATCCACTTTCTAGTATTATTTTAGTATGTCAACCCAAAAATGAGTTAGACCTAAGGTTCAAGTCGAGTAAACATTGGGGATTAAACTCTTGCCGTTGAAAACTTCTTGGGGGCAGCGGACGTTTTATATTAGTCTGATATTTATTTTTTCTCTTAATTCAGGTTTATGTAACTTTATGAATAGGTTGGATGGAAAATAAACATCACGGTGGGCCCTAGAAAAGTTTCAAAGGTGAGAATCATTATCACAGCTGCTTCGTGTGGTGTGGCCCACTTGATCCTTGGATCTGCCTCATTTTTGGGGTTATCTCATAAAATAATACGAAAAAATGAATGGACGGTGTGAATAAGACACACACATCACAGTGGCTACTCAAAGCTGGCGGGAGACGGGCCGGGGTAGGACGCAGTCAGCGTGGATCGCGTCCACCTTCCGGTACTTTTTCATGGAAGCGGATTGCGTACTGAGTAACTCGGTACGCTTAGCGTACTGAGTAAACTCTATGAGGTAGACCATGAATTATGTATTTGATCCACTCCGTCCATCCATTTTATCAGATAATTTTAATCTTGAGCCAGAAAATTAAGCACATCCAACAATAAAATGGATCACACAACAGGAAAAAGTGTGAATTGAACATCTACCATTGAAAAATTCTTGGGGGCCACATAAGTCTTGGGTCAAGCTTATTTTTATGTTTTCTATTCATCCAAGTCTATATGATCTTATTAACAGGTTGGATGACAAATAAACATCACTGTGGGGCCTAGCAAGGTTTCAACGGTGGAAATCATTATTCCCACCGTTTCCTGTGGTATGATCTGCTTGATCTTTGGATATGCTTAAATTTTGGGTTCAACCACTTAAATTATTTGGAAAAATGGATGAACAGTGTGGATAGACTACACTCATTCATGGTGGGGCCGCTTAGTACAATAAGAGCGTACTGAGTAACTCAGCATGCAATCCGATTTCCTTTTTCATGTACTGAGTAATCTGCGAACGTCTTATGCAGCGAGTGAAACTTTGATGTTTTTAATGTAAGATCTACACCGTCCATCGGGTCACATGCTCGATGTTCGGCTCTGATATAAAAAAGTCAGTTAGGTCAACTAATCAGGTGAGCCACACTACATGGAATAGTTGAAATGGAATGTTGACGATGGGTTTGTGTCTGGGGCGACCATGTGTGGTGTACCTTCCATCTCGACCGTTAATCAGAAAATCAGCCTCATAAAAAAAGCTCAGTCACGCCATTGGTGTGGCCCACTTAAAAGTTTCTAATCTCACTTCTCTTTTCTAAATATGGCTCAAATATAACCCCCAACACGGTGGACCCCTCACAGCTGCGCGTTTGTCGCGTTGCATGGTGTGAAACAGCTGCTCTTCTTGTACTGGCCATTTCACATGCCACGTGCCACACGTGTGTAGACTTCAAGCCTCTCATTTCACGTGGGCCCTACCATGTAGATTCCCGTGGTCAAAAAAATTAAAATAAAATAAGAAGTACTCCTCGTTTCCTGCGCCACGAATGTACGTGGAAGGAACCCACAGTCCAATTTCTAACTTGACAGGGAGTCATGGAGTTTGGGTACCCTGGCACATTACAGTCCTTGATACACCGCACCAGGTAACTACACACGTGTCTTGAGAATGCAATTTGCTTACCTTTCAAATTTGGGACCCGATTAGCTGCGGAAACGGCCTCACAAAAACGGTACGGCCCTTACCGTGGTTGCCACCTTAACGTATGTATTTTATATTTACGCAGTCCATGGGATTTTCCAGATCATTTTAACGTAAGATCCTAAAAATGGATCGGATCCAATTCTTAGGTGGACCATAGAATATGAAAGAGTGGTAATTGAACATTAATGGGTTAGATGAGTTTTGGATCAAGCTCATATTTGTTTTACTCCTTCATTCGTGTTTATTTGTTCTCATCAATGGGTTGGATCAAAAATAAACATTAACCAAACATTTCAATGGGCCTAGAAAATTTTCAATGGTACGAGATTCAATCACCACTGTTTCTTACAGTATGGTCCGCTTAAGATTTGTATTTTCTTCATTTGTTGGATGATGATACGGAGATACAGATGGACGGTGTGGATATAAAATACATACGTCAAAACGGGCCCCACGGAAAGGGACTCCAAAATCAGATTGCTTCATTGTTAAAACAGGACCATTCAGTATTTTTCATTTTTAGCTGTCAACAATTATTATCCACCAATCATATAGTCGGAGTTCTGATCTTTAATTTTTAAAGTGCCTGCATGTCATCAATCACCGTCCACTCGAGTATTTGAAGTGTTTATCGAATTTGCTGCATGTCTCGAGTAGTGTGATGATTCATACACATGAGCCCAGAAATCACCCGTCGCGTAGATATAATTCAATCTGAACCGTTCGTATCTTAGGATTGGCGGTGGTTAAGTTAGAAACACAAAATAAGATTGATCCGACGATTCTCTGGTCAAGAACAATTGGTTTCTAAATCAGACCACATATGGTATCAGTTTGTTATTTTATTTTTACTTAGGACCTATAAAAGTGGGGCCCACTATTTTCACAGTTTATTTTGAGCTTCATATATGCCACGTTGCTATTCTCATGCTGCATACCTATGGATTATCAAACTCTACCAGAGCATCAAAGTTTGTTTTTTTTTTTTTTTCTCTCTCTCTCTCTTAATGTAAACGCCTTGGCCCACTGAGCTTGAATTTTGGATCAAGTAGTCCACGCAGAATGGAATAGCTTTCGAGCGGCTCAGATACATTACACGTGCTACGACTTTTATGTGCAAATACCGCAAAGGAGACTTCCTCCACGCTTCCTGGCACGTGCAGAGACTAGGGTTAGGGTTTTGCGTTCGGAGAGAGAGAGACAGAGCGCATCCTCCGTTGAATAAATAAACGGAAGGTTGTAGCGTATGGAAACTAATACGATAGAGTGGTCTGTATAATATTACAATACACCCAACATCTCCGTTCGAAAATATTAAAGTTAAATCAGAACTGTAAAAATAGTGGGCCTCATCACTGATGATCTCAAATTAGAAATTTGTCCAAAATTTTTTTTACTACTCATTAGATTCATTGTAATTAAAAAGAACCGTAAAACATAAAGACCGAACGGTTAAAATTATAAAAGTAAGAAGAAGAAAAACTGATGTATAGGACTTTTATGTTACGGTTATTTCTGAAATATATGCTATCTGTCAAAGATTACAGTATCTGAACGGTCTTGATTCACCGTATTCATTTCTGATTGGACAGTTCGAGGTGGATGTATCATATTACGGTATAGATAGTAATATTAAACAATTTTCGGGGTATTAGGCTATAAATAGTAGGAAAGCTCTCTTGATTTTGCTCAAATTGTGCCAGAGTGATAGAGTCCTGCGGCCGCGTGGAAACCTATCTTTCTCTGTCTCCAGAGATTCTTCTCTACTTCTCTATATAAATCTTCCCATCTCTCCCATTTTTCCCAATCTCACCTTTCCTTTTTCATTCCTTGTATTGAGAGAAGGCCTTTTTCTCTTTGAGTCTCTCCATCTTTCTTGAATAGATTTTCTTCTCGTGTGTAAGATCTCTTGTCATCCCGTTTTTCCATTCTTTTTCCTTGATTTGATTTGTATGTATATTGTTTTGGTTTTTGGAGATTTGGGTTTCTCTTATTCGATGTAATAATCAAAACCCATGTTTAGAGTCATTGATTTTTAATGGTTTGGATTGGATTTTGAGGGATTCTTCTCTTTTTTCTGAGAAGAATACCTTCCTCTTCTTCTTCTTCAATAAGAATTTCGTTGAGATGGTTTTTTTTTTCCTCGTGTTCTTATCATTATCAAATCACATTCAAGCTTTTTGTTTTTTTCTTTCTAGAATCTAATGATACATAGATTTGGGTTTTCTTTTTATTTCCGAATACCAAACATGAAACAATGACAAGATTATGATATCCAACTGTTACTCTTTTTTATCTTGTTTTTTATTTAGGGATTTTGTTTTGATTTTGCAGAAAGCGTGAATGTTGTAATGGAGTCTAAAGGTGGCTTGAAGAAATCTAGTAGTAGTTCTTTACAGTACGAAGCTCCCCTCGGCTACAGCATTGAAGATGTTCGACCTCTCGGTGGTATTGAGAAATTCCGATCTGCTGCTTACTCCAACGTAAGAATTTCACACAACCATTCATTTCAAATTCCTTGGATTTCTTCTCTTTTGCAATGGCTAATCGAAATCTTTTCTTGCAGTGTGTGAGGAAGCCATCCTGATATCGCCGTTCTATGCTTTCTTCCGTAGAGTAGGATTTCTTTCAATTCCGCTGTTTTGAGTTCTTTGAATAAGATAAAAATCAAAATCTCTCTGGCTAGCTGCTCTTCAATAACCAACCGAGTGCTCTGTTCTTCCCCTGTTTTTCATTCTTCCTTTCGTTTGATTCCGTAATCCGTATTACTATGACGATTCTAACGTCTGAGAACAAAAGCCCACCTCCGCCTTCACCGATCGGATTCGAAGGCTATGAAAAACGCCTCGAAATCTCCTTCTCAGAGGCGCCCATCTTCATCGATCCTCAAGGCAGAGGCCTCCGAGCGCTCTCCCGCTCTCAGATCGATTCGATCCTCGTCCCCGCACAATGCGAGATCGTGGCCAATCTTTCCAACAATGAATTCGACTCCTATGTTCTATCTGAATCGAGCCTCTTCGTATACCCATTGAAGATAATCATCAAGACCTGCGGGACGACAAAGCTCCTCCTCTCGATCCCTCCCATTCTGGAACTCGCGTCGATGCTCTCGCTCTCGATCTCCGCCGTTAAATACTCGCGCGGGAGCTTCATCTTCCCCGACGCGCAGCCCGCTCCCCATCGCAGCTTCTCAGAGGAGATCGAGATCCTCAACGGATATTTCGGCAGCCTCGCATCTGGCGGTGTTGCGTATGTGATCGGCGATCCATCCGTTCCCAGCAAGAAATGGCACGTGTACACCGCTGCCAACGGTCCACTGCCGGCATCGGTGACGATGGAGATGTGCATGACGGAGCTCGATCGCGATCGATCGTCGATCTTCTACAAGAAAACTGCCGATGATCAGCCATCGATGACGAAGCGGGCCGGGATCCAGGACATACAGCCAGAATCGGTGATCTGTGACTTTGAATTCGAACCGTGCGGATATTCGATGAATGCGATCGACGGCCCAGCGCTGTCGACGATCCATGTTACGCCGGAAGACGGATTCAGCTACGCCAGCTACGAGGCGATGGGGTTCGACCCCTCCTCGATCGAGTACGAGGCTCTGGTACAGCGCGTGCTACGCTGTTTCAGTCCCGCTCAGTTCTCATCCGCAATTACATTCTACGGCTCTCGTGGCTCGGCCGGCACGTGGGGGAAGGAGGTCTACGTGGAGGGTTACACGTGCGAGAACGTGGCTGAGCAGGAACTCCCTGGCGGGGGCATCTTGGTCTACCAGTGTTTTTCAAAGAAGGAAGGAATTATGAGGGCCTCATCTCCCAGGTCTACCTTGAAACCGAGCTGGGATGTGACTGATGACGTGGATGTTGGATCTGATGACGGGGCAGGAAAGGGTTGGTGACGTGGACGGTTGGGATGTGTTGTTTGGTGTTCGTGCGTACTCGTTTGTCGTTTGGCTTAGTTGGAAGCAGCCAGTCAGGTTAATCTAATGTTTCGGTGTCTTTTTCGCTTTTTCTTTTTGAGATATCGTGTTTTGTGCGCGTTTGGATAGTCTTCGTAGACTATTTCGCAATAAGTTTGCTTTAAATGCCCGTTGTGTTTGGGTATTCGTCTGTCTGGGACTTTGGATTTCTCCAGTCCGCTGTTTGTTTGGATGTGTTTCGTTGAATCGTTTGTCCGGTCTTTTTTTAATATATTGAATAAAATTGAATCGTATCTTGTTTTTTATTTTTTTTTGGGAGTCATTTGATGCTCTGGTGGATGTTATGCTTGATACGCAGGCGCTCATGAACTTACAGATTTTATTCGAAATCTACCGTTAACAAATCACCCCCTCAATATCAGCGGGTAGTTCAACAACTTTTGATTCGCGATCTCTTGTTTGCGTTCACTTTTTTTACTTTCATTCTCAGCCGTGCAATGAACGATCTGTCATCTGGGCAGTTCAATTTGAATTAATTATGCCATTTATGATTTTTATAAGTTGCCGCGTATCATCCTTATCAGTCTGCCAGAGTATTAAAGCTTGCCATGCACGTAGTTGCATTCCGACTAGGTCTCGGTTACGTCCACATCAACTATCTGGACTCGAGCCGGTCCAGTCCAGTATTCATTGGCAGCATTTGAAAAGTCTTATCCATCGGAGTATCTACAGCGTCCAGTCAGGGTCCTGCAGAAATTGACGGACAAGATCGGTCATTAAGTCAGGTTCAGTCACCATCTGTTGGACATTGATGGCTGTGGTTTCTCAACTGTGAAGAAAGAAGGTAAGATTGGAACTAATGGACGGACGAGATTGAAGAGGTTTCCAAATGCAACTGTGGATGGCTAGTTTCTATATACAGCCCAAAGGATTATTTATCTGTTTTATATATTTTGGAATATTATAAAATGGGTAAATGGTTATCGAACGTAGATGCTCAATATGGGCCGTTCATTAGGTGGGCTCCACTTTTTCTGTGGATTTCTACTCACACATTTTACATAGAATTGTGGTGATGTGGGCCATGAGTAGGTGGACCTGCATGATCAGTCTGGATCACATAAAAGAGCATCTACCATGTCAGGTCCACGACCGACAATCTGGATTGGGAGTACCCTACCAGATGTACGACCTAGGAGTGACACAAGGTCATGGGTTCCAACTCATGGCTCGGTGGATGGAGTACGTTTCCACACTCAGATTGTTTTCTCATGTTAGGGCTACAACCCATAACCACCATGGGGTCCAATGTAAGGATATGATCCTAAAAATTAAACATAAACAAATTTCAAGTGGACCACACTACAAAAAATAGTGAATAGTAAATGCCCACCATTAAAAACATGCATCCTTTATGATGTTTATTTACCATGACTGTTTTGAAAGGAAAAAAAAATAATTTCAGCTTAGATCCAAAAATTTTGTAACTTAAGTAAGGTTTCAATGATCAATGACCATTGCTTCCTTTGGTGTGGTTCATCTGAAATTTTTGTATGTATCAATTTTTGGAAAATAAGCTGGAAAAACATATGCCCATTAATTGGGATCTCACCCACCCAAATTGCCATGGGACGTGGTCATCTGAGACATGTTTGAAAGTTATTCAGTCCAACTAACCCATCTTTATTAAGAGAACGACTTAATTAAAGGTCTAAACAAATCCAATCCAATAAAATGTGGTGGGCAGGGCATTTAATCTCCACCATGTGGTCTACTCGAGCCTTGGATCCGCTCATTTTAAAATCATCCATCAAAATGGTTGGACTGACGTGAATTAAACAGATGCATCAGGGTGGTCTGCCAGTCCTCACAGGCAAGGCTAGTGCTTTTAATGTGGTGATGCATGGACACTTCAGCCGTCCTTATTTCTAATGATTTTGCTGCTTTCTGCGGTTGGCTGGACCGCAATCTTTTGATTCGGAGGAGGAGTGCCGTTATTTGATACTCTCGCGGAGCATGAGCACCATGCTCCATACTCTCAGCCAATGTCCAAGGGAATACATATCGGTGAATCCTAGCCGTCCAGTAAGAGGCCTTACTGGGAATACGCATGCTAATCAGTTGTCAGTTGCTGTTGTTTTTTAAAGTATGCGTTTGCAACATGCACCGGAGATGTGTGAATGATCATGCCCTTTTATTTATTTATTTATTTATTTTTCAACGGTTTGAGTTGGTGGGACACGTAGTCCACCACGTCTGTGGGGCCAATAATACATTCTGATTTAGGGGAGTGCGGCTTCGATGGATCCCCGGATCCACCAGGTGAGTGAATCTCTGACTTGGGGCCCACTTTAATGTATTTTCCTTGCATCTGGGCCGTCCATCCATTTTGAGAGCTGATTTTAGTTATGATTCAAAAAAATGAATCAAATATATATATTAGGTGGACCACACCAGAGGGAACAGTGGTGATTGAATGCCAACCATTCAAAACTTCATGGGGGCTACAGGAATGTTTATTTGCCATCTAACATGTTGATAATGTCATAAAGACCTGGATGAAGGGAACATACAAATATCAGCTTAATCCAAAACTTGGCCCACAGGAAGGTTTCAGTGGTCAATTACCATTGTTTTTCCTGTGGTGTGGTCCACCTGAGATTTGGATCTGCTTCATTTTGGGATCATGCCCTAAAATGAGCCATCAAAACGGATGGCCAGCGTGAATGTAAGTGACATACATCATGGTGGCCCCTCACAATGAGGGATTAGTGTATCCCCGAATCCACTAAGGTATGCGGATCCCTGACTATGGGCCCACTTTATGGGGCTGAAAGTAGGGCGGATTCAACCCGACTGACTTATGACTGACCTGACATTGGGTTAGGCTCAGGTGAGTTCGATGTCGGGCTTGGGCTATACAAACACAACTCAATAAAACTTGGGTCAAGCCCGAGTTGAGGTCTCGGGTTGCCTGACTCAACCCAAAGCCAATTCATATATAAGTTATTTATAAATTATAATTGATTTTGTGTTGAGGGTATAAGAAATGCTAATGCTGACGGGTTGCATTGGTCAACGTTATTTCCGATGACTCGAGCTAATAAGATAAGCCCAATTTCTCTCCTAAATAGATTGCATGCTATACAACATGATTTTTCAAGGACTAATTGTCCTATATTTTAACTTGTTTGTTTAGAAAAAATGAAATTCTTTATGATAAATAACTACATATATAATTAACAAAATTATAAGTACAAAAAAACACTATTGAAAATATAATAAACTAATGTAATAATGAAAATATTAGCATGTATGCACTCGACCAACCCAATCGAGCCCACTTAGATTGGGCTTGGGTTGAGAATTCCCAACCCGAGGTTGGTTTAGGTCGGATGGGATTAGGGTTGAGGCATAAGGACCTTGGGTTGGGCTAGGGTTGAGCACCAACCTCGGCCCAACCCGCTGGACTTTCAGCATACTTGATCAAAGTTTGGACTGAAAAACATAGGAAAAAATGGTTATATATGTGTGACATTCCTTTAAATGTCTATTTATTTATGCATGTGTGGCCCACTTGATCAAATAGGGTAGATAGATTCAAATGAGATAAAGAATTTGTATCAATTTTCTGGTTGGGCTGGGATGAATTGGGCCTAACCAATTTCAGGCCTGGGCTTCGGCAGTGGGTCTTAAGTGTTGGGCCGGACTTGGCCTAGGAAAAACCCAACCCATTGGCAATCTTACTAACTAATCATCCCCACAAGAATTCAATGGTGTCAAAGGAATGTAAGATGGCGGCCACATACACCAAAATGACAATGAGATGTTGCATGACCGGTGAGGCTTGCGTTGGTAGATTGTTAAATAGGCCGAGCTTGGAGATGTTGTAAGCCCAAGCCTAGACTGTTTTTTGTTGAATGCATGTTCTGTTGTTTTCCTTCTAGTCACAGGTTTGGGAGATTGTGGAAAGTCATATGAATTATGTTTGCCTATTATCATCTATTTTTAGCAGTATTTTTGAGGATGTGGGTTAGGCATGAATTTATTTTGACTTTAATTGGATAACAGGCTGCTATTAAAAATGATGCGAACGAAGTAATAAATAATTTTTAAAATCTTATTTTTGTAGGAATTTATTATCCAATCGAATCCCGATATGTTAGGAGGGTCGTATTTCAATTGACTGTAATGGTTGGGGGCGGAGCTGTCACTAGCCTGTCTTAATAGCTTTACAATGATGTGACACATTTGAAAATGTGTTATTTCTTTTTAATTCTTAAATGGTGTGCTTAATATCTCCGTACCATTTGTATACTTTTGACCCTTTAAATGGAAACCGATTCTCCGGTGGATGGTCAAAGGAGATCGAAGTTACACGGCCCACATTGATGCATTAATTATATTCACATGGTTCATCCATTTGGCAAGATTATTTTCGAGCATGAGCCCAAAAATAAGCCATATCCAAAGCTTTAAGTGGACCACACAACAAATAGCAATGGAAACAGTGACAGTCAAAATATTCGTAGGGCCCACCATAACGTTTCTTTCCCATTCAATATGTTCACAAGGTCGCAGACATGGATGAAGAGGAAAAATAAATATTATATTGATCCAAAACTTCTGTAACCCCCACAAGGGTTTCAACCGTGGATGTTCAATCCCCCACTGCTTTTTGCGGTGTGGTCCACTTGATCTCTTTGGATCAGTCTTATTTTTTGGCTCACGTCTTGCAATGAGCTCGCTAAACTCAGTTGGGACCCACAAAACTCGGTGACATCAACACACTAGCCAAGTCAGTGGTGTGTGGTCCACCAGTCAAAACGCTTATGGGCCTTGAGTGCTGTGCAAGATGATTATTATTGTTAGTATAATAATAATTATTATTAGTTCTTGTTATTATTATTATTTTTTTGTTATTATTATTTTAATAGCAGTATTTATTCTATTATTATTTTTATTATAATAATATTAAGTATTGTCGGTATCTTTATTATTAACTCGCAAATTATTATTATTGTTGATTATTACTTTTAAAATTAATATTAATATTATTCATTGTGCAGATTAGATTTTGAATTTTCAAATTCTAAACCGAACAATTCTTGTAATTAAGTTAGGATTATCCCAAAACTCGATTTCACATTCTAACCACTATACAATGCGACACAACTATAAAGGCGAGGTTTACCCTTTAAGCTATCTACCAAAAGTCTAGTTTCTTCTTAGTTTCGGTCTCAAATGGTTGCTTTGGATGAAATTACATAACCTTGTAATTAGAACATCTTAGTTTATATAGTCTACATGTGCACCATCTCTTGTATATCTAAGATCTCATGATTAGAGTTCTTGATATGAATAATTCACATGTACGCACCCTAGTATCTTGAATTCACATGTTTAGAACTCTTAATTTGATTAAGTGATACATATATACATTCTAGTTTGTTAAGATAAAATAATTAGACTTTTGATTGGAATAATATACATATGTACACATTTTCGTATGCTTAAGATCACTTGATTAAATCCCTTGATTTGAATATTTTATATGTTATGAATCCAGCATACTTACATCTATATTAAGAGTTGGAAATTGGTATTTGTTCTAATTCAAATGTGGCATGTGTATTTGGGTTAATAATGGGAGAAGAATATGATGCATGTGGGAGGAATGAGTTGTATATATGTTGGAGGATATGACTATATGGTTTGGATTACCACATTTAAGAATTAATGGGAGATAAAAACCCATGTTTTTGATCGATTATTGTAAAATGTGAGTTTGGAAGGTGTGGACACATTCTGGAAACTATACCTTAAACTAATGGTCCCTTGTTATGTGAAAAAACTATACCAAGTTTATTTATGATCTACCATTTTTATGATATATTTGTGCCCAAAGTGGCTCATGGGATGAACCATTTGTTTGTGTCCATAAATGGATTTAATGCCCAAACTGGCTTATGAGTTAAACCATTTGTCGTGTCCATGAATGGACTTGCGATGGAAAGGATTACTTGATTGATCATGTAATGATTAATATGAAAAGGCCACTTACTTGAAAAAGTTTATATATAATTGATTGTTTGTAAATTGGAATAATAAAAGGTCGGTTAATCATGCATACATGGCATTTGGACTTTATCAGATGGCCTGATGTAAGACACTTGAGATCTTGGGTCATTGTGTAGCCGTATCTTTGTATATTTTACTAGATGACCCGATATATTTACATATGTTTTCGGACCACTGTGCAATCATCCATTTTGTGGAATTCCCGGATCATGGAGCTGATGTCTGTCATTTGCAATTCCCATGTCATGATGCTGATGTATGTCCTTTGTGACTCCATCGGTTAATGCAAATATCTATGGCTTGTGATTCCCGGATCGTGATGTCGTGTTTGTTCTTTGTCATTTTTGAGTCATGATGTTGATGTCTGTTGCATGTGATATCCAGGTCATTGTATAATTCTTTTGCATCATGGGTTCTACTCATAATTGTTAGCTGGATGTGCATCCCCATGTATGAGTGTATTTCATGCATCCATGCATTTAAACAAAATTTGCATTTATGAAATCCCTATGTATGAGTGTATTTCATGCATCCATGCATTTAAACAAAATTTGCATTCATGAAATGTATGTTGTGATTGTATGATTTTCAGTTGTGAACTATACTCGGCTATTATGATGGATGTTCAATCTCAAGGGTATTTCTCACTGAGATGACCACCCATCATTCTGGTGTTCAAATACACAAACAGATGATGTAGGAGTAGAATAATGCTTCATTGTGTTTGAAGAATAGCATGAAGATCCTATAGACAGGGCGTTTTGCAAGGAGATAGATTCATTTTATACTTTAGTAGTACTCTTGATCTTTTAATGTAGTGATGTTATAATATGTCCCCAGCTAAGTGGTCGGTGTAGTGGATTATGTAATTTTTAGAACTCTTAGTGAAGAGTTCAATTTATCTCACTTTTGTTTGACGCATACCATGCAAATGCGAATTGCGAAAAGTATTATTTTTTTTAAAAAAAAGTGTAATATAAAGGAACATTCATTTATTATTTAGTTAACATCTTCAAATTCAGGACCTGAGTCGCCGATACTTAGACATTGAGTTTTAGTGCATTATAGATGTTATAGGAAAAATCGAGCTGACCAGTTATATGAGACACGTGGTAAAGATTAGACGAAGCAAAGTCCTCAAACTATCGAGGTGTCTACCATTAGATTAGCTGAACTAAGCAAGGAAACCTGATGGTCGAACCGAACTAGTCAAATAAGCTCGGTTATAAGACTCATCGACCAACCTCGACCTCAAATACCGACCTTGACCATAGATAACGGCCTCGACCACGGATACCAACTTTAACCTCAACCTTGGACACCAATCTCGATCACGGAATAGAAATATCTGAAGAGAATCTTGTGTCGTATATGAGTAGGATCGATCCAATGAGCTCATAGCAAAAAATCACGCTAATCGAGAAAAATCAAAATTATTCTCAAGAGCAAATTCCAACTCCCATACGAGTCTCTCTAGCATGTCTAGCAATCCACTCAAATATGCATAAATCCTATAAATATACCACCCCATTTTAGGGGAAAAGTATGCATAAAAATCCTAACTCCAACTGCATTTACTTGAAATTCATTCACCTGATTTTGGCATCGAAGGGTCCCCGGCCACAATCGACACCCCCATTGTTTGTTATCTTTTTATTAAGCGCATGTGTTCATAATCCACAAGTAGAGTTGATGGTTCAACTAAATTCGAGCGATAACAGTGGCCCCCATCTTGACCCTCCTTTCTCGATGATTGCACAAAGATCTTAGAATAGGGGAAGTTGGCTCGTCTCTTTGGAGAATCAAGTCGAAGCTCTAATTGGTAACATTGAGTATATCATGAGAATACTAGAAAGGTAGCACCCCTCCCCGATGACCAAAACATAAAATTAGGGACAACAATTGAGCAATAGAGCTGTACATGAGTCGAGTTAGCTCGATTAGCTCGCTCGATTTGACTTGAAAAAGCTCGACTCGCCTCGGCTCGAAATTGGATTCAGACCAAGTCGAGTTGGTTTTTGGAGCTTGAAAAAATTTTGAGCCGAGTTCGAGCTTGCCTGAGCTCGACTCAATCAGATAGAACATCAACTTGAACCAACTCGGATCGAATAAGCTCGGTGAGTTGGTTATTTTGATATGAATGCTGCTCACTGGGTGTTTGATGAAATGACTCAATGAAGTGTTGGCAAGGAAGGAATGTTTACGTCGACTGTTTAATTTTAATGCTGCACTCGAGGTGTTTGATGAAATACCTGTAAAATATTGTTAATATGTTTACATTCTATGAGAAATTGAAGATGCATTTTACCTATTTAAGAAAACCCTAAACTGGTTCGAACTAGACTGAGTTGCTGACCGAACCGAGGCGAGCTAGCAAGATAAGCTCGAGGACCGAGCTGCTGACCGAACCGAGGCAAGCTAGCAAGATAAGCTCGAGGACCGAGCCAAGCCAAGTTTAAGCTGGGGTTATCTACTGGTTGAGCCGAGCTGAGTCGTGCCAAACTCATCTCAATTCAACTCGTGTACAACACCACCTGGCAATCTCACCCCCTGCCTATACCTCCCGAATCATATGCGACAAAAGATCAGGCAATGTGAAGGAGGTGCATTCCCACGCTAATTTTGGGAACTGCTGAGCTTGTTGATTCAGATCTGTGACATAGCCTAGAGAAGAGAATGTGAGCTCAAGGAAAGGCCTCGGGAGTCACGACAGTGAACAAGGTCCCATGGGAGGTAAAACTGAAAGAAATTTGAGATTTGCTTAGGGACATGTTCACTCCCCAAGTGCAGGGTTGTGATGTAGTAATAACTCGGTAAGACCGAGGTCGAATCCCAAGGGACTGAAACTTGTATGTTATCTAAAACTAAGTAGAACTAGAACTAGATTAAGATGAAATCTAAACTGAATGTAATTTGAGAAATAATGGTGAAATAATTATATAAACTTGAGAGAAATCAGAAGAAGGGAACTAGGGATTCAGAGGATCCACTTGTAGAGATCAGGGAGAACTTATGCTTGCATCAAAAATCAGAGAAATTACTGAACTGCCGTTGATCTAGTTTTCAAAGAGATGAAAGGTGTATGAATTAGAATGGATTCCATCACCAAACCATGCCCAAAGACTATGGCAAACAGCAGAATCAAACTAATTACCACCCAATCACATGTATGCAAGTTAGGAAGGGTACCGACATCCAACCATGCCCAGGAGACTATGGTGAACAACAGGGCTTCCTGACGTCATAAACATTAAAGAGAACGGAAATATTCAAAGTCATTGCAGACCCATTGTAATTTCAGTCACAACAGACCATTAAAAAATTAAAACATTCTCATATTAATTAACTAAAATCAACGTCAATTCATGCATTAAAATTTAAATAAAATCAAATCTTCCATCTCACTACAAGCTTCACCTCTTAGCCCTAGCTAGGAGGATTTAGCCTGCCATGGATGGGCTCAATCCAAATAAATAAAGAGAAAAAGTAAAGGAAAAGAAAAGGGAAAGAAAAAAACCAAGCTCCTCTCTCTCCTCTGCCCACGTTGAAACCCAAGCTTGAGTCCTCTGTTCTTCCTCCCAGACCCTGAATGAATGCTTCCCACGTCCAAAAACCTCCTTTTATAGCTGCTGGAAGGCTGGAGTCAGTGACAGAGTTGTAGCAGGACACGGAGTGCAATTTTCGCAGCCAAGTTCGGTACCATGAAACACGCCTCTTTCCTCGCTCAAATTCTAAAGAAACACCGTCCCTTAGTACTTTCTTGGGTCCTCTACATGATAGACGGTTCAGATCTGCCATATGATCAAAGATGGTGGGCCAAAACTATCCGAAAAAGTCAATTTTCGCGGATGTGCGAAACCTTTCGCACCATTTCGCTGTTGTGGTCGGTGGGCCCCACAGAAGCATTTTCTGGAAAATCCACCCCGTCCATTGGATTCAGAACGAAATTTCAGTCAAGAATGAGTAGTTTTGAACGTCCATTGACGTGGCCCAGAGAAGAAATCACAAAAAGATCAGATTTGAACGTTACCGGGCAGCCCTTTTGTGGCCTCTGTATCTCACACGTGTGCACGCATGGGTGCAAAAGGTTAGCATGGTTTTGTAGTTCTCGAAGCCCTGTACACGGTGGACGGATCAGATTGACCATACGAGCAATGGGTGGGGCCCACTACCGTTCACAAAAATGGCCAGCGGCCGTGCGTCCGCTGTGCGAATTTTTTTTTTTTTTTTTCTTTCGGTCAGAGACGGTCAAGCCGTCTCTGACACTTGCCATGCACGGTGAGTGCACATGTGCACTGTACACACTCATCTCATATGGCGTCCATTGCACTGTTTTGGAGAAATCTGCACCGTCCATCTGTTTTGACTCCTCATTTAAGGCATCAATAATAATTTTGAGGCAGTTCCAGATATCAGGTGGGCCCAGAATCAACGGTTTATGGGCTGATCTGTCAGTTGGGGCACTTTCCGAGATCTTCAATGGCTGAAATTTTATATGTACGGTTAATTTATGGTCCTCAGGCGACGTATGAAGTTTCGAGGCGAACGGATGGTGGGAACCTCGTGATCTTGCATTCTGGACGTCCTTCAGGCCACTTGAGCTTCAATTTCTAACTTTTCTCGGATTTCTGACCGTGTATATTTGTCAATCTTGGTCCCCTGGAGTGTGTCCCTTGCCTTTGGCGTAATCAGATCATTAAATCTCAACTTTTAACGTCCTTTTTCCATCCATGCTCATAAAATCACTTTGCCACACAAGAATGAGAAAACGAGCCATTAGACAGCATTATATTCGTAAATCCAGACAATATCTGGGGTCTAATATGCAATATTTGACCCTCAACACAACCCCCAACCAGCATTTTGCTAGTCCCGAGCAAAGTATGCGAAAAATAAGTTGAGAATTATAGGAGAACTTTTTATGAAATCGAGTGAGATTTTGAACAAAATATGAGAAATTTAATATTCATGAATGTTAGAAATTGTATTCTCCTGAGCTCAAGCGCACCGTAGACTTCATAATCAAGTGTAAAGCATTAATCCATCAATTAGAAAAAATTTAAACATTGAGATCCATGGATGTATAGTGTAATCTCAGCTAATCAAATTAAGATTGAATTTGTTATTTCAGGATCTCATTGGTAACCAGCAAGAGAATTCATGATAACCAAACTTAATCCAAAACTTGCCTCATAGATTAGCCTATTAACTTGTGATTTTTCTATTCAAAGTAATGCCAAGGAAGGGGAATTAAATCCTCACCTATAGGGAGCAAACCTATGGTGAAGATCGTACACCTGACTCTTTTTAGATATCATTCATGGGGAATTAACTCCACACCTATAGGGAGCAAACCTATGGTGAAGATTAATTATCCAACCTTTCCAATTTTTATACCATGATGGCAAGATATTTCAGGCTGGTTCCTTTCGTGCTTAGTGATTACCAAATTAACCCTTCAATATCAGACTGAAGTCTTAACGTGAAAGCGAGATGTGACATATGAAATCCTGATGCGATCAATGTTTAAAACTTCTAATCATGGCTTAGCAACTCGATCGTAACTGCAGAATGCCACCGATACGGAATCCAAGAGTCATAAAGTATCAACATCATATATCTCACAATTCTAAATCAAGGATATTCGTCAAAATCACTTCAAATTCATAAAAATTTTCAGAAAAATTCAAAAATTAAATTTTTCACAATTGTTGCTCAAGACCAAGAAAATACTGATTAGGTTACCTAATCCCCCACCCCCAACCTAAAGTCTACATTGTCCTCAATGTAAAAGATATGAGCATGCAATGCACATGGGACAACGAAAGTAAATGAGAAGTGATGGGAAGATAGTACCTGAATAACGAATCAAGAGAGTTTCCAATAGATCACGGCATGGAAGCTTGTCAGCATGAGAGAGAAAGCAGAACAAAAATAATAAAAATAAAATCCTACCTATACCACTTTCGCAAGTGCTCTCGATTGTATTTAGTGTATGCAACAAGCCTTTAAACCCCTAGGTTAACCCTAGTGGACGAGTTGTAGTCTCGTGAGGGTTTGCAGTAATGTTACCCACAAACATTGAATCATCTAACTAGAGAATGAAAAGGAATAAAAAAGCTGGGTTGTCTCCCAAGAGCGCTAAATTTACCGTCTTCAGCCAGACAAATAAAACAACTATCTAAACCTATGAAAGCGATAAACCTACCTATACCTCCATCAGACTAGGAGATCAGTCCTGGTAAACAGGATCAATCAGAGGCATGGACATGTCCTCTGAATCAAATGCCTCGACAAATGGCTTTAATCGATGTCCATTTACTTTAAACTTCTTGCCATTGTCGGGATCTCTTATCTCGACGGCCCGATGAGGATAAGCAGTGACAACAATGTAAGGGCCGGTCCAACGAGATCGAAGCTTACCCGGAAAGAGATGTAGTCGAGAGTCATATAAGAGGACTTTCTGACCTGGCGTGAATGATTTCCGTAGAATATGTTGATCATGAAATGCCTTCATCCTGTCCTTATAAATTCTCGAGTTTTCGTACGCATCGTTCAGAATTTCTTCAAGTTCATTTAACTGAAGTTTGCGTAGCGAGCCAGCGTTGTCCAGATTAAAATTCAGATTTTTGATCACTCAGTATGCTTTATGTTCCAATTCCACAGGCAAGTGACAGGCTTTCCCATAGACAAGTCTAAAGGGAGATGTTCCAATAGGAGTTTTGAAAGCAGTACGGTACGCCCATAAGGCATCGGTCAATCGGATTGACCAGTCCTTACGATCAGGGTTAACCGTTTTCTCTAGGATATGTTTGATCTCCCTATTGGAAATCTCAGCTTGTCCACTTGTCTGTGGATGGTATGGGGTGCTCACCTTATGAGAGATACCGTATTTTTTCATTAAGCTCTCAAATGGTCTATTGCAGAAGTGTGAGCCCCCGTCACTAATGATGGCTTGAGGTGTTCCGAACCGCGACAGGATATTTTCTTTCAAAAATTTAATGACCGTGCGATGGTCATTTTTGCGACACGGAATTGCTTCGACCCACTTAGTGACATAGTCTACGGCGAGCAAAATATACAGATATCCAAATGATTGGGAGAATGGTCCCATGAAATCAATGCCCCAACAATCAAATGCTTCTATAATAAGGATGGGATTCAAGGGCATCATATTTCGACGGGACAATGCTCCCAATTTCTGACAACGCTCACAAGCCTTACAAAACTCATGAGTGTCCCTGAACATAGTGGGCCAGTAGAAGCCACACTGTAAAATCTTGGTCGTGGTCTTTTTAGCAGAAAAGTAACCACCACAGGCCTGTGAGTGACAGAAGGAGATGACACTCTGATGTTCATCGTCTGGTATGCATCTCCTTAAGATTTGGTCTGGGCAATATTTAAACAAATATGAATCGTCCCAGAAAAAGTTACGCACCTTGGTAAAAAATTTCTTCTTATCTTGTGACGTCCAGTGTGTCGGTATGGCACCTGTAGCAAGATAATTAGCAATATCAGCGAACCAAGGTGAATGGGAGACTCTAAACAGTTGTTCATCAGGGAACATGTCATTGATATGGGTTGCCTCAAGGGAATCAGAGGTATTAAGGCGAGAAAGATGATCAGCCACTACGTTCTCTACTCCCTTTTTATCTTTAATTTCCAAATCAAATTCTTAGAGTAGAAGGATCCATCGTATCAGGCGGGGCTTAGAATCATTCTTAGAAAGAAGATACTTAAGTGCTGCGTGATCTGTGTAGATGATGATCTTGGATCCGATCAGGTAGGACCTAAATTTGTCCAAAGCGAACACTACGGCTAAGAGTTCCTTTTCCGTAGTCGAGTAGTTCACTTGGGCAGGATTTAGAGTCCTACTTACGTAGTGAATAACGTAAGGCCGCTTATCTTTTCTCTGGCCTAGAACCGCTCCAAGAGCATAATTAGAGGCGTCGCACATAAGTTCAAAAGGAAGACTCCAGTCGGGTGGCTGCATGATAGGCGCAGTGGTTAACATGCCCTTAAGCTTAGTGAAAGCTTCTTGGCACTGCTCAGTCCACTCGTATGGTGTATCCTTTTGAAGAAGATTACATAAAGGACGAGAGAGGAGACTAAAGTCCTTTATGAATCGTCTGTAAAAGCCTGCGTGTCCTAAGAAGGATCGCACATCTCTGATGTTCTTGGGTGGAGGTAGGTTAGAGATAAGATCGATTTTTGCCTTATCTACCTCGATTCCTTTGGACGAGATGATATGCCCAAGGACAATTCCCTTTTGAACCATAAAATGGCACTTCTCCCAGTTAAGTACCAAATTCTTTTCTTCACATCTTTTCAGCATACATTTAAGACTTGCTAAGCATTCGCTAAAAGATGAACCAAAAACAGAGAAATCGTCCATGAAGACCTCTAGATATTTTCCCACCATGTCAGAAAAGATACTCGTCATGCATTACTGAAAGGTGGCAGGGGCATTACATAGCCCAAATGACATCCTTCTGTAAGCAAAGGTGTCATAGGGACATGTAAATGTGGTCTTTTCCTGATCGTCAGGGGCGATTTCAATCTGATTATAACCTGAATACCCGTCAAGGAAACAATAATAGGAATGACCAGCTAGCTTTTCCAGGATTTGATCAATGAAGGGCAAAGGAAAGTGGTCTTTCCTTGTGACGGTATTCAGCTTTCTGTAGTCAATGCACATTCTCCAACCAGTAGTAACTCTGGTCGGCACGAGTTCATTATTGGCATTGGCTATGATGGTGATCCCGGACTTCTTAGGAACTACCTGAGTTGGACTCACCCATTGACTATCGGATATGGGGTAAATGATCCCCACTTCCAATAGTTTGAGAACCTCGGCCTTAACCACTTCCTTCATGTTTGGATTTAGTCTACGTTGTGATTGCCGAACAGCCTTTGCATTGTCCTTAAGATATATACGGTGAGTACAAATCGATGGGTTAATTCCCTTGAGGTCCGCTATCGTCCATCCAAGAGCTCCCTTATGCTCAATGAGAGTAGATATCAGAATACTCTCCTGTTCTTTCTCCAGGTGGGCAGAAATCACCACCGAGTATGTCTCATCTTGACCTAAATAGACATATTTTAAATCAGAGGGCAAAGGTTTTAGGTCAAGCTTCGGTGGCTTGAGGTTAGACGGTAGAGGCACTACATAAGTTTGGGGCAATTCTTCAATGTGTGGCCTCCACCGGTTAACTTCAAGTACCGGTGCAGTATCAAGCATGGCACACGTCTCCCTAATTATATCATCATCAAGATCATGGGAGTGGGCCAGGCACGTCTCTAGAAGATCAGAGGATAAGGTGAGAGGCGTTCTATCTTCCACAAAAGAATTAATCATGTTAACATCGTGGAAATCGTCATCATCCTCTGAGTTGCTGCCGTTATTGAAAAAGATATTCGATTTCAATGTCAAATTTCTAAAGGACATAGTCATGACACCATTCCTGCAATTGATAATTGCATTTGAAGTGGACAGGAATGGGCGACCAAGAATGACGGAAATCTGAGTGCTCGTGTCATTGATGGGTTCGGTGTCCAAGATGATAAAATCAACAGGATAGTAGAATCTATCCACCTGGACCAACACATCCTCGATGATCCCTCTTGGTATACGAACAGAACGATCAGCAAGTTGTAGTGTGGTTCGAGTGGGTTTTAATTCACCCAAACCTAACTGTTGGTATACCGAATAGGGAATCAGATTGACGCTCGCTCCTAAGTTAAGAAGTGCGTGATCAATTCGATAGTTCCCGATTACACATGATATGGTTGGGCAACCGGGATCTTTGAATTTTTGCGGCACATCTTGTTTCAGGATGGCACTCACTTTCTCAGTCAAGGAGATCTTCTTTTGAACATTTTTCCGTCGTTTGGTAGTGCATAAATCCTTTAGAAATTTAGCATATGAAGGAATCTGTTTTACAACGTCAAGCAGAGGAATGTTGACTTTCACTTGTTTCAACACCTCTAGGATATCCTGAGAGTTAGATAGACGTTTTGGTTCAACCAACCGTTAGGGAAACGGAGCAACTGGCTTTTCTAGAGGTTCCGGTTTAAATTTTTGTGGGGCGCCACTAGATCCATCATTGTTGTCCTCTTCTGGTTCTTGAGGCTTTTCAGGCCTAACCGGAAGGGTTTTATCAATAACCTCCTCACTCCTAAGAGTGGTGATGGATTTAGCGTGCCCCATTTGATTTGAAGAGCTGGGATCACCTGTCTCGTATTACGGTTTCGGATTAGGGAGTGATTGTGCAGGGAGCATCCCTTTTTCCATAGCCGTCATACATGAATCTATTTTTTGCATAAAATCTGAAATTCCTTGCATTGTCCGCACCAGCTCTTGTATGGAAATTTGAACCGATTCTTCTTAAGGTTTCCCCTGATTTGGATTTTGATTGAAGAAACCTTGTGGGGTAGCAGTTTGTCCGTTCCTCCAACTAAAATTCGGGTGATTTTTCCAGCCAGGATTGTAAGTATTAGAGGGTGGTCCATTGAAAGGTTTTTGATAGTTATTTACGGCATTAGATTGTTCATTCAATACATCTCGAAAGGCAGGTATTGAAGGACAATTTTCAGTAGTGTGAATGTTGCAATCACATATGCCGCAAACACTTTCATTAACCTTTTCCTTCCTTCCTTCCATGGCCTCAAATTTTCTGGTGAGATTGGTCACCTTAGCGTTAAGATCATTATCCTCTTTCAAGAGATATATTCCTCCTTTTTCCCTTGAATGAGTCGGCCTAGACGTAGTGTTCGTCCTTGGGTAATAGTCTCATGATTGTGTTTTTTCAGCGAGACTATCGAGGTAATCCCATACCTCGTCGACATTTTTATTTATGAATTCTCCGTTACACATTGTCTCGACCATTTGGCGCATGGAAGATGTTAGCCCATCATAGAAAAAATTTGTAATGCACCATATTTCAAAGCCATGTTGTGGGCATGCATTAACCAGATCCTTGAACCTTTCCCAACATTGGAAGAATGTTTCATCTTCCTTTTGGGCAAAGTTCATGATTGCTCTCCTGAGGGTAATTGTCTTATGATGTGGAAAAAATTTCTTTATAAATTTCCTCTGCATATCATTCCATGTGCCAATGGATCTAGGACGCAGTGAATGTAACCACGTCTTGGCTTTTTCTTTCAAGGAAAATGGAAAGAGTTTCAGCCTAATAGTATCCTCAGATACATTAGGAAAGTATAAGGTGCCTATGATTTCATCGAACTCTTTCAGATGCAAGTATGGTTCTTCAGACTCAAGCCCATGGAACTTAGGAAGGAGTTAGATAATTCCTGGCTTGATGTTCATATGTCCTGTATTCTCAGAAAAAATCATGCATGAGGGCGTACTTACCCCCGCCGGTTGTAAATAATCTCATAAAGTACGAGGCGGGGGTGCCTGATGCACCTTATTCTCACATGTACTTCCTCAACCCTTGGTTGGGGTAGTGCTTGAGGTTGATTTTCAGCCATAACGTCTTCTAACTCAGGAGAATTCAAGTGGTGTCTAGTCCTGCGATGAACAGTCAACCCCTCAACTTATCCTCCTTCAGTCACGAGACGTCGAGTGTTGTCGCGTGCCCAATGGGGCATAAAACACACTCAGCCCTCAAATTCTAACTTAAACCTAAAAAAGAAAATAAAAATCTAGAAAAAGGGAGGGTTGGAGAGAAGTTACCAAATCGGAGTTCCTAAGTTAAGAATCTGCAAAACAAAACAAAATAAGTTAGTTTCTAAGAGTAGAAAGTCCTAATTAAAAATAAACTAATTTCTAGGGAAAAGAAGAAATTCCAAAGAAAGAAGAATTAGAAAGAGCTTACTAAATTAGAAGCTTCCTACAAAACAGAAAAATTGAGTTAGTTCTAAAAATCAGATAGAAGGAAGAATAGAAAGTTTCTAAAGTTATGAAAATTTTCTAATAAGGAAAATAACTAAGATTTTAAACCTAGAATTAAAAATTTCTAAAAAGAAAATCTAATCCTAAAACTAATTAATTTCAGAAAAACGTAGCCGACGGTCCCCGGCAACGGCACCAAAAACTTGTTCACTCCCCAAGTGCAGGGTTGTGATGTAGTAATAACTCGGTAAGACCGAGGTCGAATCCCAAGGGACTAAAACTTGTACGTTATCTAAAACTAAGTAGAACTAGAACTAGATTAAGATGAAATCTAAACTGAATGTAATTTGAGAAATAATGGTGAAATAATTATATAAACTTGAGAGAAATCAGAAGAAGGGAACTAGGGATTCAGAGGATCCACTTGTAGAGATCAGGGAGAACTTATGCTTGCATCAAAAATCAGAGAAATTACTGAACTGCCGTTGATCTAGTTTTCAAAGAGATGAAAGGTGTATGAATTAGAATGGATTCCATCACCAAACCATGCCCAAAGACTATGGAAAACAGCAGAATCAAACTAATTACCACCCAATCACATGTATGCAAGTTAGGAAGGGTACCGACATCCAACCATGCCCAGGAGACTATGGTGAACAACAGGGCTTCCTGACGTCATAAACATTAAAGAGAATGGAAATATTCAAAGCCATTGCAGACCCATTGTAATTTCAGTCATAACAGACCATTAAAAACCTAAAACATTCCCATATTAATTAACTAAAATCAACGTCAATTCATGCATTAAAATTTAAATGAAATCAAATCTCCCATCTCACTACAAGCTTCACCTCTTAGCCCTAGCTAGGAGGATTTAGCCTGCCATGAATGGGCTCAATCCAAATAAATAAAGAGAAAAAGTAAAGGAAAAGAAAAGGGAAAGAAAAAAACCAAGCTCCTCTCTCTCTCCTCTGCCCACGTTGAAACCCAAGCTTGAGCCCTCTGTTCTTCCTCCCAGACCCTGAATGAATGCTTCCCACGTCCAAAAACCTCCTTTTATAGCTGCTGGAAGGCTGGAGTCAGTGACAGAGTTGTAGCAGGACACGGAGTGCAATTTTCGCAGCCAAGTTCGGTACCATGAAACACGCCACTTTCCTCGCTCAAATTCTAAAGAAACACCGTCCCTTAGTACTTTCTTGGGTCCTCTACATGATAGACGGTTCAGATCTGCCATATGATCAAAGATGGTGGGCCAAAACTGTCCGAAAAAGTCGGTTTTCGCGGATGTGCGAAACCTTTCGCACCATTTCGCTGTTGTGGTCGGTGGGCCCTACAGAAGCATTTTCTGGAAAATCCACCCCGTCCATTGGATTCAGAACGAAATTTCAGTCAAGAATGAGTGGTTTTGAACGTCCATTGACGTGGCCCAGAGAAGAAATCACAAAAAGATCAGATTTGAACGCTACCGGGCAGCCCTTTTGTGGCATCTGTATCTCACACGTGTGCACGCATGGGTGCAAAAGGTCAGCATGGTTTTGTAGTTCTCGAAGCCCTCTACACGGTGGACGGATCAGATTGACCATACGAGCAATGGGTGGGGCCCACTACCGTTCGTAAAAACGTCCAGCGGCCGTGCGTCCGCTGTGTGAATTTTTTTTTTTTTCTTTCTTTCGGTCAGAGACGGTCAAGCCGTCTCTGACACTTGCCATGCACAGTGAGTGCACATGTGCACTGTACACACTCATCTCATATGGGGTCCATTGCACTGTTTTGGAGAAATCTGCACCGTCCATCTGTTTTGACTCCTCATTTAAGGCGTCAATAATAATTTTGAGGCAGTTCCAGATATCAGGTGGGCCCAGAATCAACCGTTTATGGGCTGATCTGTCAGTTGGGGCACTTCCCGAGATCTTCAATGGCTGAAATTTTATATGTACGGTTAATTTATGGTCCTCAGGCGACGTATGAAGTTTCGAGGCGAACGGATGGTGGGAACCTCGTGATCTTGCATTCTAGACGTCCTTCAGGCCACTTGAGCTTCAATTTCTAACTTTTCTCGGATTTCTGACCGTGTATATTTGTCAATCTTGGTCCCCTGGAGTGTGTCCCTTGCCTTTGGCGTCATCAGATCGTTAAATCTCAACTTTTAACGTCCTTTTTCCATCCATGCTCATAAAATCACTTTGCCACACAAGAATGAGAAAACGAGCCATTAGACAGCATTATATTCGTAAATCTAGACAATATCTGGGGTCTAATATGCAATATTTGACCCTCAACAGGACATCCAACAAGCCTGCTTGGCCAAGGTCCCTACCTTCGTAGATGCCCTACTTGAAGGAACCGAGCCTCCATTCACCGATGACATTATGAGATCCCAGCTACTGTCCAGGTTTCAAATGCCGCAGATAACTCCCTACTGAGGATCACGGGATCCAGCCGAGCATTTAGAATCCTTCCAAGCATGGATAGAATTCCACGATGCTTCTAATGTATAATGTGTAGGACGTTCCCTCTGACATTGTCAGGAGCCGCGTAAAAATGGTATAGACACTTGAAGCCCAATTCCATCAGTTCGTTCGCCTAGCTCAATAAGGCCTTTATTACTCAGTTCATATGTGGAAAGGACATGAGAAAGCCCATAACTCACCTCTTCACAATAATACAGAGAGAGAGGACAAGCTTTTAAAGGAACACATTATTCCCTTTAACGTTGAAGCAGTCCAAGTGGGCGGTCGACCTAAAAAAATGAAAATTTCTTTTCTCGATCAGGAAGAATCCCCCAACTACTCTTGCGCTGACATGCTCAATCGAGCTTAAAAGTATTCAAATGCTGAGTTGTTTAGCGCGTGAAGGGATACTCGAGGCTGAATTGGCTTGATAAGAGACATGAAGTGAAAGGAAGAGGACGAACCAACCGTTGCAAACTCTAAGAGGAAAAAGGAGAATGGATAGAACAAGGACCAATGACCTAGTCAATATTCAGAGAGTCATTTTCATAGGTACACTCCCTTGAACACCATGCCGGAGAAGGTACTTATGGAAGTGCGAGACAAAAGATCTTGAGATGTTCAGGCAAGATGAAGGTCGACTCCGAGAAGAGAGATAAGAGGAAGTACTACCATTTTCATTGAGATCATGGTTGTAACATACCTGAGTGCTTTGACCTAAAAGAAAAGATCGAATCCCCTATTCGAAAGGAATCTACGTGAGTTCGTCAGCAAAAAAATGCAAGATCAACCAAGCAGACAGTTAGAGTGACACGACGAACAAACGACAATGAATCGACTGATGAAATATGCACCATCTTTGGTGGACCAGTCAAGAGTGAAGATTCAAACCATGCACGCTGAGCCCATGCTCGAAGTGCGACCAACAACTAAAGAGAGCATCGTGTTTACCTAATTGGCAAATCCGTTAAGGAACCAAAGCTAAACTCGTGCATTCTTACCTTCACTAAAGAGGGTGCCCAATGACTCAACAACTCGCACGAAGATGCCCTAGTAGTCACAATGACTATGCCCAACCACAAAATACATCGGATACGAGTCAACACCTTTAACTCGGCCTACATTCTATTCACCACTGCATTTAATAAGATGGGGGTCAGCAGATCTAAACTACGAACAATGTAAATGTCCTGGCTCTGTTTCGCAGTGGAGAATGCGACCTTTGAGGGAAGCATTCTATTACTTATAACTGCTGATGAGGGTGCTAAATAGACCACCACCATGGTCGATTTTCTCTTTGTAGACTGCCCCTCACTGTAATAAAATACCATGAGGATTGTGGTGTCCACTTATCACCTCGCCATGGAATCTTCGACCGAGCACGGGGTAGGTCAGGTCAGGGGGCGATCAACATGAGGCCCAACAATGATACTCAAGGACGCTTCAAGCAAAAGCGCAACAAAAGTAGGCCGTGCAAATTACCTCCCTGGACCCACGGGGGGAGACAGTCGAAAGAGAATCGCCAGTGGAAGACCTCGTCTCAATACAACTCTTTGAGTCCGACCTGTCCCACACTATTCAACTTGAATCATTGCTCGAGCTAGGACGTCAAGCTGAAATAACCGACCTAGTAAGACAACATGCTAATGTCTTCGCTTAGTCCCACTAGGATATGCTCAGCATAGACCCAGAGGTTATGGTCCATTGACTATACGTGGACCTAAACCACAAACAAGTAAGGCAGAATAGACGAGCGTTCGACCCCAAAAGGTACGTAGCCACCGACGAGGAAGTTAACAAACTCCTTGAGGCTAGATTCATCGAGGAGATTTACTACCCCGACTGGCTGACCAGCGTTGTGCTGGTAAAAAAGGCCAGTGAAAAATGGTGGGTCTGTGTAAATTACACCGACCTGAATAAGGATGTCCAAAAGATAACTTTCTCCACCCGAGGATAGACCAGTTGATGGGTAGTACTTCTGGGCATACGCTCCTCAGCTTCATGGATGGGTATTCGAGATATAATCAAATTGCCATGCACAAATACGACAAATAAAAAACAACATTCATCACTAACAAAAGACTATATTGCTACCAAGTGATGCCCTTCAAACTAAAGATTGTAGTAGCAACCTACCCATGTCCGGTCAACAAAATGTTCGTCAAGCAAATCAGTCATACTATGGAAGTTTACATCGACGACATACTCATTAAGAGTGCTGAGGCAAGAGACCATATGACAGATCTGAAGGAAATGTTCGTGATCTTAAAGAAATATTGGATGAATCTAAATCCGAATAAGTGCGCCTTCAGCATCAGCTCAATGAAGTTCCTAGGTTTCCTGGTCAACCAGAGATGGATAGAGGCCAACCCTGATAAGATCTGAGCCCCCCCTATAAATGAACTTCCTAGGAATGACAAAAGAGATTCAATGCCTCACAGCTAAGGGAGCAACTTTAAATAAGATTGTCTCTAGGGCCACAGACAAATGCTTACCATTCGTCAAACAGTTGAAGGGAAACACAAAGCCGACTTGGATGAATGAGTGTGAGCAAGCATTCTAATAACTCAATGAGTATTTGGGATCCCCTCCGCTACTCTCCAAGCCAAAGCCAGGAGAGTCACTACTACTGTACCTGGCAGTGTCGACCACAGCGGTCAGCTCGACCCTAATACACGAGATTAAAAAAAAAACAGCTACCAATATATTACGTGAGCAAAGCTATGGTCCAAGCCGAGACACGATACTCAGACATAGAAAAATTAGCGCTAACACTGATCATATCATATCGACGTCTCCAACCATACTTCTAGGCTCACACTATTGTGGTTCCAACTGATCGACCAGTCTGCTAAGTTTTGCAAAAACCTTAGGCATCAGGGCAGCTAGTGAAGTAGGTAATCGAGCTCAGTGAATTTGATGTGATATAACGATTAAGAACAATGATCAAGGGTCAAGCTGTCACCAACTTCATTGCTAAGTTTACCTACCTCGTTCCTCCATGGGCGACAAAAGACAAGTAGGATGTCAGCCTACAAGAATGGGTCATTCATGTGGACGGGTCGTCAAACTCCCGGTGAAGTGGGGCAGGATTGATCATCATCGCACCTGACTAGTCCAATATAGAGTACGCCCTAAGGTATAGGTTCCCAATTTCTAACAATAAAGCAGAGTACAAAGCACTCCTAGTCGGGCTCATATTGGCCAAGGCAATGGGAATATGAGCATTGAAAATTCATAGTGACTCCCAGCTTATAGTTAACCAAGTCACTATGGAATATCAGGCTAAATGAGAAAAAATGATTGCCTATCTGCAAAAGACACACGACTTACCTAAAGAATTCGACAAGTACGAGGTCATCCTAGTCTCCAGGTCAGAAAATTCCAAAGTAGACACCCAAGCTAAGCTAGCTGAGGTAGTCGACGACGACCTCGCCAGGATCGTGCTGATCAAATTCTTATCTGAGCTCAGTATTAGCCAATCCGACCAAAAGGAAACCCTCCCAATAAACCAATCACTGAGCTGGATGAACCCGATCATGTGCTACCTACGATAGGCCGAGCTACCCGACAACAAGCCAGAGGCCAGCAAAATAAGAAATCGGTCAACTCGGCACACAATTTTGGGAGATGTCTTATACAAAAGAGAGTTCTCATTACTATATCTAAGATACTTATGACATGATAAAGCCGAGTCTGTCTTAAGGGAAGTCCATGCAAGGGTGTGCAGAAATCATTTGGGTGGAAGAACCCTAGCCCACAAGGTGATTCGACAAGGATATTATTGGCTGACCATCCATGAAGACAAAGCAATACACAAGGAAGTGTGACAAGTGTCAACGCTTTACTACAATACCACGACAACCACCCAAGTAAATGACCCCAATGAGTGGGCCATAGTCCTTCGCCTAGTGTGGGGTCGACATCATAGGACCTCTGCCAATGGGCAGGGACAATAAATTTTCCGTCGTTATTGTCGACTACATCACCAAGTTGGTCGAGTTTAAGCTTTTAGATAAGATCAATGAGCAAAAGACTTCATCTAGAAGAATATCATTTGCAGTTTCGATATCCCTCGGCCCACACCATCATTATTGACAACGACAGTCAATTCAACAATGCTCGTTTTCGAGGACTGTGAAAAGCTAGCATCGGTAATGCCTTTGCTTCACCTCGGCACACCTAAGCTAATGGACCAGTGGAAGCTATCAATAAAATCATAAAGAACCACTTAAAAACCAAGCTCAAAAAGTTCAAAGGAGCCTGGGCTGACGAGCTGCCACATATCGAATGGGCATATTGAACCACGACCTATCAAATGATCGAGGAGACCCCGTTCTCTCTAACCTTTGGCGCAGAAGCAGTGGTCCTAGTTGAGATCGGGATGCCCTCGGTATGGACTGAGTTCTTCAACATAGGAGAAAATGATGCGCGACTAACTTTGGGTCTAGATCTGATTGAAGAACTAAGGGAAAATGCATAGCTAAGGGTTGCCGCTTATCAACACAGGGCTGCTCAACATTACAACACAAGGGTCAAAGTGCATAGATTCTGAGTAGGGGATTTACTCATCCAAGAAAATTTCCAAAATACTAAAGAATCCGGCTCAAGAGCCTTGAGACCAAATTGTGAAGGGTCATTCAAGATAGCCAGTATAGTCCGCCAAGGGACATATCGACTAGAAGATATGAATGGTCAGCTCATACCCCATCTATGGTACGCCGAGCACTATAAAATCTACTACCAGTAAGAGCAAACTCAACAAAAATCTACAACGTGTCGATTGCCCACCTCAGGAACAAGCTTGACCATCAATTAATTGCTACATGTAAGAATTCTCCTTTATGAAGGAATAAGTCTTTTTCTACTGACTCTTCTACTAACTTCACAACTGAAGTCTACATGGTCCACTACCTTATCTACTATGTAATCATGCACGAACATCAATACATAAAGACACGAAGCTGGATAAAAGAACTCTCTTTGTTTATAAGGGAGAGTGTACATAACTACAAACAAAATATATATATATATATATATATATATATATATATATATATATATATATATATATATATATATCTACAAAAATAAGGGGTCTATCATAAGGCGAGCTCCTCAGTCCTGAGAATAGTAGCTTTGGAGGCTTTAGGGGCATTGTCATCGAGGCACCCTAAGTCAAGGTCAGGATACTTGTGCTGGACATTTTCTTAACATTGATGGAAAACAGCATTAAATATCTCATCCAGCTCAGATGTGTGCTCCTTAGATGCCTTGAAAACTTTTACGCAACCGTTTCCCTCACAGGAATTGATGCCTTAGCCTCTTCCAGCCTAGCCTCCATGTTGACTATCTAACTTCCAGCCTCGGCGAGGCAGGACTCCATTGCAACCACATGGACCACCAGCTGGCCTTCTCCCACTGCTCCGTGTGCCAGCAAAGCGGCGCTGGTGGCTTGGTCCTCCTTGGAGACCCTCAAAGCCTTACGGAGGACCTCAACTTGACCATGGGCGTCGGGCCTCCGCAACTACTTCCAACTCCACAGCCTTAGCCTAGAGCTCGACCCTAGCAAACTCGAGCCTTCGAATTGCTTCTTCCATGCAGGTCCTCAGGTTGGTCAGAAGGTGGCAGGTGGCGAGGACCCCAATGACACTCCACAAATAGGAAATAAACAAAGATTAGCAGATGCAAACAAAAGAAATAAGTTTAATGAGAAGAAAGAATGGGAATGGATACCGACAACATTACCTTGATCTGCATCGATCTCGGTAGCCTGGCCCACTTCAACATGAATGGGAGGCAATTCCAAGTCTACTACCTCTCTTAAGGGTGTGCTTGGGGGAGGAGAGCTCAGTGCAAAGATAATAGGAGCAGCTTCCTGAAGCACCACAGGAGCTGCCTCCATGGTAAGTACTCCTACTACAATGTCTGCCTCCACGACCGGGGGGGGGAGGGGGGGCTCTTGGGGGCGTGTCTCATCACCAACCTCTTTGTCGAGATCTCCACAACTTGGACCCTAGACACACCCCAAGTAAGGGCCGAAGGAGCGACCTTCCTAGCGGCAGCCTTTAGTCGCTCCATCTTTATTGCAGAGGGGAGTTTTAACCTCTTGGCCCGGGGACGATCTGCCATCTCTGTAAGACAAACAAAAGGGGGGAGGATATCAGGAAAACAAAGTGCAAATACATCCACAAAAGCCTTAACAAGACGAACATATACCTGATGGCCCAACCACCAACAAGCCGACCTACTCCAAGATAGTTGGAGTAATCAGCCTCCCGCAATCCTGTTGGGCTGCGGGATGCTCTCTGGCAATCCTAGCCTAGCGAAGGAAGGCCTCCAAGAGATCAGGCCGAGACCGAGGGAGAGTTGCAAAAAGAGCGATCAAATAAATTAAAAAGAATAAAAGGAGTCGAAAATATACTACAAATATAGAAGCCACAACTCAGAAACCGAATTGGGATGGCAAATTCGTTGGGAACTCGAGCCTGCTACCTGCCTAGCTCTAACGCAGGGGCCCCCCACTCCCCTATAGCGTCCTTCTAGCTCTTATTAGAAAAGGGGTTATTAGTAATAATGACCTAACCCTTGCTCGGCCAGGAGGAAAAATAGTACCAGCCGTGCTCTTCTTAGTTTGGTACAAGTATAAGAGCTCAGAGTGGCCGATCTAGCACCACAAAATATAACACCCAAAGATAGCTCGTCACACGTTAGGGTTAAACTGTCCTTGGGCAAGCATTAGGCGATGCAACACCTCCCTCACTATTGGAAGGAAAGGTAGCTACAAGCCTCGGGAAAACAAAATCAGATAAACGGCCCTCCCCCATGGGAGGCTGGCCCCAAAAGTTTCCTAACTCGAGGTAGCCGTAACCTCACCAAATCAAGGATCCCAAACTTTGACTAGAGTGCACACAAATCCTCCAGACGCAACGGGAAATAAAGAAATTGGCTGATAAGGCCACTCCATGAGAAGATGAGAGGAATCCGCATCCACCTGGGGTGGAAGAGCCTCGTCATCATGAGGTGCCATCACCAGTGATGACTCCCTCAAGGACGCAGCTAACCTGGAGTCTGTACTATCATGTACGGATTCCCCATGGAAGATTCCTAAGATAAAAGTGCCCCTCAAAAAATCTTCGGAAGACATGGTAGCAAAAAAAGATAGAAGCTGAAAAACGAGAAGAATGAGAAATGCAGAGGAGACACACAGGAAAAAGTCAAGTATCTGGGACAAAAGAAGAAAAGAACAGGTTGACACAGCTCAAACTCTGTTAAGACTGATGGGTGAACAATGAGGGGGAAACTCTTATTTATAAGTATCCTGGGAGGAAAAACCTTTAATGCTAGCACTACTCACGGGACTATGAATGGATGTCTCGATGCACGATATTTGCCACGTGACAATGGGGGGTTTGCCCGAGAGAGGCATTTATTGAGCAAAGATAGGTGTTCACTGGTGAGTCGTCAGAAAGGAGAAATGATGCTTGCCACTCTATGCACGACTACTCATACGGTGATATTGTCATGATATCTTCGTTGATCCCCATGACATTCATCGTCTTCTTTGATTCCTCACTTCGCCACTAAGCGGTAAAATCGAGGAAGGCGGATAGATTGAGTTGACCACTCATAGTTGAAAGCTCAAAATCTTGCACTCATACATCAGTTTAAATCATCTTACGTCCCAAGCTCATGAACATGGAAGTCAAAAGTAGGGGACAACTGTTACGGAAAAAATCGAGCTAACTAGCTATATGAGACATGTGGCAAAAAACCGGCAAAGCAAAGTCTCCAAACTACTGATGTGTTTGCCACTAGATGAGCTGAGCTGAGTAAGGAAACCATATAGTTGAACCGAACCAGTCAACCAATCTCGATAATAAGACTCATCGACCGACTTTGACCTCAAATACCGACATCCACCTTCGACACCAACCTCGACCTTGGACATCAACCTCGATCACAGAATAGAAATATCCGAAGAGAATCTTGTGCCGTATATGAGTAAGATCGATCCAACGATATCCTAGCCAAAAATCACCTCAATTGAGGTAAAATCAAAAATATTCTCAAGGGTAGATTCTCACTCCAATACAAGTCCCTCCGGTGTCTAACAATCCACTCAAATACGCAGAAATTCTATAAATACAACACCCTACTTTATGAAAAAGGTACACACAAAAATCTCAACTCCAACCGTATTTACTCGAAACTCATCCACCTGACTTTGGCATCCGCGGGTCCATGGCCACAACCAGCACCCCCATTGTTCGATGTCTTTTTATCAAGTGTAGGTGTTCATAATCCACTGGTGAAGTTGCAGGTCCAACTAGAGTCTATCAATAACAATAAATGAGGAAAAGAAAGGACTATGGAAAAGATTTAGGAGGATAGAGTAGAGAGACTAGACAGAGATGAACGTGATACACGGGAGAGTTTATCCTCATCTTTGTATCGCATGCAGTACTTCCTCGAGACACTAGAATTATCGAACACTTACCTCGCTCCGCCCGCATAACCTCTGTTGGTGTATTTTTATGGGATGGCTCCCTGGGTCGGATCTTCTCCCGCCTGCACAATCAACGATATAAAGGGGACCCTGGCTACAGCCGGGGAACCTCGGATGCTTAAGTCAGTCTTCTGATCAATGGCAAAGGGTTTTTTGAGTTTTGTATTGCGTACCTTTCATTGTGAAGGAAATGGTTATTTATAAGGCCGGATGAACCTTATCATATGAGGATTCCTCTCCTTCATATTTGGAGATTTAGTCCTCTTCACTGATTGCGCCCGATCCCGAGGATCTCGAGATCGGACACACGTATTCCTGAATTTTAGGAGCGGTATTGGCATTCACACCGCCTTCTCTTGTCTCGGCTCGGTCGTTACCGACTCTAAGAGAGTCTCGGCCGGCTCAAGAGCATAAGTTTTCTGCCTTCTTACGGACGAAATAGTCTCGGTGTTTATCTGTCATCCTTCCTTACTCCGTGGCCGAAAAATCCAACTCATTAGGTCGGTTTTATTCTATTGGTCGGGTGGCTTACAATATGCTCGGCCTTTTGTGGGCTTACACAGACGCAGTTAACTCTCTGACCGAGTAACTTTAGTCGTCTTATGCTTATGCCTCTTAGCCTTTCTATTATTCCCTCGGCTTCGACCGTTGTCTCAGACTCTTCAGGCAGTGCTAGTGGAGCCGACCTACTCGAAATCCGAGTCTCCGGACTTAACATAGTTTTTCCCAACAGTGAGCCCCCCTACTCCTTGTGTCGTTCATGGCACCAAGGAGTAATGAGGTTTTACGTCGGTTCGTACAAGAGTCCGAGGTCATGATGAGGCATTTAATGCCCTTTGTGTCATCTCTAACGTGTGACGGTGCATCTCCTGAGGCCGCATGTGCGGCAGGCCATCAGGTCATTTCGTCCGCTTATGTGAGTCGGACACGTGGTGAGGGAATTACTGTCTTCAATCAAAGCGTGTCACGCGTCGACCAGGGGAGTCGAAGGAAGCGTCGTTTCACTTTTTCATTAAATGCCCTGCCATGTGGCTTGGCTATAAGAAGGCCGGGGGGGAGGAATGCACGAATTTTATTTTCATTTTCCTTCCTCCCGCCCCTGTATTCTCTTCCTGTCTCTCCTTCTTTTCCTCCGCTGTCGTTCCTTCCTCCGTCAACTCCTTTTGCATCCGCTGCTATCTTCTCCGGTGAGTTCTTTTCTTCCATTCCTATAGACGTTAATGGCTGCGCATGGCTCCCAGAGCCCCTGGGAAGGGATGTCCGGAGATGAGGGTGTGTCCCAACATTTCTGGAATGTTGCGGAACCACCTTCTTGACTGACGGAGTTCACCGTTAGCGCAGTACCGCATTCCAGCTTGTAAGGGGGTCCAATAACTCATCGGTTGAGCGTCCCGCTTAAGCCGGTCCTTCCAGTGGTGGAGTGTCTCTGATGACCCGTCCATGGAGACCTAATCTCGGGATGGATCAATTAGAGGAGGAAGATGGAGAAGATGAAATAATTATATCCGAGGGGGTGGCTGTCCCAGATATTGTAAACCAGACTGTAAAAGCCTCTGAATCCTCTTCCAAGGGAGAAGGAGCCGAAGACGATCCGAACGATCTTGTTGCCTCGGTTTTGACTGAGTCCGACTTAAACCGAATCTGAGCTGGGTTCCATGTCCCAGACTCGGTCGTACTTCGTCTTCCTCGTCCAGAAGACTCGCCTGACCATCCCCCTGCTGGGATAATCACGATTTTCCAGGTCGCGATGTAATGTTACGCTTACCACTCCAACCCATTGCTCTCGATTTCTTATCCCGCGTCAAACTCGCCCCCGGTCAGATTGTTCCGAATGGATGGAAGAATTTATTTGGGTGTGCTGTGCTATGCGCCGAGCTAGAGCAGCCCCCACTAACCATTGACGAACTCCTCTATCTGTACCAAGTGAGACCAAACCCAAATTTTCCTGGCCTATACTTCCTGAGCGCATGAAGAGGCAAAGGCGGGTCTCTAATTACCGACCCGCCCACTTCTAACAAATACTGGAAGGAGAGGTGGTTTTGGGCATGCGGACAATGGGAGTCGGCCGATACGTGGTCGTACGAACCTCGAGTCTCTTGCTTGTTCCGAAAACCAGGTGACTTGGTGACTCGGCTTGATAATCTTTATTCTTCTCCATTGTCTTGTACTGATCCTGACCTTATGATGTTTTGCAGATATCCTGAAGAAAAGAGGGAAGCTCCGGTCCGGTGTTCTAAATCGGATCAGAAAACTGAGGAAGTTAAGTGCAGAAGACCGATCTTGGAAACTGCTGCTACAACCCGAGCGGCTTCATCTCGCGGGTTTAGATTCATTTGTCTCAGGTAATTCTTTCCGTTCTATTTCATTCTCTCGATTTTCTGTCTAACCCCTCTTCATTCTTCTTTTCAGACCTTCTCGAGGCTCGCCCATATCTCAAGTCGGCTCCTGATAGTATGGCCGAGTCTCGCCTGTCCCAAAAGCCAATCTCTAAGGTCAAAGCCCCTCCGAGGTCGGCTCTCTTATCGGGGTCTTGGCATTCGAAGCAACAGAAGACCGCTGCAAAGGCCAAGGAGTCAGCTGCCCCGTCTGCTCCTATCCCTGCTGCCCCACAGGTAGTCGTGTTTTTCGACCCTGATGAAAGGGTGGAAGAAGTGGAGTCGAGCCTTCTGGTCTCTCAGTCGGCTCCCGAGCCAGGACCCGTGGTATAAGAGGTCCCGAGGCCGAGAGAGATACCAAGCGGTGAGTCCTCGAGAGGAGAGATGACTCAACAGAAGTTGTCTCCCTTCTCCAAGGTCATCTCGGGGATGATCCCTTGGGCACTTTCTCACGGGAGCGAGAGAGATTTCGCTAACTTCTACAATGCTCCAACCCTGCAGACTCTCGGGCGTACGGCGAGGCTACTTTTTGAGGTAAAATCCCTTTCTTTTCTCTTCTTTGTTACTTCCGACTGAATCCTTGCTTATTACTTACTATCTTCCGTTCGCAGTTGGCCCCCTGCGTCGTTAAGGCCTGCTCAGAGCTGTCCGCTGCTCAAAAGCTCGCGGCCGAGACAGAGACAACGAAGAGAGTTGAGGCTGAGACAGAGGGCCGCAGAGAGATCGCCGAGGGTCGCATCGGCATTATAACTGGCGATCTGTCAATCGCCAGGAAGGCGGCCGAGGATGTAAGGATGGTTCTTGAAGGGGCCAAAGCTAACAATGCCCATTTGACCTCACTTCTAAAGGAGGCTGAAAAAAAGCATCAGCACCTTCTTCAAGTTCACAGCGCTTGCGAGAGCACTCTCACTCAGGCTAGGGCCGACGTTGCAGCCCTCATCCAGGAAGCTCAAGAGGAGGCCCGCCGAGCCAAGGAAGCACACGATCGGGCCGTAGACACCTTCCTTGAGTCCTCGGAATTTGAGGAAGAAAGGGGTCGCCTTTATCAAGGTGGTTACAGGGCCTGTGTTTTGGATATGAAGGTTGTCTTTCCTGACCTCGACCTTTCTGCTTTTGAAGCTGATAGTCCTGAGGCTGAGGCTGTTGGCGTTGATGTTGCTGACGGAGAAGCTCCTGCCGTGGACGCTGCTGCCGACGAGGCTGGTCCTTCTGGCTTAGTCTAGGGGGTGATCCCCGACCGAGAGTGGTCATTCACTCTGCCAGAAGTTGTGTCATCCCTCTTTCTTGTAACTTTACCATAGGCTGTAATCCGACGCTAAACACTTAAAAAAAATAAAACTTTTAGTTTTATTGAATTGACTTTGATTACATCTCTTTTCCATTATTCTTTAGCACTTTCTATTCTGCCTTACAGGTAATAAATCTTGAGATGTTCGGCATTCAAAGGGTGAGGTAACAGTTGCCTATTTAGGTCTTCCAGACGATACGTTCCTGGGCGGATGGTGCTCGAGACGACATAGGGACCTTCCCAATTGGGTCCCAATGTGCCCGCCTCAACTTCCTTTGTGTCTGGGAACGTCTTTCGGAGGACCATATCCCCTGCTCTGAATCGTCTGACTTTGACTCGACTGTTGTAAAATCGAAACACTTGCCTCTATCGAGCCATCATTCGTATTCGAGCTCTTTCTCTTCTCTCTTCCTACAAATCGAGCCCGAGTGACAGGAGTTCATCATTCTCCTGTTCACTGAACGTATTGACTCGGGCCGAGCTAATACCGATGTCAATCGGGGCAACGGCTTCCTAGCCATAACAAAGGGAGAAGGGAGTTTCTCCCATGGCAGTCCAAGCTGTAGTTCGATAGGCCCACAATATATTTGAAAGTTCCTCGGCACATGCTCCCCTTGCCTCATCGAGCTTCGTTCGGAAATGCTGCTTTATAATTTTGTTAACGGCCTCGACCTGTCCATTCGTCTGAGGATGATGAGGCAAGGCGTACACGTTTTGGATCCCTATATTGCTGCACATCTCGCGAAATTGTTTGTTATCGAACTGCCTTCCGTTATCGATAATGATAGTCCGAGGTATCCCGAACCGACAGAAGATATTTTTCCAAACAAAGCCTGTGATTTTTTGCTCGGTAATCTTTGCTAGTGGCTCGGCTTCGGCCCACTTCGTGAAATAATCTACTACAACCACAACAAATTTGGTCTAACGATTCCCCAGAGGGAATGTTCCGATGATGTCGATCTCCCACTGTGCAAAGGGCCATGGTCCAGACATCGGAGTTAGTTCTTCGGGGGGTTACCTCGGAATAACCGCAAATCGCTGACACTTGTCGCACCTTTGGACGAACTTCTTAGTATCATGTTGCATAGTCGGCCAGTAATACCCCTGCCGTAACATTTTATTGGCTAGCGAACGTCCCCCTGAGTGGTTCCCACATATTCCTTCATGTATTTTCCGTAAGACATAGTCGGATTCATAGGAATCCACACATCTTAGTAAGGGAGCGTAAAACCCTTTCTTATATAGTACCTCATTCAAGATGGTGTAACGCGACGCTCGAACTTTTAGCCGCCACGCCTCGGTATGATCTTCCGGTAGTTCTCCATCGTTAAGATAACGAACGATTGGATCGAACCAAGTAGGTTTCGAGTCGATAGGGAGTATAGCCGAGTCTATCGACTCATTTATAGTCGGTTTAACTACGTATTCAATTGGAACCGATCGAGGTATGTCGTCTTCGTCGGCTGAGGCGAGTTTTACTAACAAGTCAGTTTTGACATTGTCGGTCCTGGGTATCCGAATCACTTCACATTTCTGGAATCCGCTGATTAATTCTTTGGCCTTCTCCATGTATGTCTTCAGTTGTTCTTTCCGGATTTGATAAACACCAGAGACTTGGTTAACGACCAGCTGCGAGTCACTGAAAACATTGAGATGAGTTGCACCTAAACTTGTGGCAAGTCGAAGGCCGAGTAACAAGGCCTCGTATTCCGTTGTATTGTTCGACGCTTGGAATCCAAGTCGTAAGGCATACTACATACAAGTTTAATCAAGAGTTTCCAATACTACCCCGGCCCCGCTTGCCTTAGAGTTGGATGAGCCATCGACGAATAACTTCCAAGGAACCGTGTCAGGTAATGGGCCGAGAGAAGAAGAAGCTGCTGCCGCAGTAACCTTTTCAGAATCAGGCACTGTGTTTTGTTTGGATGTCACTTCAATAAGGAAATCAGTGACAGCCTGTCTTTTTATGGCTGTCATCGGCCTGTACTGTATGTCGAATTCGCTCAATTCGATAGCCAACTTTGTTAGTCAACCGGAAGCCTCTAGCTTTCGAAGAATCTGGCGCAAAGGTAAGTCGGTCACGACGATGATGGTATGAGCTTGAAAGTATGGCCGGAGTCGTCGCGAGGATACTACAAGGGTTAAGGCTACTTTCTCGAGTTGAAGATACCTTGTCTCTGCTGGTAGTAAGGCTTTGCTGACATAATACACTGGTAACTGTCTTCTTTCGCTCTCCCGTACGAGGGCTGAGCTAATCGCTCCTTCGGACATAGCCAGATATAGCAACAAAGCTTCTCCTGACTCGGGTTTGGACAACAGCGGTGGAGAACCAAGATAAGACTTCAGTTCTTGAAATACTTGTTCACACTCTTCCGTCAATTTCATTGTTTGTCGTCCCTTCAATTGCTTGAAGAATGGGAGACATTTATCTGTGGCTCGGGACAGAAAACGGTTAAGCGCGGCTACTCTCCCTGTCAGCCTTTGAATGTCTTTAATCATTTTTGGAGACTCCATGTCGAGCAAAGCTTTGATTTTTTCAGGATTTGTTTCGATTCCTCGCTGACTAACAAGAAAACCGAGAAATTTTCACGAGCTTACATCAAAGGCACATTTGCTAAGATTCAACTTCATTTTGTACTTACGTAACGTCAGGAACATTTCTTCTAGGTCCGCCACATGGTCGGCTGCGTGTATACTTTTGACGAGCATATCATCTATATATACTTCCATAGTTCGGCCGATCTGTCGAGCGAACATTTTGTTCACTAACCTTTGATACGTCGCTCCGGTGTTCTTCAAACCAAATGGCATCACTCGGTAACAGTAAAGGCCTTTGTCGGTGACAAAGGTGGTTTTTTATTTATCTGTTTCATGCATTACAATTTGATTGTAACCTGAATAGGCATCCATAAAACTAAGCAATTCATCTCCTACAGTACTGTCCACCAACTGATAAATGCGGGAAAGAGGAAAGCTATCCTTGGGGCAGGCTTTGTTCAAATCTGTATAATTTATATAGAGACACTACTTCCCATTGGCTTTTCTCACAAGCACAACATTAGCTATCCACTCTAGATAGTATATCTCTTCAACGAATTTGGCCTTAAAAAGCTTGCTGACTTCCTCTTCAATGATAGTATACCTTTCTGGGCCGAGAGGACGTCTCTTCTGTCGGATTGGCTTGTAGGTTAGGTCGATGTTAAGTCGGTGCGTTATGACCGAGGGGTCGATCCCGGGCATATCTTCATGGCTCCAAGCGAATACATCGGCATACCGCCGAAGCAAGGCGATCAGTTCTTCTTTAAGAGGTGAAATTAAAGACGAGTCGATTTACACTACTCTCGACTTGTCTGTCTCGGTCAAGAATTCCGAGACGAGTTCTTCCATCGGTTGCCCCCATTTCGTGAGATCCGATACGAGGGTTCAGTGATTCGATCATCGATATTTCCGTCGGCGCTTTGACTGCGATCGCATAGCATCATCGAGCGTCTTGTTGATCTCCTTTCACAATTCCTACTCCCGACTCGGTCGGAAATTTCATGGAGAGGTGGTAGGTGGATACCACAGCTTGAAGGAGGCTTAGAGATGCTCGACCGAATATAGCGTTGTACACCGAAGGTTGGTCGACGACCAGGAAGTCGATCATCGCAGTTGCCTGGTGAGGTGCAGTTCCGGCAGTGAGTGGTAGTGAAGAGATTCCCTCGGGAAGTACCTGTCCACCCGAGAATCCTATCAGTGGGGTTCGGACCGGACGTAAGGTCGATCGTCCTATGCCCATTTTGTCGAATGCTTAGGTGAACAACACATCCGCCGATGATCCCGTGTCCACTAGTATTCAAAACACTTTCCTATTCGCGATAGTAAGGGTCACTACGAGCGCATGATGGATGCCTCGAGCGTCTTCCTCAGTGAATGAAATGCAATATTTCTCTCTTTTCTTTTCTTTGGAAGGCCGGGACAGTAAAAGAATCTCGAATTTCGGACGGTTGATGATTCTGGCGTGATTCTTTCGTGCATTGTTGGAATCTCCACCGCCCTGATGTCCTTCGACAATCGTCCGGATTTCTTCCGTGGGTCGATCTTCGCTCGGTCCTTCTAGAGCACCAGGTCCTTCCAAATGTTCTCTAAGTCGGCCTTCTTTAATTAGCCGCTCGATTTCATCTTTCAAGTGATAACAATCACTCATGTTGTGACCATGGTCACGATGATAGTGGCAGTACTTGTTCTTATTCCGTCGATTCGGGTTCCCTCGGAGTTTTTCGGGCCAGTTGAGGAAGCCCTCGTTTTTTATTTCCATCAACACCTGCTCCTGAGACTTGTTCAGAGGGGTGTATATAGAAAATCTTCTATCGGGTCGTTTACCCAACCTGCCATCGTCTCGTGCCCGATCATCTTTTCGCTTCTTCCCTCCGGCTAAGTCAGCTTCTTTCTTGGCCGACTCTTTAACCGAGGGTTTTGCGTTATGGACCTCCTCGCGCAGGAGTCGGGTCTCTTCAACGTCGGTATATTTGTCCAAGCAAGCCATAAATTCGCTCAAAGTCTCGGACGGATTCTTGTCTAGGGACGCCAAAAAGGGCTTATCTCTCATCCCTTGCATGAGAGCGTTAAGCGTTGTCTCCTCCGACTGTCTCCGAACCTGTAGAGATTCAAAGTTAAAACGCTTGATGTAATCTTTCAACAACTCTCCTTCCTTCTGAACTATGTTGTTTAGATGTGCAGGCGGCTTTAGCTTTTTCTTTCTACCAATGAAGTTGTTGAGGAAAGCGTCACTGAGTTCAGCAAATGACTTAATCGACTTCGGTTTCAATTGTTTGAACCAAAGTTGAGCTACGTCAGTTAGTGTGAGAGAGAAGGCTCGACACATAACGGCATTCGAGGCATCATGCAACTCTATGTAGGTTCTGAAGCATTCGATATGCTCTGTCGAATCGATTTTTTCGGAAAAGGGAGTTATCTGAGGTAAGCGAAACTTCTCCGGTAACCGTGTCTGCATTACTTCATCCACAAATGGAGAAGCTTTTGTCTCGAATTTGGTCGGGTTTGTGTTCCGACCGTGCTTCATGTCTGCCATCTCTCTTTCCATCTTCTCCCGGACCTCATTTTTTAAGTCTTGTATATCGACTTTCCAAGGTTCCGCACTCTCCGCCGTTTCTTATACAGGAAGCCAACTTCGCCTCCTCTGATCTATTGTATGCCGCAAATCAGAGAGAGGTAAAACGGCCGTTGCAGAGCGAACTGGAGCTGGCTAACTCGGTCCTTGATGCTGACTCGGCTCTCGAGGCGATTGCGAAGCCTCAGGCTATGCTACAGATGGTGGCGGGAGAACCTGCGTTGACTCGTGACGCTGCTACACCTGCTGATTACAGAGTTGCTCCAACATATGTTTCATAACAGCCATCTTGGAACGCATCTCTTGGACTTCTCGATCCAACTGTGCGTTCCCTCAGTTCGGCTGGCTGGTAGTCGGAGCAGATGTCGCGGGTGGTGCTACCGCAAATATCGTTGGGGGAGCTCCCTGAGCTGTGCTGGTAGCGGCCTCCCCCTCTTCATCTTGATCCGCCCTCCTAGTTCTTGTCATTCAACAGATCGTAGAAAAATGACTTTTTGCTCGTTTCTCACAGACGGCGTCAAACTGTTGGTGTATTTTTATGGGACAGCTCCCTGGTTCAGATCTTCTCCCACTGCACAATCAACAATATAAAGGGGACCCTGGCTAGAGCCGGGGAATCTCCGATGCTTAAGTCAGTCTTCTGATCAATGGCAAAGGATTTTTTGAGTTTTGTATTGCGTACCATTCATTATGAAGGAAATGGTTATTTATAAGGCCGGATGAACCTTATCATGCGAGGATTCCTCTCTTTCATATTTGAAAATTTGATCCTCTTCAATGATTGCGCCCGATCCCAAGGATCTCGGGATCGGACACCCGTATTCCTGAATTTTCATAGCGATATTTGTATTCACACCGCCTTCTCTTGTCTCGACTCGGTCATTACCGACTCTAAGAGAGTCTCGGCCGGCTCAAGAGCATAAATTTTCTGCCTTCTTACGGACGAAATTGTCTCGGTGTTTATCCGTCATTCTTCCTTACTCCGTGGCCGACAGAACCAACTCATTAGGTCGATTTTTTTTTATCGGTCGGATAACTTACAACATGCTCGGCCTTTTGTGGGCTTACGCAGACACAGTTAACTCTCCAACCGAGTAACTTTAGTCGTCTTATGCTTATGCCTCTTAGCCTTTCTATTATTTCCTCGGCTCCGATCGTTGTCTCGGACTCTTCGAGCAGCGCCAGTGGAGCCGACATACTCGAAATTCGAGTCTCCGGACTTAATATATTTTTCCCAAACAACTTCCATCACTGATGAGGATTCCAAAGGATTTTGCTCATTATCTTCTTATAGCCACCAAGATGAATTATGTTCGATTTACGTATAATAAGATTTCGTATACGGCTCCATATCACAATAATGACGCTTTTACATGCATTTATTGGGATAATTGTTAATCCAAACATGCTTAAGTAAATGAAATCCATCCCATCTATCAGGCACAAAATGAAAAAAACCGGGTGGTAGACTCCTGGGAGTTTCACCGCCGGGTCAAGGGTTCGAGTACCCATGGTGGTGAAATCCGACGGTGTGTGTGCGTGTGTAAAATAATAATAAAAAAATAAAAAACCATTGATCCCAAAATTCACGTTGATTCAACACAAATACGGTCCACTCCAAGAGAACCTCTAACTTCACCTGACATGGCCCACCCAAGTATTGAAATACTGCTACTTTGGCTAATAAGACAAAATCAAATGAATCGATTGAATTGCATATAAACACCAGGGTAGGACCCACACAACTTACGGTAGGCATTCCATCCCGAGCCCTATCTGAGTTTCTACCTATCATGACTTTGGGATTCAATGGCTAAGATGAGGCAGCGTACCTGATGGACGTGGTGGATTCCATGAAAGCCCACCAACGTGGCACTAGGTTGGTACTGGCTCTGTGCCTCTTCCACTTACTATCCACTTTTCTCAATTTGTCCTCAAGACGATCCCATTTTCCCTGATGTATGGCCCTGATTTCGGCCGTACCACGAGGACTCTTTATGTCGCTTGCAAGCCACGTTAGCATGGCTGATAGAGGACCGTCCAATCAATGTGCCACCTCTTAGATGGGTTCGGATCCCAACATCAAACGGTCAACTTTCTTGTAAGCATTGCAGCTAACTTTATCTATAAAGCCCACAACCAAGGTATTTGATTGGACTGTTAAAAGATGTGGATTGATTGAACGCTAGATATAGGTCTTTACACAATATTTCAGTGTATAAAACCCATATATGAGGTAAAATACTAAAATTCCTACCACTCATTACGAAAGATTAAAAATCACTAAAATTAGATAAAATACACACAATAATGCAATCTGGTTCGTTGCATTTAATCTTGTTTTCCCCTCATTTTGCTAGAAAGAATGGTGTTGCTAGAGATATACACCAAAAACAAAGGCCAAGTAACAAGATCCCAACCGTCGAAATTACAAGAGAGAAGGAGAAGTCAAAGAAACAAAAAAAACCTGTCGTATATATATAAATGCAGTAGACATTTTTTTTTCTTTGAAAGAGAGAGATTGAGCCTTCCCCGCCAATATCACTTGATAACACGAGCACCACTTCACTACATACTAAGAAAAAAGATGGAGATGATACACCATGATTCGGTGTATGCGCCTTCTACCACCAACCCCTTTCTCAGAAAAGCTATTGAAGAAGAGTAGAATGCTCTTGAGAGAGATTTTCATGGCAACCCATGTATTACAAGCTACCACGACCTCCACCATACTCCTTCCCTTCTCCAGCTGAGAATAGCTCTCTACCGACACCAGAAGATCAAGAAAAAAGGGCAAGTGAGCAAAATAGCAGACCTTTCATAGGCAATTTATCTTCTCTAAAGACGATGTAGGGGCATTTTGGTAATTTTGTTTCCATTGGCTTACAGAAAGAGAAATGATATCTGCACCCACTACTCATTCACAGCAGCAGTATTTTTTTCGACTTATGGTGATACAATGGCACAGTTTCGTACTGTTTTACAGCAAAAGTAAGAAAAAAGAGTGCGAATAGCGATGAGAGGGTGTAAATAGCCTTTTCCCATTAGAACGGGTAGGAAGTATACCTCGGGAGCACCCGTAACTGTGCTCCACGGAAGTAATCAGAGCCGTTCGGTCAGGAAGGGATGCACTGCCATGGTTGAAGCCATCGCTAGAAAACAACCCATTCGGACAATCCAAACCATTCAAACAAGTGAAAAACTTTAAAAAAAAAAAAAAAAAAAAAAAAACAATCGATGCCGCCTACACACATTTCCGAAAACTGTAATCTTTGGCTGTGGCAAATCTATGATGGGCCCACGTATCCCGAGGAGCACAGCTTTTGGTTACTCCCAAGGTGTACCGACCCTTTCCCGCTCTCTTTTCCTCGGCATTGTGGAAGAAAATAGTGGTAGTCTATCACGTTGTTCAAAGTAGTGGTGACTCATCTATAGATATGATCGCGCACATACACTTTAATCCAAACCGTCATATATCATATGAACGGCTGGAACTAAGATGGAAAGACATCAAAATCCATTGGAAAAAAAAAAGAGATGGTGGTGAACCGTCAAGTCCAACCCAGCTGCCTTCGAAGCTTTCGATGGACCTCTTTTGTATCTACTGGCTAATCTGAGGAAAAGTGATGGGAAAGACTGCGTCTGCAATCTGCATTGGCAATCAAGGAAATGTTGTACGGTCACGGCATCATACCGAGAACCAGAAACGCTAGATTTGTAGAAGCAGCAGATGGGCTTTGCCTGCAACGTTAAGCATCACAATTACGAAAATGCCCTTGGGACAGGATCACGTGATCCAATCCCAAAAGCGCTGTGGGGCCGAAGTGATCAAGATGACAAAAGGAGCCCATCATTGGACCCACCTAATTTATGAAGGGGTTGGATGGCTTATAAATATCAAAGTGGGCCAAGGAAAGTTCCAGGCGTCCCACAATGCTGTTTCCTGCTGTGTGGCCCACTTGAATTTTGGATCTGCTTGATTTTTGGAACCATCTGCTAAAATGAGGCCGCCAAACTGATAGACGGAGTCGATGACACACCAACATCATGGTGGTAAAGTTACACTCCTAAAATAATGTTTGAACAAAACATATCACTTGTTTATCGAAATAAAACCATTGGATTTTTTTCATTTTTAACCGTCCAATAAAAATTCCCATCAATCTGACGATAAGATGAACGGATAGGCCTAATTTTTGGTTCTGCACACATCTAAGTTTAGAACAAAATTTAGACCGTTTAATTTGAATTATTTGTTCGCCATGCAAGCAATATTTAAGTTAGGAATAAGTAAAAAGCGTATCATCCACCACACAAGCTTTTCTCTTTCGCAAGAGGGGCATTTTAGTAATTTTAACAAAGACAGAAGAGTACTCCGGAAATCCGGATTTTACGTATCCAAATCTCTGAAAGACGCATGCGCCGTGGCTGAGTTCTCTTTGGACAGGTGCAGCTGAGGATCACAAGCATGAATACGCCGTTTTGCGTACTTAGTAAACTACGTGGGCCCGCCATGATGTACGTGTCCATATCAACGCCGTCTATCGGTTTTAGCAGCTCATTTTAATGAATGAGTTTCGAATCGAAGCATGTCCAAAGCTCAATGAACCACACCATAATAACGTTTACCATTGAAACCCTCGTAGGGTCATTTGTCATCCAACCTGTTAAAAAGGTCACGTAGAGATGGATGGCGGGAAAACACAAATATCAGCTTGATTCAAAAACTTCCATGGCCCTTCAAAAAACTTTCAACGGTAGGTGTTCAGTTCCCACTGTTTCCTTATGGTGCGGTCCTCTTGAGCGTTCGATGTACTTGCTCATGTCCTAAAAATGAGCCAGTAAAAGGATAGGTGGCCCGGATGAGATGCATGCATTAAAGTGTGCCCCCACAAAGTTCACTTGGGGGATTTTGGATCGTATAGATCTAACATACTGCCCATCTTTTTTCACTGGACCCCAAAAAAAATCTTAAGCACCAACCTCTATTGGTACGAACGAATTCAAAAAGAGAAAAATACATTTACTTTTTTCAGTCACTTTATCCTAACATGCAAGGGTATTTTTGTAAAAAATTTAATATATGTGCCCTAAAAATTACCTTTAGTGGGATAAGTTTTCGGGTGGCAAGAAAAAAAAAACGACATTAATTTTTTCTTTACTCGAGGAGTTGCGTGACCGGAGCACTTGTTTTTTGGTCTTTTCTTTTTAATATCGAGGGGCGGAGAGCATAGCGTGCTGTAGGGGGGAGGCATCCATAGGTTTTTATGAATTTGGTCCCTTAGGAGTTATGCTAAGTAACTCTAATACATGTCATCCACGGGTGCGCCAATTTGAGATTTGTCGTGTATGGGTACTCGTGAGATTGGTTACACTTGTTGAGTAAAACTAACGTACCAAATCCGTGTATGGGTACTCGTGAGATTGGTTACACTTGTTGAGTAAAACTAACGTACCAAATCCTTTACAAATTGAAAGGGTGCTTAACACCCTACATCGGAGTCTATATAATGACTTTCATTCCATTTAAAAAGAAATATTATATATACAAATATGAAAAATCATTTTCCTATATAGTGAAAAAATTCTTTGATCCTTTTCTTTTTTACGAGTTTTTAGCTGTTAAGTTCGTCGTTGTGTTAATTCAATACTGTCGAGTTAAACTACTAGTAGTTTAAGCCCGAGTACAATAAATGCACCACTAGGACCAAGAAATAAACATTTTATCCCGGAGGTCAATTGGTCTAAAAACCTGTTGTACTCGAGTCGTTGTCCAATGAGAGCATATTCAATTTCAAGCTGAGTGACTCACATCTCACCTTGACTCAACTCTATAAGTATTCTATCTTATTTTCTTTTCTTTTTTTTTAAATTTTTTTTTAATAATCTATTTGATTTAACCAAATTGTCCAATAGACCCAACCCGACTTGGTTTTGAAATAGCCCTGACCTGAATTTAGACTTGACTTGATCTGAGTCCGGATCTAGCCTATACTAACCCACACCGAGTCCAACCCGGTCACAAGAACTAAGTCGGGTCGAGTTGACCTTTTTCATATGGTTTTAGAGTTTAGAAATGGCTCAGGCCAAGCTAGCCTGGACGTACCATAGCCAACTCGGATGCACCTGAGACAACCCAGACCAAATAAAAGCACATAACGCATTCCAATTTCTCCATTCAACTCTACCCAACCCCAATTTCACAAAACTCCCAAATTTGAGTACCCTGGCATAATGTATTTCATAAGAATAGATGAAAAATCATGAAATAAAAATCTTCTCGAATAAAAAATTAACTTAATTAGTTGATTTGGATAGCCAGGTGACTGTTAAGGGTCAACGGCGAGCAGGTGGGCTGGATGGAAGTGGACGAACTGCTTAGTTGAGATGAGTGGCCGAGCTGGTGGTTGTTGGGTCGAGACCGTTGAGTATGGAAGATAAGGGAAGGAGTAGAGATGAGAGAGCAGGGTGACTTGGTGGTGGTGGCTGGCTGACGGGCTCGGGAGAGGATGAGGGAGGGAGAGAAGCCAGGTTTAGTGCTACGAATAGGTTAAATTATATTTAGTTATATATACATATATACACACACACTATACTGAAATTTGAGTTGAATCAAATTTCAGATCAAGCCGAGTTAGCACTAAGTTGGATTTTAGGTCAAATTGCCTTAAATTACAAGGTGACTTGCACTCAACTCGATTAATATTAATACACACACACATACATATATACATACATACACACACTCTCCACCGGAATTCGAGTCGATTCGGATTTCACATCAAGTCAAGTTAGCATTAAGTTGGATTTTAGTCCGAATTGAGTTAAGTTACTAGGTGACTTGCACTCGACTCGATTTGAGTTTAGGCAAGGTCTACTCAAATTAGATAGACTCACCTACTCGGTTCAGATCCGTCTGAACGAGTTTTGCCTAGTCAATTCATCCCGTGCCCAACTCTATGATTTTTCCGACGCTCAACATAGGTTAACGAACCGAGAACATTGACAGAAAGAAAACTTTCAACGGCTTAGAGTCATAATTGGAGCATGATATAATCATGCGTGGCTAAGGAGCTCGGGGGCAATCCAGATCGTTCTTCTGCTGGGCTGCACAACCTATGTCCTGGCCTGAAATTCAGGACGGTACACACCATCGGGTGGACGGCGTGTTTTCTTTCGAAGGGCATAACAATTGAGCCACCCAAAACAAGTATGGCCCACCTGATGACTGGACCAGCTGCGGTTCCTGGTCACTGATAGTGCGCAAGGACGACCAATGAATGGCTCGCATGTGGAACAAACTTGCCACGTTGGCATGTTCGGTTGGGTTGCGTAGGACACCACACAATCCGGTCCTTCTGTGTTCAAGCCAGACAACACTGCATCAATCGAGACGTCCAAATAGTGGGCCCCACTATGGATACAGCATACGAGGAGATCGTAGCCAATGGACAGGTGGCTGGTTGAAATAAGCCGTTGGCGTCCGAACGAAAAGATGAAATGGCTGGTAGCGTACTATGAATCAATCAGCGGTCATGCATTGTACAAGCTTCTCAGGTTTCAGGTATGGTGAGCATGCACGCGCGTTTCACGTACGTCGTACCACGTGGAAATAATATCTCATCAGTGCTTCCACACGTGCGTCCTGGATTCGCACGGTTGGTGTATCCATGCGTACGGCATGGATATAAAACACATACATCCCGTTGGGCCCCACAGTGCCCAACCCATCAAGCGGTGGCGTTGGCATCACCACATAATCCGGGTCCAGACCACGGGATCTCATCGGGCGTGGATAGTGGGACCTACCCTACACTGGTCCCTTCGCTTCAGCCAATTGGAGCCACCCAGCTTTATTGGGTCCCATCTGAAATCAGTGGGCTCCAATTCCTTGAGCCATGGACGCCAGTGGATCACTTTCAAGAGGTAGCCAACAAATCGAGGGTTAGGAAAGAAAATAAAGCTCGGCTGTGCTGACAGCCACGGTCTTTCCGTGAAGAGCGGGGACTGGGTACTACTCCGCCCGTTTCAAGCTAGGAATGGACAGGGGTCCCATCTGAAGATCTGCCTTGAGAGGCCACCATGATTCATGGGTTTCATCCACACCGTCCATCCATTTTGACATATCATTTTAGAAAAAGGGTCCAACAATAAGGCAGATCTAAAGCTAAAGTAGACCACACGGTGGGGATTAAACAAGTACTGTTGAAAACTTCATTGGTCCACAGAAGTTTTGGATTGAACAGATGTCTGTGTTTTACCTTCGTCCACGTGTACCTAACCCTATGAACAGATCGGATGGAAATTAAATATCATGGTGGGCGCTAGGAGGGTTTCAACGGTCTCCCACTGCTTCTTGCGGTCCACTTGACCTTTGGATTTGCCTCATTTTTGGGTTCATATTCTGAAATGATACAGAAAAATGGATGGACGGTGTGGATAAAGCCGATGCATAGAAGTTGAACATGGTAGAGCCACGTGGCTATATTACACGTGGCAGGATTACCTTTCAATCAAGACTGCCCATCCAGTGGGACCGCTATGGATAGAAAACGATTCATATATCGTATATGCATAGATCAGATGACCCTATCCATCTGACCAGTGGGCCTCAAATGGACGGTGGAAGTCAAAGGACGGCAATAAAGAAAAACAGATAATGGTCAGCATCAAGTGCTGGAAAATAAAGATAAGTGATTGCTACGGTCCGACAATAACTCTTATTTCCCGTACATCACCCATCCATAACGAGGCCCACTAGTTCAACAGCTCAGATTGACGAATAACCGGCCACGTGACTTTACTGGGCCGTAATATGCACACATAGGCAGGAGAAAGGTAACCATTCTTTGCCGTCCATTTAATACTCACCAACTGGATGGATAGGATTGTCAGATCTGAGACTTTTTACGGTGAGGATTTCCCCACATTTACGCCATTTCTAAATGGTGATTAAGTATCACCGTACACTAGCCCTAATGTAGCTGCTATCCAGATAAATGAATAGGTACTTTTGTCTCTTCCTCTTGGAAGAGAGGCTCGAGACGATCAACAACAGCAACAGTAGCAGCCAAACACGGAATGTCTGACGGAGTGTCAGGACCATTACAGAAAGAGAGTAGGAGGCGCGTGTAATGAACAAAGGGCTTCACATCACACGTGACTACATATCACACAAGTGAGTGATCGGGACCTTTCAACATGTAGGTAGAACTATGATCATAACATAGACTGCAAAAAAGACAGGCCCAGTCATCAGTCAGGCCATAACGAGAACATAACTGGTCATCTTTGCCTACACGTATATCTTTCGTGTAGAAGCATGGACGGCCTGATAATTGCATGCTTTAAATATCATGCTTCAGATCTTAGGCACGTGTGCAACGCTGGTGTGGGAGCCGCGATGCTCAACGTTAATCTCAGGCGCGTGAGCACGCGAGAGCGGAGAAAACGGAAATACTGCGAAAGACAGATATCTATGCCCCTGGTTCAGCTTTGGGGAGTTATTTTATACTCTGGTTGCGTATGACGTTTGATACACAGGCACTTAGAAATTATACACATGGCATATGTTCTATCAAATTAAAACCGATTAAATTGAGAAACAGGTTTCTTTAAATAAGAGCATTGGATATTTTTCATTTTAACCGTCTAAAATGAGGCCTATAATTTGGACGGTTTAATTTGAAATATACTCGCTAACTCCCTATGAGGGCTGTTGGTGAGGCCCCCCTTAGAGGTAGAAGAATTTGAAATTCTAATCCATTGCCAAACGAGCAATGTGACACGTACGTGCGAGATCTGGACTGTTGATTTGGTGTACCTTGCGTGGTTTGACGTGGGCTGAAAATAGGCAGTCCATTCATTAGGTGGACTGCACTTGTAAGAGATCAATCCTATCAAACCGTCTACTTTTTGGAAAATTCTGATTTCCGGATTAGCCGGATTTTAAAGCCACAGTACATCCATGGTCTGGCCCACTTGATAAACGGCCTGGATCATGTGCACGACCCGATCCTTTTAGAGCCATACCCACGACTAGCCTTCGGAATTCACAGAAAATTTAAAAATAAAAAAGAGAGAAAAGAAACAGTATAGCACCTGGAGTTAAAAGTCCCTCTATCTGAAGCAGCCCGTTTCAGAATTCTCAATCCAACGGTCAGGATTCAACCTCCAATCTAGCGAAACAGACATCGCAATGAGAGAGAGAGAGAGAGAGAGAGAGAGAGAGAGGTTCTTTTCCTTGGAAACAAGAAAAGAGCTGGGTGACTCGCAGGAATGCTTGAATTGGTAGTCCTGCGGACCACCTCTACTGGGCCCTACCCACAGTGATCCCATCCATTCATTTCCCACCAATTTCACTATCCGATAAACTCCACCATGGCTTACAAACTCGGGGCCAAAACAAGAATACCGACGGTTAGGATTACCCGGTTGGATGTGACTATGTATTGTGGTACATCCATGGAAGAGGCCACAACTGAACGGATCCGATTACCAGAGTGCAGTCGCTCCGTTTGCACTGGAGGTTGTGGGAGACTACATTCTAGGATAGTCCCGCGAACCACATCTCTAATAGCCCTATCTCTATTTTCTAATCTACAAAATGCAGGAAAATCACCAAAAAAACGGAGATAGAGAGCATTCATTCATACCTGCCGTCGATTCCCTTCAAGAAATCGAAACGCGTGCGATCGTTTTCACCATCAAATGCCGATCTCAGAGGTTTTTCCACGCAAAAATCGTAGCATTTCTAGCTCGCAATGTCGGACTAAAAGCACGTTTTGAAGCGGCTAAAACCCTAGGATTTCTCGCTGCTTTTCCTTCTCCAAACGCCAGCTTCTGTCGCTCTTCTGAGAAAAATCTCAAAGGCTGTTTGGATGAACTCTTCTGTCCTCCACCTCGAAGAAATTCCTTATCAGCTCTCTCTCATGTGCGTGCGAGAGGCATGCATACCTTTTAATCCAGGTGCCGCTATTAGGGAGCTGGCCTCATACGCACCGCTCTTCACACGTATCTTTACAAGAAGCGCACGTGCCAACATACTTGAGTGTTTGGACCATCTGAGCCGTGCATAAGGTGGTCCCCACCGTTAAAGTGACCGTCCGCGTCTTCAAAAAGAACAGATGACCAGCAAAATGGGTCATTTTAGTCCAACCGGCTGGACCACAGGTTACTGTCCACCTAGGTTCTAACTTTCAACATGTGCGTGCAATATCAACCATTCAAATATGTTGCCCCACAGCTCACCTTTTGCAAAGATCAGCCGTATATCCACAATGTTTTGCACTTTTTCCTATTTATCAACGGCTGGAGATTGCTTGCCATGGTGTAGCCCACCAAAACAGTACATGGGAAAGCGGATTGGCTGGTGTACCCCCACACCAGCTATATAGCTGTTGTAGGTACCTATCGTGCGAAGACGAGCACTGACGCTCCTCGAGCTCCGAGTTGTACGTTCGGTTCAAAGGAGATCAAAGTTACATGTACCATACAGTGATGTATTTATCATATCCACAACGTTCGTCTATTTTTAAAGACCATCTTAGAGCATTATCTAAAAAATGGATCATATCCAAAGATAATCTGGACCACACAATAAATAGCTGCCATAATAATGATCTTCACTGTTAAAATTTTTTTAGGGGTCATCACAACGTTTATTTAGCATCCAATTTGTTCGCATTGATCCAAAATATGAGGATTTCAGTTTTTTATAATGTGATCTACTTGATTGTTAGACCTGTCTTATTTTTCGTTTTAAGCCTTAAGACGAGCAAGCCAAATAGATAAACAGTTTGGATATAACATATATTTCATGATCAGACCTACTAAACTTGCTAATATCAGTGCAGCAGCTATACAGCTGCTGTGAGGTACACCAGCCAATCCGTTCTCACTGCATGGGGGACTGATCTTTTAACCCAATGACCACATGGGAACACGTGTAGTAGTTGGTAATCGGTCTGAATTGGTGGTTAATCTTGGGCTAGGGAGAGCGTATTACATGCATACAACAAAAGCCCTCTTTTTATAATGAAAACAAAACTATATGAGCTTTTTCGTGCCAAGAGATGCGGATTGCGTCCTACTTCGCCTTCTCAGCCACGAACGAGCAAGATATGTGGGTGGGCCTACCGTGATGTATCTGTCATCCAAGCCGTCTATTTTTTTTTTCATATTAAAATATGTAAGTAGAAAAATAAGCAGATCTAATGCTCAAGTGGACTTCACCATATATATTCTTTGCATTTAATGCAACTGGCAATTAATGCTGTCTGCTAGGCTTATTATTTTGTGCGGCACACTTGAGCATTAGATCTGTTTCATTTATATTCACATGCCTTGAAATGATACCAGAGAAGGAAAGAAATCAGACGCATACCAGTGAGCCTGCTAACAGAACCGCCCGTTTGGGGCTAGAGACGTACGTCGTTTAGGGGGCAATCCGGGCCTGTACGAAAAGACCCATTGTGTTTTTAAAATTTAATTCTATTTTCTCTGAAAGTGTTTTTTAATTTTCATGGAATAAAAATGCCTCTTGACTTTCTTTCCGTACCTTTGTTTATCATTGCTCTCGGCTATTCCTTTTACTAGTAATGATCTTTCATCGTTTCTGGCAACTTTCTTGGGCAGAAACTATTATACGAGAAAAATGGATTATGAATTTATTTGAGAAAAAATTAGAGAAAATGAGATTAAAAAATATTATAAAAAGTTTTCTAGAAGATGAATCTTCTTTTTTCTTTAAAAGAATTTTGGCAAGAAATGGAAGTAGTAAAAAATATATATATATATTAAAAATTTTACTTTTAGAAATAAAAGTGTATATAAGATCGAGGAAATTTGGGCTTACTTTTAAAAGGTCACACGATGTTCAAATAAGATAATTTCACTTTTATTTGAAAATGTGTCACATTATCATTCTAAAGAGTCCAAAATCACCCTAATTCGACCTCTAATGAGAGAGTTACGAGCATTTTTGTGAGATTGTGCATACTAGAACAATAACGGTCATTCATTTGTTACAACGACGATTGCTCACGTGCAACAATAGCGATCACTCATGTGTAACGGTAACGATCGCTCCTTTATTATACCAACAATCGCTCATTTGCCACAATAATAGTCAATGTTGTAACTAGAGCTGGGCATCGGTCCGGATCGATCGAATTACTTCTAACTCGGTCCGATCCGAAATTCCAAAAGCTTGACCCAAACCTGATACGATCCGAGACCCAATCCGGGTCATCGGACTCAGACAAATCCGATGCATGGTTGGTCTGACCTGAACCAAGTCCGACTCGATAAGGGAAATCGAGTCGGATTGCGTTGGGTACAATTCGGACCATATGAACTTTAATTCAACTGTTTCATGTGGTGTGGTCCACTTCAATCTTTAATATACTAACTTTTTAGGCCTATGGTCTAAAATAATATTTCAAACTAGATAAACGACTAAAATACATACATTAAGGTAGGCCTCACATGGCTCTGGAAGACTTTCAATCTACTGTATACATGTTTTTACTGGACTTTAACTTTTGATGTGCACAGTGCATTGCACGAAATGGCAGTAGCTTGCTTTTCACATAAACACAGCGTCCACATAATGAATTTTTTATCGGCGTTTGCGAGTTCTATGAATTTGATCATGGGGTATGTGTTATATCCAAACCGTCCATCCATTTGGCGAGCTCTTCTTAAGGCTTGTGACGAAAAATAAGACTGATCTAACTACCAAGTGGACCATATGAATTGTTTAATAGTGAAAATCATTCTCTGTTGTTATTTGTTGTGTGGTCTAGATGATCTTTGGATATTGTTTATGTAACACCCTAGATTTTTGCTAACCTGGGGTTAGACGTCCTTAGGCAATGGGTCAACCATGACGCCTCGGTAACCTCAAAGAATCCAATTTCAAAGCTAAAGAAATCACTTAGAACCAAATCCTTTAGAATTTAACGTGAATTAGCCAGCGATATGCTAAATTACCTGTGAAATTAGCATTGATCGCTTTAAATACGTTCTGCAAGACCCAAAACTTGTAGAACCAATGGCGCTACAATACCCTGAAATCTGGGATCAAACTCTAAACCCGTTTGCTCTCAGGTACCCTTTGAAACTTCGTATTGAATTTAGACTGCGCGTCGAAAGTCTGATATCCACAATCTTAGACCGTTATGATCGCTTAGCTGGACTTGACAATCATTTCGAAAATCAAGCCCAACTGATGTTCTGAGGCTATTTCATTGAGCTTGGAGCAGGGAGTGTGAGAAAGAGTGTAATTCATAAAAATTTAAATGGGATTTAAATGAATCTGGCACGTTTCGCTTGCAGGATCAGTATAAGCATTCAGACCGTAGGAATCTGACCCAAATACACCCTCGGATTAGGGAACATTTCTCACCCAGGTCAGTGTGCTTGAAATCCTCGATCGAGTCTCCGTGACCGCTGAACTGAAACTGGTCCGCCACATGCGATCTGGGAACTCTACCGGTCTGAAAACTTGATGTGAACAGGATCCAATGTGCATGAGCTTAAGTCCGACCGCGTTCGGCCAGGGGACCTCCCGAAACGCTCTTTTGGATCGTAAGAGACCCGATTTGGTTATAACTCAAGTATACTTTTGTCTCAAGTCTATTTAGGTTAGATTTTAGCTTATATAAGGGCTTTAAACCCTCTCATATCTCTCCCATCCGAATTTGCTACAAACCCTAGAAAGAGAGAGAGAAAGAGAGAGATTGTGAGAGAGTTGTGGGAGAGATTTCCTATCACCTGTACCAGCTATTGCACGTACCGAAGCACCGCATTCAAATCACTTTTCCGGTGATTTTCAACTCACTTATAGGTAAGAAAATCCTACCCTCTTGCTATTTTAGGGATTCCTTTGATGCGAGTAGCGGTGTAGCTTATGTAACTTGTGATATATGTTGCCTTAATGTCGTTGACGAAGCGTAGACGTTCTATTTGAATCGATACACGTCTAAGGCGAAAGGTGAGAATTTTATACGCTTTGATTGACTGATTTCAAAGATTTCAATGTCATTTAATAGTAGATTATCGAAGAGAACGCCGTTTGACATGTAGAACATGTTGTCTGTTTTCCATTTCTACTGCGTACGGGAAATATGAGATTTAGGGCATTTTAGGTATTTGTAGAAAATACAGTATACATCTGTATTTTGCTGAAATGATTGCCATGACTATTTATCATGTTGTGATATTAGGAATGCGTGTATGATATGTTTGGCGAAGAGATTCACCCAAATGCGCACTTAGAGTCAACATACGTTATGTAAGCTAAAGTGTGTAGACTAGGTGTTTGTATAAATGTTTGTATTAGTATGTATTGAGTAAATGGTGTTGTACTTTAGTATTGAGATTGAATTCTCAATCAATATGCTGACGTATATGATTTCCACCATGTTGGTCACATGAATTGATTTCATTACATATATGGAATGCATGTGTTGGTTGATTTGCTTACGTAGTATGATATAACATGTGTCAACATGCTTGTATTGTTTATATTCATTCATGTTACTCACATTGCTTACTGATGTTGATATACAAATGCTTGGGGGCTATGACCTAGTCCAGGCAGTCGGTAATGGATCGAATTCGTGGTTAGCTTCTATTTGCCACGAAGGACGCGTCGATGAACGCGAGTCGTGTTTTGGGCAGGTGGCAGTGGTTAGGCCACACAAAGTGTTTCATGTACTTCATGTCTCTCAGCTTGAGATGTGCTCGTACTAGTCGAGCCCGTCAAGTAACCCGACTGACCATTGTATGTTCACCTTGTATGAGTCATAACTGCTTGAACCTAGGGTACTGAACATACCATTAAAAACCCTGTTAACCATGGTACCTTGATCCATAAAGACTCATGAGCCGGGCATGGTGGTATGGGACACCGTGGTCGAGCTGTCGGCCTACGCTGGGGCCATAAACCTCCCCGTAGTGACCAGTGAGCTACCCTGACTCGTGAGCAGATTATGGTGGTATGAGACACTATATTCTTGCCGTCGGCCTACATTGATAAGGTGATGGGGGAGTGGTGCAACGAGTGCGAGCAACAGTCCTGGCAGCCCTTTGTAGTGACCTCGAGCGTATTCTGAATCTACGGGAGACAACGACCCTTCCGTAGCGATAAGAGTACATTAGGCCTGTATTGATAAGGTGATGGGGGAGCGGTGCAACGAGTGTGAGCAACAACCCTGGCAGCCCTTGCAGCGACCTATAAATATAACATCTTATGAGATTACTAGGAGTGACGACCTTAGACAGGATCTGTGTTGGGATTGATATAAGGAAGGTACCCTGATTTCCCAATCCTGTTGTATGAAAATGACAAATAACAACTCGGTAATCATATCCACATCGCACTGCATGTGCTTGGAAGATGTGGAACACTGTGGGAAGAAAGCATGTCGCGGACGCAGATGGTGTCGCATGAGGGAGTATGTCGGTGAGGGCATCCATCATGTCATTTCATGCTTGCATTAACAACAGTATCTAGGAATTCTTGATTGCCTGCTTTACTATTATCGCGTGATTGATTTGATAATATGCTAATCTTTGCTCTATGATTCCACTGAGTTGATCACTTACTCTCACGTTGCGGGATGGTGTTCCGGACACCCACCAATCCCTATTTTAGTTTCAGATGATTGCGAAGCTCGCGAAGCAGAGCCGAACTTGATGATGATGATGAGGATCCCTCCTATATGCAGGCTTTGATTGACGGGGTTACAGGGTTACTGATTAGATGTCATTACACGTCGTATTTTGCCTTTTATTTTCGCACCATGTATATTCTTTTTGCTCATCTTTGGAGTATACATGTATATGTTTAACCTGGTAACATGTTCACACTCTGAAGACTCACAACAGTTCATATATTCTATATATCTATCACATTCTTCCGCTTGCTAAGTTAACCGTCTCTGGAGTATGATATGTTGTTTTGGCTTGATCCACCTCATGTTTTATGTACTATTACTGCCAACATTCATCCATCATTGAAAATGTTACATAAGTGACATTTTGAAACTCGGGAGTTGGGTTTCTACCCGACCCCCGATTTTCGGGATGTTACAGTTTAGTTTTTGGATAATTCTATATAATTTTATCTAAAAACATATGAACATTGTAGATATAATAAATACATCATTATGGGGCCTATATCACTTTAATCTCCTTTGAACCGTTCGTACAACTCAGAGCTCAAAGAGCGTCAGACGCCAGTACCTGTACCAGAAACGGACTAGCTACTCCCCTTGCCATCAGCCACTGGCTGGTGGTCGGTGCTCTGTGAGCCCCACCATGATGTATGTGTTTCATCCATGCCCTCTATCTATTTTTATAGATCATTTTATTTATGAGAAAAAAAAATGAGGTATATCGAAATCTCAAGTGGACCACATTATAGGAAACAGTGTTGAATGAACATTGACCATTAAAAATGTTTTGGATGCCAAAAAAGTTTTTGATCAAGCTGATATTTATTGTTTCCCTTCATCTGGGTCTTTATGACCTAATCAATAGATTAGATGTCAAATAAACAATGCAGTGGGCCTTAGGAGGATTATAATGATGGATATCCAATCATTAATATTTTCTTGTGGTGTGGTCCACCTGATATTTATATCCCTATCATTTTTTCGTATAAAGCCCTGGAATGATCTGTAAAATGGATGAATGGAATAGAGGAAACACATACATCTCCAGATCGGGTCGAATCAGATCGAATTGGATCCAATTAGATTAGATTACGGATCAGGTCGGTTCGGAACAAGACCTATCTGGATCCGACCCGAAAATATTCTGGATCTGACTTATGCTACTCGATCCTGACCATCGGTTTTGTTCGAATCGGGTTGGATCGACCGGTTCGAGTATGAAATGCCCAGCTCTAGTTGTAACAAAATATGGATCAATGTTGTTTAAAAAATGTCATAACTTCCTTATTGCTAGTTAGATCAGTGTGATCTCTAGCTCATTTGAAATATAATTCGATAATCTTTCAAATGATGGGACTAGAATAATCTCATTTAAACATTATTTAATTTTTCAAAAGTGGTTTCAAAATTTGGCTTTCGGCAAGAGACTCACCATTGTGTAATCTTCTAAGAAAGAAGAATAACACATCTTCTAAAAACGAAGTTTTTTTTTATATAACTTTCGTCTCATTTTATTAGTTTCTTCCCTAGCAAAAAGAAGAAAAACTCATCTTCTAAAAGTTAAGTTTTTTCTCTCTCTTTATATATATATATATATATATATATATATATATATATATATATATTTATTGGTAAAGGATTTCGTAGACACCTCACAATCAAAACACATCCACATGGCCTGGTAACTTTGGTCGGCCCTCGATCCAAGTGGGTACACGCGGCTAAAATTGTCACAGGAAGGCATCCAATAGCTTGGATTGAGCCAGGGTTAGCCCAACATCCTGTTGAGAGCTGGCTTTTTGCCCAAAGATAGTGGTGTCAGAGCCGTCTTTGTGCAAAGATGGTGGTGCCACTGCTGTCTTTGGGAAAAAATCGTTATACACTCAGTTTTTATTAGCCCAATCAACGCGCTCCAATGCACTCCAACTCTGGCTTGGCTCGTGTGTTAGACCAATCAATTACTTACCTTTGGTTCGGTTTACACACATTTTGATTCAGTTTACAAGAACTTAGCTTTTAGAACTAATTCACAATTCGACTGATGAGTTGTACCAATCCTCTATTCACATTTTGGTTCAGTTTACACAAGCCTATCTTTAAGATGTGCCTAAGGTTTTGGGTGATGAGTTGGACCATGACAAACGTTCTGGTTCGGGTTGCACGAGCCTAGTTTCTGTGACGAAGCTATGGCTCGCAAGAGTCGACCTTCCTCAAATCTTATCCTTAGGGCTCTCCGAAAATGCTTATAATTGGAGGTGCTTTCCTTAGGAATCCAGGGAGGAGCAGGAGGTTCAAAGAGCAACGAGAGAAAGCTCCAGGGAGCCAAGGGCAAGAACCTGAAGAGAGTTTTAAGATAGAGAGTGATAGCCTGTCTGACTGTCTGTGGTTCTGAAACAGAGACAACAACATATACTTCGACTCTCTATTCTCATGATCTCTTATAGTCTTTCGACCTCTTTGATTCTATTTCAACTTCTAAGCCAACATTATATTTTTGATTTATTCTTTTTCAATCTGTATATTCCAACTCTTCTACTTCGATCACCTGAGGTAGTAGATTCTTCTCTGAAATAATATAAAGTATGCTCTACAGTTGCCTCTTTTAAGGATAGTTTGTATCAGAAAACCTGATCTAAAGGAGTAACAGGAAAAAATTGTTCTTTTTCTTTTTCGTATTTATATAAGAAAATCCCTCTTCTATCGTACAACGTGAAAAAAGTAGAGACTGTGTTTCACACAAGTGATAAAATGATGCTTAACCTCTTCCTTTTTCGTAATCGAGGCCCTTACTCAGAATCCACGTCGCAGATCTATCCAATGGTCACTCGAGTCAAGAATTCTTCGATTTTCATAATTTTTAGGCAATTCTAATGATTATAACCAACTATAGATTCTAGAGCCTACTTTGGCTACTAGTGACTTTGATAAACATATGAACACAAGTAAGTTGCATGAGGTATTACGAACGGTATAAGTATAAATATTATTAACTTCTCTCCTTAACCCCACCGTGAGGTTTGGGTACAGAGGCTTTAGCTATGTGTCATATCCCAGAATTTCGCTATTTGGATTTCAAAAATCCTTAAAATCTTTTCATTATAATTAGCTTATGTTGTTACTTACTGACTCTTAATACTCAATGTTAGCCTATTCACGGGTATTACCTGTAAAAAACCACACAAATTCAGTTAATTAACAATAGGAAGCTAATAAATCCAACCAATTGCTTAAACATCGAGTCTAACTTCGTGATTTATTCATAAGGGGCTCCAAATCTAGCCAACCTATCACTGACTAATCAAGACAAGTTACTATTTAGGAGTCTGATTTTAATTAACAAATTAAACTGACTCAATTACTCTTTTAGCCTAAGAACCAATAGTTTAGGATGATTAGGATCGAATCGTCATTTCCACTAGTTACGAATAGGTCATACGTTGAACTTAGTTAATCCAAATCTTAATCATCACGCATAAGAAATTTTGTAAACTTTTTCATTCCCGAAATGCCCTGATCATCTGAGCAAGCTCTAAATCACTTATTAGTTAGCTACTAAACCTGAGACTATGGAAAGACTTTCGTCTTAGTGGGCTTGACGTTCATTATGGGACATCAAGCCGACCATCGCATCTCAAATCACTCAATTGGATTCACAAGGCCAGTGCATGAGATGAGTGAATCCCCTTAGAAACTGTCAGGAATTTAAATGATTTTTTTATCTAATCTTTGCCAAAGTTGTGGCTTTTGGATCGTTAGATCATTATCAAATTTAGGAAAATAACTTAAGTTAATACCTTACACATATCCGTATAGCTGCAACCTCGATCAACCATCAGTGACCGTCAAACTGACTTCTAACCATAAGTTTCGATCGACGCATTCAAATGGCAGACCGATCATATCCATACGTAGATCTTGCTAGGGCCAACTATCCCACTGCGTATATATAAGACCCGTATCCTAGTCCGTACTGTTCCGTCGCTTCCCGCAATCCTTCCCGTCGAATTCCGGTGACCTATGACTTGTAATCGACGTTTGCGCATGACCATAGGTCGTATCCTATACATTTGAGTCGGCTTAATCCGAGACTTGTATCATTGCGACCTCACCATCACCGCGGTTCCAATGCCGCGACTCACGCACCGATCCGATACCCAAACGAGGTGATGTGGACCCACGTTCAATTCGAGGAAAAACGCCGCGCGTTGCAATCCTAAGAGAATTATACAACATGTCCCATGAATCCATCAATCAATCAATTAACCCATCAATCCATCAATCACTTCATATCAAGTACACATAACCTTTCACCCCATCCTCAAGCAACTACCAAAGTCAACTTTTTCTCACCCTCTCTCTTACACCACCTTACATGTCAAGTACTACATCCATCACTCCATCACCCATCACTCACATCTCTCCTTACAACTCTCTCTCTCCCTCTCATTTCTCAACATTCCTAAGCCAAGCAAGAGCACCCCCACGTCCAAGCTTCCAAGTGAGAGAAGAGAGAGTTTGTGTGGCCCACTTTCCCGTCCGAAGATGTAAGACCCGTATCTTAGTCCGTACTGTTCCGTAAACTTCTGCGGTCTTATCGGTCAAATTCTGGCAACCTTCGACCCTTAACCGATATCGACGTGCGACCCTGATTCATATGCCGAAAACTCGAGTCGACTCAACCCAAGACCACTACCATAACGACCGCGCCGTCGCTGCGGTTCCGATGCCGCGACTCGCGCGCCGAGGTGATACCCTGGTCAAGAGATGTGAGTCAACGTTCAGTGCCAGGAAACGCCGCGCGTTGCGAAACCCAAGGGAATCTCTACGATGTGTCACATCAATCACATCAATCCCATCAATCAATCAATCCATCAATCCATCACATGTCAAGTACATGTCAAGTACACATCACTTTCACCCCTTTTCCCAAGCAACCACAAAAGTCTTCACCTCCCATAACTCTCTTACACAAAAACCTCAAAAGTCAAGCTTTTCTTACTCCTCCGATACCTCTCTTACACAAAAGGCCACAAAAGTCAAGACTTTCTTACACAACCATCACTCACCACATCCATCCATCACTCTCTCTCTCTCCCTTTACAACTCTCTCTCTTTCTCTCTTTCTCATTTCAAATCTCCAAGCAAAAGAGCTCCTTACGTATGGAATTTCTCCATGCTTCCTAAGCTCCAATTGTGGCCCACCTTCCCTATCCCATGATCTCCCCATCCTAACCCTCTATTCCTCATCTCATCCATTGAAGTTGAAGCTAAGGTGCCAAGGAACCCCTAGGAGCAAGAAGATCGGACGGTGGGTGCCTCTATAGGATAGTTTTTCTTATTTTTATGATGGGCCAAGTGAGGCCCACCGATCCATGGTGTGGATCTCACTTGGGACCCTAAGTTGTGGCCGATGGACCACTTGGATCATCATGATCATTCCATGATATGGCCATTCTCCATGGACCCCATCATGATGTTTATTTCTTTAGAAAGGTCATCTAGACCATCCATATTGGTGGGGAAAGGATCCCCACCGTTGATTTTAAGTTTTGATGGTCCTATGTGCTAAATGACCTACTTGATGTATGATTCATTGCAAGGGAGGGCCTATAGTGTCGGGGTCCCTCCACCACACGTGTGTCCCACCTTCCATCTCTCTCTTTCTCTCCATCTCTCTCTTTTATTTATTTATTTATTTATTTATTTTTATTTTTTTTTTATTTGTGATAGGGTTGTGTGGCCCACTTGAATGGACCCCACCTTGAGCATTTATTTGGTCCAAGCTTTCTTCAAGTGGGGCCCACCTTGCATGTTGTATCAGCGGTGGCCCACTTCAATAGGCCACCACAATGTATATTTTTAAAGGGGGCCAAACCGTTCAGCGTCTGGGATGCTGGACGTCCCTGTACAAGAAAAAAAAAAGAAAAAAGAGAAGCTTTAGGGGTGGGCCCTTGTGTAGGCCCCACCTTGATGTATGAGTGTAATCCAAGCCGCCCACCCTTTTTCTCATAACATTTTAGGCGTTGAGCCAAGGGATGAAGTTAATCCGTTCATTGGGCGGGTCATACCACTCAAAACAATGACACTCACCGTTTAAATTAAATCTAAATTTTTCTACATGCTTAAATATGCTCAATAGCGGACTCATTGGATTGGTCTTGAGCTGGGAAAGCTAGTGAGCAGAGCAGATTCATGTGATGCGGGCCTCACACTCGAAAAACCCCAAAAATTGGTTTTTTTCCCAAAAATTTCAAGAGAGCTGCCTCCTCTCTGACATGAGTGCAGCAGCTGCACGCTGCTGCGTGCAACGTCAGCGTGCGGGCGGGCGTCCGGTAGGAACCCACGGCTCCAGCCGTGGGCCCCACCGTAATGTTTGTTTGTCATCTAATCTGTTCATGAGGTAGGTCCCATCCTCAGGTGGGCCCCCTCCAAATTTCGGCTCGATCCAGAACTCAGGTGGCCCACACCACAGGGAACAGTAGAATTGAATATCTACCATGAAAATCTTTTTGGGGGCCACAGAAGTTTTGAATCAAGCTGAAATTTACGTTTTCCCTTCATCCAGGTATGAGTGACCTTATGAACGGGTTGGATGGCATCTAAGCATTTCAGTGGGGCCCACATGGGACCCACAATGATGTATGTGTTTTGAGACCACCATCCAGGCGGACGGTGGCACCTACCACAGTGGCACCCACCTTGCGTATGTGTTGCCTCCACCGTCCAGCAGACGGTGGGGCCCTTTGTGATGAATGAGCTCTATCCGCACTGTCCACTGGACAGTGGGACCCACCATGATGCATGTGATGCATCCAGACCATCCATCCGCTTGGTGAAATCATTTTAAGGCATGAGTGGCTGGTTGGGTGGGCCACTCATGCATGGGCTAGGCCCATTTGAATTACAAAAGGCCTTTGGATTAGGCTTAATTGATTTATGAAAGGCTTATGGGTTAGACCTATTTGATTCATATAAGGCCTATGGACTTAGGCCCACTTGATATGTAAAGCCTATGGGCTTAGGCTCACTTGATATTTAAGGCCTATGGGTTTAGGCCCACTTGATATGTTTCAAGTCCATGGGACTAGGCCCATTTGATGTATTCCAAGGCCCGTGAAATTGGACCCGTTCGATGCATTTTTAAAGCCCATGGAAGTAGGCCCATTTGACATATGTAAGGTTTAGGGGTTAAGGCCCATTTGGTGTACATATGGGGTTTAATTGGTGTGACCCATTCGTTACCTTTAAGAACCATGAGTTAAGCTCATTTGATGCAATCCAAGGCCCACGGGTTTTGACCCATTACAATGCACATAAGACCCATTGGTGTGGCCCATCTATGTAGCCCATCTGATGAATAAAAGGCCCATAAGATATGACCCATTTGATATATATGTTAGGCCTAATGGGATGAACCTAAAGTCCATTGCAATGTGTAATTCCAATACAGACTAAGTAGCGATGTCTACAAAGATCGTGCCTTGGGAGCAATGTTGGTTTGACATACACATTGCGAGTGTAATGTTAGTTGGATGTCCACGTTACGACTCTCCTTAGGGCCCATTATTGGGCCGTACTGCTGTGTATAGGCCGTCTAGGCCCATCTGCGTTGTAAGAATGGTTCATCACTCACTTACATGTTTAGTATAGTTTCATGACTCATGATCATACGCATCATATGTATGCTTGATATGAGGATTGACTAATCATAGCATATGCCTTCGGACAGGTTGTTTATGGATTCCTGGTTAGGCGGTGTTTCCCTACATGAGCGCACGATATGCGCAGGATTTGTTGCATGACTGGACAGTGTGAATCATGCATTTTGCATTTGTGTGACATGGTTATTGTACGCCCTAGCGACATCAGGGCCGTAGCCTCCACAGACGCATCGTGGTTGGCAGGATTGGATACCAAAAATCTTATTCTACATGGGGTGCTATAGATATCCCTGGGTGAAAGTACCTAAACCCTTATGGTACCAAGAGGTTACTCTAACGTCTAGACCGATTGGGTAGATGAGCGTTGAGTGTCGATTACCAGACGGTTACGCTCTCCACTGTGTCGTGGTCGGTTGGAAGGGGGTGCGGCCTTACCCGCCTGAGAGTAGGGGGCAATGCTAGGCTGAGTTTGACCAGCTCGAGGAATGGGTCCGCTATCGATGAGTCGCGCCCGATATTGGCAGACGGATGGTGAGGTCTCTTTCACTTACCTTATTACGCGTGATGTGGCGGCAATCTGTTTTACAGTGTACTAGACCCCGATGATATCGCATATTTGAGCTATATTAATGTGTGGACATAGATGAGGATCTATATGCTTGAGTTACATTTCACATCGCATGGCCTTGGGGTGGCCGATACCATTCATGTCTTGCATCGCATAAGCCTTGGTACGGCTCATGATATTATGGATTCATCTGCATATTCCGTATTACTCTGATATTGCATGATCATATTAATACCTTGCGCACACACTTTCACCACCCTCTGAGCTTTCTATAAGCTTATGTACGACCATTGGGTGTAGGTGACGTTGGTTCGCAGCAGCGCTGAGGCAGGAGCACGTTGCAGATCGTTTTGGAGTTTTTGTTATTTACCATTATATTTTTCTTTATGCTCATTGTACTTGTAAAGTTTTTGATCATAGTGGAAATGTTATGGAGTTCTTGGTTGTTGTCTGTGGGTTATGCCATTGGTTATGCTTATTACGAATCAAACTGACATTGAAAATCCTCCTCGTAGCATCCCAGGATCGGAACCTGGCGAATGGGAGCTAAGAGCCGAGAATGGGGTTTTATGGAGGCTGTCGGCGCCGAATTCGGCGATCGAAAATTTTGTGAGCCCGGTTTTTGAGTTTGGGGCGTGACACAAGATCTCTCATCCTAGCCATCCATCTCCCATCTTCCACCATCAAAGAGAAGCATAAGGAGATAGGCTTTCTAACGGACCAAGGAGATCGCTAGGTGGGTGTTTTTCATAGGCATAGATTTCACTTTTATAATGAAGGGCCAAGTGAGGCCTACCGATTGATGTTATGGATCTCACTTAGGACCCTAGGTGTGGTCGATGGCCCACCTTGATCCTCATGATCATTCCATGATGGGGCCATTTTCCATGGACCCCATCATAATGTTTATATTTCCTTGCATAAAAAGGTCATATAGACCATTCATTTTGAGTGGAGAGGGATCTCCACCGTTGATCTTTTATTTGGAGGGCCCATATGCAATGGAACCCATTGATGTATGATTGGATGCTTAAAACGGAGGGCCCATAGTGTCGGGGTCCCTCCATCATGCGTGTCCCACTCTTTCTCTCTCTCTCTCTCTCTCTCTCTCTCTCTCTCTCTCTCTCTCTCTCTTTTTCCTATTGTATGAGATGTTGTGGCCATGTGGCCACTCGGATGGACCCCACATTGATGCATGTTTTATCCACACAATTCATACGTATGGTGGCCCACCTGGATCGTCTGAAGGTGGGACCCATCATAAGATGTGTTATGTCCAGATAAAAGAGGAGAAATAAATAAATAAATAAACCGTCCAGCGTCCCTAGACGCTGGACGTCACCTGGATGGGAATAGAAATATCAGTTTTGTTCTAAATTTGGGGTGGGCCACTTGTAAAGGCCCCACATTGATGTATGTATTCAATCCAAGCTGTCCATCCTCTTCCCCAACTCATTTTAGGCGTTGAGCCGAAAAATGAGACTGGTCCGAGAAACGGGTGGGCCCTACCGTAGCAAAGAGTAATTTCTACCGTTTAAAAGTATCTTAGCTTTTCTAGACGCTAAAACATACCCAATATTGGGCTTGATGGTTATGTTATGGGATATGAGAACCAATGGATGTGATGGATCTGTTCGATGCGGGCCCTACACGTGAAAAACCATGAAATCTCAATTTTTTAAATATATATATATATATGAAACATGTAGCAGGCCTGCTACTGCCAGAGGCGCAGGCAGCGCCTGCGCATGCGGGCCAGCGTCCCAGCAGGGACCCACGGCTCGAGCCGTGGGCCCCACCATGATGTATATTTTCTATCCACACCATCCATGAGGTGACCTACCCCCTGAGGTGGGTCCCCTTCAAAAATCAGCTTGATCCAAATCTCAGGTGGCCCACACAACAAGAAACGATGGTGATCGAACTCTACCATTGAAACCCTTTTTGGGCCCACGAAAGTTTTGAATCAATCTGATATTTGTTTTTCCTATTCATCCAAGTCTTTATGACCTTATCAACAGGTTGGATGGTAAGTAACATTATGGTGGGCCCTCACGTGGAGCCCACAGTGATGCATGTGTTCCATCCCACCATCCAGGCGGACGGTGGGGACCCACTATAATGTATGTGTTTTATCATGCCGTCCAGCCCTTTTGCTGGCTGAAGGATGGCTAATGGGACCCCCTTATGATATAAGTGTCTTATTCGTACTGTCCAAGGACAGTGGGCCCCACCATGATGCATGTGCTACATCCAAACTATCCACCCATTTTGAGAGCTCATTTTATAACATGAGCTAAAGAATGAGTTAGATCTATAGTTCAAGTGGACCCCACCTTGGTATATGTATGGGGCCCATCTTGATTGGTTTGTGGTCGTCCATTGAGGCCCACCTTGGTATACACATGAGGCCCTTGTGATTGGGCCCATTCGATGTATTTGTGGCCCATTGTTGAGGCCCACTTTGATATATGTAAGGCCCATGTTGCGAGGCCCATTGTGATGTATTCAAAAGACAGGGGTTATGGCCCATTGCAATGAACATAAGGCCCATGGATGTGGCCCGCTTGATTTATATAAGTCCCATATGATGCAGCCCATTTGATGTATCTAAGGCCCATGGGTCGAGGCCCAACGGGGTGTCCTTAGGGTCCATTGTAATTTGTTATACCTCTATGGTTGTGTAATGATGTTTTATGGTGGGCCATGCCTTGGGAGCAATGTTGGTTGGACGTCCATGTTGTAAGGAATGTTGGTTAAATGTCCGCATTTCCGACTCTCCCTAGGGCCCATTGATAGGCCCATACTTGTTACGTGCAGACCGTCTAGGCCCATCGTCATTGTGAGGATAGTCCATCACTTTATAACATGCTCAGTATAATTCCATGCCTCATGTCATACGCATTATATGTATGCTTGATATGAGGAATGTTTGATCATACCATAAGCCGTTGGGCTGAGATATTACGGGGCTCCTTATGAGATGGAGTGCCCACATGAGTGCAGGTACACGCGAGACTGTTGCATGATTGTGTGGTATGACTCATGCATATGTATGACTTGATCTTTATACGCCCTAGTGACATCAGGGCCGTGGCTCCACAGGAAAATTGTGGATGGCCGTATCGAATACCGAAAATACTTGATTCTAGCACTGTGGGCACATAGGATGTCCTTGTGTGAGAGTTTCAGAACCTTTTTGGTACCACGAGTTACTCCAACGTCTAGACCGAGTGGATACACGAGTGCCTGAGTGCCAAATACCAATAGGTCGCGTCTCCCACTGTGTCGTGGTCGGTTGGGAGGGGGTATGGCTTTATCCGCCCGAGTAAGGGAGCTATAAGTTAGGCTGAGTTTGACCAACTCGTAAATGAGTCCGCTATCGACAAGCCGGGTAGGTATTGGCAGACTACTGTTCAGGCAGATAGTGAGGTCTATTCCACTTGCTTAACTGTGCAGCTAGGGAGGAGGAAGTCAATGCAAAGTATATTGATATGTGTACTTGATGAGTACTGACATGCTTGCTTTGCATCTTGTATATTACATTTGGCTATATAGGCCTCGCATCGCATAGCCTTGGTATGGTCGATAGCATTCATGCCTTGCATCATATAGCTTTGGTACAACTGATAGCATTCATTGACTTACCGTATGTTTCCGCATTACTTTGATATTATATACTTGGCACTTGCCTTGCGCACACACTTACACTACCCTCTAAGCTTTTGTAAGCTTATGCACGACAGTTGCGTGCAGGTAGTGTTGGACAGCAGCAGCGCTGAGGCAGGAGTGCGCATCTGATTATTTTGATGCTTTTTGATCATCTTGTATTTCCCTTTCCACATTATACTTAAAGTTTTTGATATAGTGGATATGTGGTGATGTTGTTTTGTGTTTTGGTTATGCTTGTGGTTATGCTCCATTACAAAAAAAAATCATACTAAATATGTAAGACCTGTATCATAGTCCGTACTATTCCGTCAATTTCCTGTGATCCTCCCTGCCGACTTTCGACGACCCGCGACCTATAATCGACGTTTGCGTCAATCCTAAGTCGTGTCCCGTATATCAGAGTCGACTCAACCCAAGACCTTTACCATAACGACCGCGTCGTCACCGTGGTTCCGATGCCGTGACTCGCGCGTCGAGGCGATACCCTGGTCAGGAGATGTGGGCCAGCGTTCGGTGTGAGAAAAACGCCGCGTATTTGTAAACTCAAGAGAATTCAAATCATGTCCTATCAATCCCATCAATGTCAAGTACAATACATCAATCAACCCATCACTCAACACATCACTCACCCCATCACACACCCATACCTTTCTTACACAACAACCCCAAAAGTCAACCTTTCCATCCCATCTCTTACACACCTCATCACTTCTCTCCCGTCATCTCTCCCTCATTCATTCTCTCTCTCATTTTCCTCTCCAAGCAACCACGTCCAAGGCTCTCCATGGGAGGAGCTTTGTGTGGCCCACTCTCTACCATCCAATCCAATCCTTCAAAGCCGATTTCAGCTGTTGAATCACACCATTTCGAGCTGTAAATCGCATTGGCGGAAGAAGGAATCGAAGATCAAAGGTGGGTGCTTCTTTCTCTCTCTCTTTCCCCCTCTTTCAATATTTTGGTGTGATGATGTGGCCGTGTGGCCCACTCGGATGTACCCCACCTCAATGTGTATCTTATCCAACCGTTTAAGCCACGTGGGCCCTACCCTTAGTGATGGAAAACATGAATATTAGATTGATTCAAATCATGTGGGCCACGTCCACGTGGGACCCACCAGCTGTGGTCCCCACACGTGGGACCCACCTTGATGAATTTCATATAAGCATCGTCCGTCCAGCGTCCAGGGACGCTGGACATGTTCTTTGGAATTAAGCAGACAGTGAGGTTTGCTCGCTGCAAAAAAAAAGTACTTGATTTTTGGCTTTTTGATGGACCACTCGTACAGGCCTCACCTTGATGCATTAATTTAATCCACACCATTCATTCCATTCTCCAGATGATTTTAGGCGTTAGTCCAAAAAACGAAGCCAATCCGACTTTCTGGCGGGCCACAACATAGAAAATAGTGGTTCTCATCGTTAAAATCCACTTTAACGTTTCTGTACACTGAAAACATACTGGATATTAGACTCTTTTGGACGGTATTGAGCCAAGGAATTCAATGGGTGGGTTGGATCTTCCGGATACGGGCCCAACCTGGGAAAAACCGTGGATAAACACATTTCCTTTAAAAAAAAAAATTTTTAAACAAGGCAGGGACGCTGCTGCTAACGTCCTCAGCAGCATCCTGCTGCGCACGGACAAACGGGCAGGGACGTGGTCCCACTTGTAGGCCCCACCATGATGTGTGTTATTCATCAACACCGTGCATTTGTTGGGTCCCTTTGGGATAGTGGGCCCTCCAAAAAACATCACTTGCATTTGAGACTCAGGTGGCCCACACGGCAGGAAACAGTGTGTTTGAGCAACTGCCATTTAAACCTTTGTAGCAGAAGTTTCGAATCATATGAAATTAGTTTTTCCTGTTCATCCAGGCACGTGTGACCTTGTCAACAGATTGGATGGCAGATAAGCATTTTGGTGGGCCTCACATGGGACCCACTAATGTATGTATTGTATCCTACGTGGAACCCACCTTGCTATATATATATATATATATATATTCTATATATGCACCTTCCATCCGGACAGTGCAATATTGCGAGACGTTGGATGAAGTGAAAACACAAACTTCAGCTTTATTAGGGCTGGTGGGTCCCACATGTGTGGACCCACCATGTTTTATGCGTCATATCCCCACCGTCCAGAACGTCCAGAGAGTCTGGACGGTGGACATTTGCTATGCTTACATTATTTTATAATATATCTTATTATATTATATATATATATGTATATATTATATATATTTTTATGTTATGAGAGAGAGGGAAGTGGGGTGGCCCATGTACGTGGGACCCCTGTGATGTATGGGTCTTACCCACACCGTCCATCCCTTCATCCGGCGAGCTCATCTGCTCCACACCGTCCATCCATTCGTTTAGCGAGTTTGTCCTGCTCCATACTGTCCATCCGTCTGACATTGCTGTGAGCCCCACTCTGATGGGTATTTTCCATCCAAACTGTCCATCCATTTGGTGAATTTTGGACCGTCCATCTGCTGGACGGTCAGCACCCCACCATTTTCCATCCACACCGTTTGTTCATTTGATGGACAGCCACCTATGTGGACCCCACATTGTTTTACCAACCGTCCATACATTTGGTGAGCTCGTCCTTAGGCTTGAGAAGAAAAATAAGATAGAACCAATATCAAGTGGACCACACTGCAAAGAACATTTGTGGATTGAACGTCAACCATTGAAACATTTTTGGGTCATAGAAGTTTTAGATCTATATGAAAATTGTTTTTCCTCTTAATTCAGGTATTCATGACCTTATGATTAGATTGGGTGGAAAATAATGTTATGGTGGGCCCTACCTTGATAATGTGTTGTATACACCATCCATCCATGTGGGGCCAGTCGTGATGTATTTATTATCCACGCAATCCATCTTATGCAATGCGGCCCACCTTGATATATGTATTTTATACTCATGACGTCCACCGCTGGACAGTGCCATGTGGGGCCTACCATCGATGCATGTATTGTATACCTTTGTCGTCCGCCCCCTTGGACGTGTGGCCTGCCTTGAGGTACGTGTCATATCCAAGCCATCTATTTGTGACCCATCCATGATGCCCGTTAATGTGAACCACTTGATGTTTATGAGGCCTGTGTATGAGGCCCATAGTGATGTGTATGCGGCCCAGATATGAGGCCCAATGTGATGTGTTCGAGGCCATGGGATGGGGCCCAATTCGATGTATGAGAGGCCCATACGTGCGGCCCAATGTGATATATTTGAGACCCATTTGGTGAGGCCCATGATAATGTGTATTAGACCCTTGTATGAAACCTTGGACCCATTATACGATTGACCCTATGAGCGTTATTCTTTAGGAGCAATGTTGGTTGAAGGTCCACATTGATGTGTAATGATGGTTAGACGTCCACATTGTAACCTTCTCTTAGGCCTTGTTGGGCCCTTCCTCATCATTCTCTCGCGGGTTAACCCAAAACTTGGGCCCCATTGATTTTAATTGGTCCATCATCGACCGTCTGTCTATAGACCCCGCCTCGCGTCGAGGTTGAATATCGAGGCCGTTTATTATGACCGATTTACCAATTCTAATTATCGACCAATTTCGATTATCATGGCCGATTGCCGATTAGCAATTGAGGCTATTTATCATGACCGAGTTGCCGATTCTGATTATCGATCGATCCGATTGTTATGACCGATTTGCTGATTTTGATTATCGATCGATCCGATTATCATGACTGATCGCCAATCCCGATTGTCATGACCGATTTACCGATTCTGATTATCGATCGATCCCGATTGTCGTGACCGATTTCTGATCCCGATTGTCATGAACGATTTACTGACTTTGATTATCAATTGATCCCGATTGCCGTGACCGATTTCTAATCCCGATTATCATGACCGATTACCGATCGTCGATGCCGATTATCATGATAGATTACCGATCATGGCCGATTATCGATTGACGTGGCCGATTACCGACTCTACTTGTCGTGGCCGATTAACTGATTATCGATCGAGGCCGATGATCGTGACTGATTACCGGTCGTGGCTGATTGTCGATTGACGTGGCCGTTTGCCGATTCTGTTTGTCATAGCCGATTGATCGATTACCAATCGAGGCCGATTATCGTGATCGATTACCGATCGTGGCCGATTATCGATTGACGTGGCCGATTGCCGACTCTGCTTGTCGTGGCTGATTGATTGATTACCAATCGAGGCTGATTATCGTGACCGATTACCGATCGTGGCCGATTATCGATTGACGTGGCCGATTGCTGACTCTGCTTGTCGTGGCCGATTGATTGATTATCGATTGAGGCCGATTATCGTGACTGATTACCGATCGTGGCTGATTGTCGATTGACGTGGCCGATTGTCGATTCTACTTGTCATGGCCGATTGACTGATTCTGATTATCGAGACCGATTATCGATAGAGGCCAATTATCGTGGCCGATTGTCGTGGCTGATCGTCGATTCCGATTGTCGAGGCCCAACGTGATGTATATGCGAGCCGTAATTGAGGCCCGTTGTGATGTGTATCCAGCTCGTGTTTAAGGCTCAACGTGATGTATATGAGGCCTAGGTGATGAGGCCCATTGTGATGCATTTGAGGGCCAGGCGAAAGAGCCCATTGTGATGTATGTTAGGCCCATGAGCAGGGCCCACTTGTTGTGTACATGTAACCCTTGAGTAAGGCCCATTATGTTGTATATTAGGCTGTTGTGTGAGGTCGCAGGCTCATTATATGTTTGGATCTATGTGGGTCTTTCCTTGGGGCAATGTTGGTTAAATGTCCACATTGTCGAGGCCGATTGTTGATACTGACTATGAGTATGTGACAACATAGCATCATGATACATGCTCATATGCATCATCTGCATGTTTTTTATGAGATGTGATTGACCATTGCATATGTCATTGGGTAGGATGATATGAGACTCCCTGATAGACGGAGGTTATCTCGCATGAGCGCACGATATGCGCAGGATTGATGTATGATTGGATTGTATGACTCACGCATCTTGCATTGTGTGTTGTGATTACTATACGCCCTAGCGACATCAGGGTCGTAGCCTCCACAGGTATTTCGTAGATGGCTAGATGAGACATCAAAAAATCTGTTTTACATGGGGTGTTATAGATATCCCTGGGTAAAAATTCATAAACCCTCTTGGTTCCAAACGTTACTCCAACGTCTAGACCGAGTAGGTAGATGAGCGTTGAGTGCCGATTACCAGATGGCTGCGCTCTTCACTGTGTCTTGGTCGGTTGGAAGGGGGTGCGGCCTTACCTACCCAAGAGGAGGGGGCAATGCTAGGCTGAGTCTGACCAGCTCGAGGAATGGGTCCGCTATTGACGAGTCGAGCCCGATATTGGTAGGCGGATAGTGAGGTCTCTTCCACTCACCTTGTTGCGCGCGATGGGGCGACAATCTGGTTTGGAGTGTAATAGACCCCGGTGATTTCTCAGAGAGTAACCGTACTGATATGTGGACTTATCGAGTAGGAGTTGCATGCTCATTCTTTCATTCATTCACTATCCACTCGGGCTGGTGGTGCGTAACTAATTATTGTGTACCTTCGTTATGGCAAGGATTTCGGTTGGGCGCGTAACCAACCTGAGATCAGGAGTTTACCACGTTAGTCTGACTATCCAAATTTATGTATGGGACTGGTTTGGATAGAAGTCCATTGTGGCAGACCCCGTAGCCTGCGATACTACGTACTATCATCCCGACTTCACACTCCAAGCATGGTCATTTCATTTACATCGTATATTGCATTACATCTGCAGGTATATGACATTTTGGGTTGCTATGTTTTTGCACTTATATGGCCTAAATAGACTTAACGGGATTTGTATATTGCATTACATCCTCGGCATCTGATATCTAGCTCTTTATGATTCTTTATTGCATAACTGTTTTATATTGCGTATCCTGATATTTATTGACTTATGGACTTGTCCATACTTCCGCTTACTCTGTTATCGTATGATTTATGATCTTGTCAGCATTTCTGCTTATTCCGATGATGTACGAATTATGCATTACTAGTATTTTTGGTATTGTATGATTATGACATTGTATTAAATACTTGACACTTACCTTGTGCACACACTTACACTACCCTTTAAGCTTTTTATAAGCTTATGCACGATAGATGCGTGCAGGTGATGTTAGGTTGCAGCAGTGTTGAGCTTGGAGCATGCGGTGGTCTTCTGGAACTTGATTCTCTATTTATGTATTTCCCTTTCAGTATTGTACTCAATGATTATATTGGTGGATATGTGATGACGATGTTGCCGTTGTGAATTGGGTAATCTTGTGGTTATGCTTCTTATGAGACAAATGTACGTAAAAAAAAATCCTCCTTGTAGGATCCCAGGATCAGAATTTGACATATGAATGCTAGGAGTCGAGAATAGGGTACTACGGAAGCTGTCGGCACCGGATTCGGCGATTGAGATTCCTATGAATCCGATTTTTGGGTTTGGGGCGTGACAGAAGTTGGTATCAGAGTATAACTTGGGAATACCTGAAGATAACATCATATATCTGCTGATAGCTACCCTTCACTCTATGACTGTTGAGAACTTAGAATGATTAGATCCCCGAGTTCGAAAAACTTAGAGATTTTCTGATATAGCTCCCTACTGTTGAGATTGTGAGGTGGCATAATATATCAGTTCCGATCATTTCTGATCCAGAATTCGAGAATTTGTGGGATCATCATAGCGCTGATGAGGCGTCTTGGGAGAAAGTAGTTGAGATCTGTGGGCATTGGCTTATCTTTTAGGTGTTTGCTTATGTTGGTATGTTGTGTTCAGATTATAGATTATATCTATAGCGATAGGATAGCTCTCCCTTGGTGAGCTCTATATTGGTTGTTTTATGATTTAAATTTCGAGGATAAAATTTTTATTAGGTGGGGAGAGCTGTAAGACCCGTATCATAGTCCGTACTATTCCGTCAATTTCCTGCGATCCTCCCTGTCGACTTTCGGCCACCCGCGACCTATAATCGGCGTTTGCGCCAATCCTAAGTCGTGTCCTGTATATCAGAGTCGACTCAACCCAAGACCTTTACCATAACAACCGCGTCGTCACCGCGGTTCCGATGCCGTGACTCGCTCGTCGAGGCGATACCCTGGTCAGGAGATGTGGGTCAACATTCGGTGTAAAAAAAACGTCGCGCATTTGTAAACTCAAGAGAGAATTCAAATCATGTCCTATCAATCCCATCAATGTCAAGTATAATACATCAATCAACCCATCACCCAACACATCACTCACCCCATCACACACCCATACCTCTCTTACACAACAACCCCAAAAGTCAACCTTTCCATCACATCTCTTACACACCTCATCACGTCTCTCCCATCATCTCTCTCTCATTCATTTTCCTCTCCAAGCAACCCACGTCCATGGCTCTCCATGGGAGGAGCTATGTGTGGCCCACTCTCTACCATCCAATCCAATCCTTCAAAGTCGATCTCAGCCGTTGAATCACACCCTTTCGAGCTGTAAATCGCATTGGCAGAAGAAGGAATAGAAGATCAAAGGTGGGTGCTTCTTTCTCTCTCTCTTTCCCCCTCTTTCAATATTTTGGTGTGATGATGTGGCCGTGTGGCCCACCCGGATGTACCCCACCTCAATGTGTATCTTATCCAACCGTTTAAGCCATGTGGGCCCTACCCTTGGTGATGGAAAACACGAATATCAGATTGATTCAAATCATGTGGGCCACATCCACGTGGGACCCACCAGCTGTGGTCCCCACATGTGGGACCCACCTTGATGAATTTCATGTAAGCATCGTCCGTCCAGCGTCCAGGGACGCTGGACATGTTCTTTAGAATTAAGCAGACATGTTCTTTGGAGGTTTGCTCGCTGCAAAAAAAAAAAAAAGTTCTTAATTTTTGGCTTTTTGATGGACCACTCGTATAGGCCTCACCTTGATGCATTAATTTAATCCACACCATTCATTCCATTCTCCAGATGATTTTAGGCGTTGATCCAAAAAATGAAGCCAATCCGACTTTCTGGCGGGCCACAACATAAAAAATAGTGGTTCTTATAGTTAAAATCCACTTTAACGTTTATGTACACTGAAAATATACTGGATATTAGACTCTTTTGGACGGTATCAAGCCAAGGAATCCAATGGGTGGGTTGGGTCTTCCGGATACGGGCCCCACCTGGGAAAAATCGTGGATAAACACATTTCCTTTATATATATAAAAAAAATTTAAACAAGGCAGGGACGCTGCTGCTAACGTCCTCAGCAACGTCCTGCTACACACGAACAAACGAGTAGGGACGTGGTCCCACTTGTAGGCCCTATCATGATGTGTGTTGTTCATCAACACCGTACATTTGTTGGGTCCCTTTGGGATAGTGGGCCCTCCAAAAAACATCACCTGCATTTGAGACTCAGGTGGCCCACAGGCAGGAAACAGTGTGTTTGAGCGACTGCCATTTAAACCTTTGTAGCAGAAGTTTCGAATCATATGAAATTAGTTTTTCCTGTTCATCCAGGCACATGTGACCTTGTCAACAGATTGGATGGCAGATAAGCATTTTGGTGGGCCCCACAAGGGACCCACTAATGTATGTATTGTATCCTACGTGGAACCCACCTTGCTATATATATATATATATATATATATATATATATATATATATATATATATATTCTATATCTACACCGTCCATCCAGACGGTGCAGTATTGCGGGACGTTGGATGAAGTGAAAACACAAACTTCAGCTTTATCAGGGCTGGTGGGTCCCACATGTGTGGACCCACCATGTTTTATGCGTCATATCCCCACCGTCCAGAACGTCCAGAGAGTCTGGACAGTGGACATTTGCTATGCTTACATTATTTTATAATATATCTTATTATATTATATATATATATATATATATATATATATATATATATATATATATATATATATATGTATATATTATATATATTTTTATGTTATGAGAGAGAGGGAAGTGGGGTGGCCCATGTACGTGGGACCCCTGTGATGTATGGGTCTTACCCACACCGTCCATCCCTTCATCCGGCGAGCTCATCTGCTCCACACTGTCCATCCATTCGTCTAGCGAGTTTGTCCTGCTCCATACTGTCCATCCGTCTGACATTGCTGTGAGCCCCACTCTGATGGGTATTTTCCATCCAAACTGTCCATCCATTTGGTGGATTTTGGACCGTCCATCTGCTGGACGGTCAACACCCCACCCATGATGGATATTTTCCACCCACACCATTTGTTCATTTGATGGACAACCACCTATGTGGACCCCACATTGTTATACCAACCGTCCATACGTTTGGTGAGCTCGTCCTTAGGCTTGAGAAGAAAAATAAGATAGAACCAATATCAAGTGGACCACACTGCAGAGAACATTTGTGGATTGAACGTCAACCATTGAAACCTTTTTGGGTCATAGAAGTTTTAGATCTATATGAAAACTGTTTTTCCTCTTAATTCAGGTATTCATGACCTTATGATTAGATTGGGTGGAAAATAATGTTATGGTGGGCCCTACCTTGATAATGTGTTATATACACCATCCATCCATGTGGGGCCAGCCGTGATGTATTTATTATCCACGCCATCCATCTTATGCAATGCGGCCCACTTTTATATATGTATTCTATACTCATGACGTCCACCGCTGGACAGTGCCATGTGGGGCCTACCATTGATGCATGTATTGTATACCTTTGTCGTCCACCCCCTTGGATGTGTGGCCTACCTTGAGGTACGTGTCATATCCAAGCCATCTAGCCATCTGGGTCTTCCAGGCCGTCCAAATCATAAGGCCTACCTTGATGTATTTGTGACCCATCCATGATACCCATTAATGCGAACCATTTGATGTTTATGAGGCCTATGTATGAGGCCCATAGTGATGTGTATGCGGCCCAGATATGAGGCTCAATGTGATGTGTTCAAGGCCATGGGATGGGGCCCAATTCGATGTATGAGAGGCCCATACGTGCGGCCCAATGTGATATATTTGAGACCCATTTGGTGAGGCCCATGATAATGTGTATTAGACCCTTGTATGAAACCCTAAGAGCAAGAAGATCAGACGGTGGGTGTTTAATCATATGAGTTTTTCATGTTTTGAGATGGGCCAAGTGAGGCCAACCGATCGATGGTTTGGATCTCACTTGGGACCCTAAGTTGTGGCCGATGGACCACTTGGATCATCATGATCATTCCATGGTGGGGCCATTCTCCATGGACCCCATCATGACGTTTATTTCTTTAGAAAGGTCATCTAGACCATCCATATTGGTGGGGAAAGGATCCCCACCGTTGATTTTAAGTTTTGATGGTCCCATGTGCTAAATGAACCACTTGATGTATGATTCATTGCAAGGGAGGGCCCATAGTGGCGGGGTCCCTCCATCTCAAGCGTGTCCCACTCTCCAATCTCTCTCTCTCTCTCTCTCTCCCTCTCTCTTTTTATTTCATTCTTCTTTCATATGGTAATACGATTTTGTGGCTCATTTGATGGGTTGTGGGACATCTCAACCATTCATCCAAAGGGACTCCACCTTGATGTGGGTCTCATGTACCCCACCCATCATTTGGGGGCCCACACCACTCACTATTTGGAGTCCACGAGGGCAGCCCACTTGAATTAGTCCAACCGTCCAGCGTTCAGGGACGCTGGACGTCAAGTGAACAACACAAATATAAGCTTTGTTCAAGCTTTGGGTGTGACCCACCTGCATAGGCCCCACCTTGATGTTCGGGAACAATCTAAGCCGTCCATCCTATTCCTTGTATCATTTTAACCATTGAGCCGAAGAATGAGGCTGACATGATCGACTGGTGGGCCATAGCATAGAAACTTTGGTGATTATCGTTAAATGTAATTCCTGGTATTTTTAATCATCCAGAAATTTTGAACTCCGGACTCATTTCGCCTGTTGCGAGCCACTAAACGCAATGACCGGAGTGGATTTTTGTAAAGCGGGCCCCACATGCGAAAAACCCCGAAAAAATGGGTTTTCCCAAAAATTGCAAGAGGCAGAGCCTCTGCCTTCCTCTGACAGCGGCAGCCACTGCACGCTGCTACATGCAGCGTTAGGCGGGCGGGCGGACAGCCACCCACGGCCCCTGCCGTGGGCCCCACCTTGATGTATATGTTAGATCCTATTTATGTGGTAGGTCCCCTCGTCAGGTGGGCCCCCTCCAAATTTCGGCCCTATCCAATGCTCAGGTGGCCCACACCGTAGGAAATGGCGGCGACTGAACTCTGCCATTAAAACCTCCTTTGGGGCCCACAGAAGTTTTGAATTAATTTGATATTTGTTTTTTTCTGTTCATCCAGGTCTTTGTGACCTTCTCAACAGGTTAGATGGTAAATAAGCTTTATGGTGGGCCCTACATGGGACCCACAGTGATGTATGTGTCTTAGCCACTGTCCAGGCGGACGGTGGAAGCCCAATGTGATGTTTGTGTTTTACCTCCACCGTCCAGCGGACGGTGGAGTCCACCTTGTGCACGTGATCAACACACCATCCCCCTCCCCCGGCTGAACTACAAATAAATATCGTTGTGGGCCTTCCCTTGGCCCACTCGCCGGATGACAAAAAAAAAACATTTAAGTGGGCCCAAGGTCCACGTGGCCTTATGAAAAGGTTAGATGACAATAGATATTACAGTGGACCGCCACGATGCATGTGATGCATCCAGACCGTCCATCCCTTTGATTTAGCTAAGGCCTATGGGTTAGACCCATTTAACTTATTTAAAGCCTATGGGTTAGGCCCATTTGATTTGTTTAAGGCCTATGGGTTTAGGCCCATCTGATTTATGCAAGGCCTACGGGTTTAGGCCCATTTGACTCATATAAGGCCTAGGGGTTTAGGACCATTTGACTCATATAAGGCCTATGGGTTGAGGTCCATTTGATGCACATATGGGGGCCCAATTGGTGTGGCCCATTTGATACATATTAGACTCATGAGACTAGGCCTAATTGATGCAATCCAAGGCCCACGGGTTTTGACCCATTGCAATGCACTTAAGGCCCATTGGTGTGGCCCATTGATGTGACCCATTGATGAATAAAAGGCCCATAAGATATGGCCCATTTGATATATATGTAAGGCCCAATGGGAAGAAACTACGGTCCATTGCAATGTGTAATTCCAATACAGACTAAGTAGCGATGTTTACAAAGATCATGCCTTGGGAGCAATGTTGGTTTGACGTCCACATTGCGAGTGTAATGTTGGTTAGATGTCCACATTACGACTCTCCTTATGGACCATTACTGGGCCGTACTTGCTGTGTATAGGCCGTCGAGGCCCATCTGCGTTGTAAGAATGGTTCATCACTCATTTACATGTTTAGTATAGTTTCATGACTCATGATCATACGCATCATATGTATGCTTGATATGAGGATTGATTGATCATAGCATATGCCTTCGGACAGGTTGTTTATGGGCTCCTGGTTAGGCGGTGTTGCCCTACATGAGCGCACGATATGTGCAGGATTTGTTGCATGACTGGATAGCGTGATTCATGCATTTTGCATTTGTGTGACATGGATATTGTACGCCCTAGCGACATCAAGGTCGTAGCCTCCACAGACGCATCGTGGTTGGCAGGATTGGATACCTGAAATCTTATTCTACATGGGGTGCTATAGATATCCTTGGGTGAAAGTCCCTAAACCCTTATGGTACCAAGAGGCTGCTCCAACGTCTAAACCGAGTGGGTAGATGAGCGTTGAGTGCCGATTACCAGACGGTTACGCTCTTCACTGTGTCGTGGTCGGTTGAAAAGGGGTGCGGCCTTACCCGCCCGAGTGTAGGGGGCAATGCTAGGCTGAGTCTGACCAGCTCGAGGAATGGGTCCGCTATCGACGAGTCAAGCCCGATATTGGCAGAATGATAGTGAGGTCTTTTTCACTTACCTTATTGCGTGTGATGTGGCGGCAATCTGGTTTACAGTGTACTAGACTCCGGTGATATCCCATATTTGAGCTGTATTGATGTGTGAACATAGATGAAGATCTGTATGCTTGAGTTGCATTGCACATCGCATGGCCTTGGGGTGGCCGATACCATTCATGTCTTGCATCGCATAGCCTTGGTACGGCTCATGATATTATGGATCCATCTGCATATTCCGCATTACTCAGACATTGCATGTTCATATTACTACCTTGCGCACACACTTTCACCACCCTCTAAGCTTTCTATAAACTTATGCACGACTGTTGCGTGAAGGTGACTTTGGTTCGCAGCAGCGCTGAGGCAGGAGCACGTTGCAGATCGTCTTGGAGTTTTTGTTCTTTACCATTGTATTTCCCTTTATGCTCATTGTACTTGTAAAGTTTTTGATCATAGTGGAAATGTAATGGAGTTCTTGGTTGTTGTTTGTGGGTTATGCCATTGGGTATGCTTATTACGAATCAAACTGACGTTGAAAATCTTCCTCGTAGGATCCCAGGATTGGAACCTGGCGAATGTGAGCTAGGAGCGGAGAATGGGGTTCTACGGAGGCTGTCGGCGTCGGATTCGGTGATCGAGAATTTTGTGAGCCCGATTTCTGAGTTTGGGGCGTGACAATTTACCAATTCCAATAATCGACCAATTTTGATTGTCATGGCCGGTTGCGGATTAGCAATCGAGGCCGTTTATCATGACCGAGTTACCGATTCTGATTATCGATCGATCCGATTGTCATGACCGATTTGCTGATTTTGATTATCGATCGATCCGATTATCGTGACTGGTTGCCGATCCCAATTGTCATGACCGATTTACCGATTCTGATTATCGATCGATTCCGATTATCGTGACCGATTTCTGATCCCGATTGTCATGACCGATTATCGATCGTCGAAGCCGATTATCGTGACCGATTACCGATCGTGGCCGATTATCGATTGACGTGGCCGATTGCCGACTCTTCTTGTCGTGGTCGATTAACTGATTATCGATCGAGGCCGATTATTGTGACCGATTACCGATCGTGGCTGATTCTCTATTGACGTGTTTGCCGATTCGGTTTGTCGTGGCCGATTGACCGATTACCAATCGAGGTCGATTATCGTGATCGATTATCGATCGTGGCCGATTATCAATTGACGTGGCCGATTGCCGACTCTACTTGTCGTGGCCGATTGACTGATTACCGATTGAGGCCGATTATCGTGACCGATTACCGATCGTGGCCGATTATCGATTGACGTGTCCGATTGCCGACTCTATTTGTCGTGGCCGATTGACTGATTATCGATCGAGGACGATTGTCGATTGACGTGGCCGATTGTCGATTCTGCTTGTCATGGCCGATTGACCGATTCTGATTATCGAGACCGATTATCGATCGAGGCCAATTATCGTGGCCGATTTTCGTGGCTGATCGTTGTTTCCGATTGTCGAGGCCCAACGTGATGTATATGCGAGCCGTATTTGAGGCCCGTTGTGATGTATATCCAGCCCGTGTTTAAGGCTCAACGTGATGTATATGAGGCCTAGGTGATGAGGCTCATTGTGATGCATTTGAGGGCCAGGCGAAAGAGCCCATTGTGATGTATGTTAGGCCCATGAGCAGGGCCCACTTGTTGTGTACATATAACCCTTGAGTAAGGCCCATTATGTTGTATATTAGGCCGTTGTGTGAGGTCGCAGGCCCATTATATGTTTGGATCTGTGTGGGTCATTCTCAAGTTATGCTCTGATACCAACTTCTATCACGCCCCAAACTCGAAAACCGGGCTCACAGAATTTCCGATCGCCGAATCCGGCACCGACAGCCTCCGTAGAACTCCATTCTCGGCTCCTAGCTCCCATTCGCCAGGTTCCGATCCTGGGATGCTATGAGGAGGATTTTCAATGTCAGTCTGATTCGTAACAAGCATAACCAAAGGCATAACCCACAAACAACAACCAAGAAATCCATTACATTTCCACTATGATCAAAAACTTTACAAGTACAATGGGCATAAAGGGAAATACAATGGTAAATAATAGAAAAACTCCAAAATGATCAGCAACGTGCTCCTGCCTCAACGCTGCTGCGATCCAACGTCACCTGCACGCAACGGTCGTGCATAAGCTTACAGAAAGCTTAGAGGGTGGTGAAAGTGTGTGCGCAAGGTAGTAATATGAACATGCAATGTCAGAGTAAAGCGGAATATGCAGATGGATCTATAATATCATGAGCCGTAACAAGGCTATGTGATGCAAGACATGAATAATATCGGCCATCCCAAGGCCATGCGATGTGTAATGCAGTCTCAAGCATACAGATCCTCATCTATGTCCACAAATCAATACAGCTCAAAATACGGAATATCACCGGGGTCTAGTACACTCTAAACCAGATTGCCGCCACATCGTGCGCAATAAGGTAAGTGGAAGAGACCTCACTATCTGTCTGCCAATATCGGGCGCGACTCGTCGATAGCGGACCCATTCCTCGAGCTGGTCAAACTCAGCCTAGCATTGCCCCCTACTCTCGGGCGGGTAAGGCCGCACCCCCTTCCAACCGACCACGACACAGTGGAGAGCACAGCCAACTGGTATTCGGCACTCGGTGCTGATCTACCCACTCGGTCTAGACGTTGGAGCAACCTCTTGGTACCATAAGGGTTTAGGGACTTTCACTCAGGGATATTTATAGTACCCCATGTAGAATAAGATTTCCGGTATCCAATCCTGCCAACCACGATGCGTCTGTGGGGGCTACGACCCTGATGTCGCTAGGGCGTACAATAACCATGTCACACAAATGCGGAATGCATGAATCACGCTATCCAGTCATGCAACCAATCCTGCGCATACCGTGCGCTCATGTAGGGCAACACCGCCTAACCGGGAGCCCATAAACAACCTGTCCGAAGGCAAATGCTATGATCAGTCAATCCTCATATCAAGCATACATATGATGCGTATGATCATGGGTCATGAAACTATACTAAACATGTTATAATAAAATGAATTATCTTACAATGCAGATGGGCCTGGACGGTCTATACACAGCAAGTACGACCTGGTGATGGGCCCTAAGGAGAGTCGTAATGTGGACATCCAACCAGCATTACGCTCGCAATGTGGACGTCAAACCAACATTGCTCCCAAGGCACGATCGTTGTAAATATCATACTTAGTCTGTAATGGATTTACACATTGCAATGGACAGTAGGTTCTTCCCATTGGACCTTACATATATATCAAATGGGTCATATCCTGTGGGCCTTTTAACTCATCAGATGGGCCACACCAATGGATCTTATGTGCATTGCAATGGGTCAACACCCGTGGGCCTTGGATTGCATCAAATGAGCTTAGCCTCATGCGTTTTAATATGTGACCAATGGGCTACACCAATTGGGCCCCCACATGTGCATCAATTGGGCCTCAATCCATAGACCTTATATGAGTTAGATGGGCCTAACTCCCTAGGCCTTAAACAAATCAAATGGGCCTAAACCCGTAAGCCTTGTATACATATCAAAGTGGGCCTAAACCCCTAGGTCTTACATATATCAAATGGGCCTGTACTCATAGGCTTTATACAATTTAAATGGGCCTGGACCCAAGGGCCTTGGAATATATCAAATAGTCCAGTCCCATGGGCCGTACATCCACATCAAAGTGGACCCCAATAAATGTCACAACTACATTTAAGATGAGCCTCAATTCATGCTAAGATGGGGTCCACTTGGACCATGGATCTGGCTCATACTTTGACTCATTCCATAGCACGATTTGCTTACAATGGATGGGCAGATTGGATGCAGCATCTGCATCACGGGTGGAGCCCACGAGAAGGCCCACCATTGTGAATGTTGTGTACATATGTAGTATATAAACCATGTATATAATATATATATACAATATTTTATATATATACTATATAACATAAGTGTGTATGTATATGTATGTATACACACACGCATGCACACCCATACCACACACACAGCACGCACACACTCTGTACACACGCCGCACGCATGCTGTGATGGCGTGCATAAAACACATGCATCAAGAGGGCTCCACCGTCCAACAGACGGTGGAAGCAAAATGACAACAAGGTGGGCGCCACCGTCCACTGGACGGTGGACTTCAATACACACATCACTGTGGGTCCCATGTGGGGCCCACCCCGTAACATTTATCTGGCATCCAACCCATTGGTAAGGTCAAGCAGACCTGGTTGAAGGAAACATAAAAATTTCAGCTTAGTTCAAAACTTCTGTGGGCCCCAAATAAAATTTCAACGGTAGGCTTTTAATTCCACTGTTTTAAGTGGTGTGGGCCACCCGAGTTTTGGATCTGTCCGAGATTTGGAGGGGGCCCACCTGATGCTGGGACCCGCCTTATGAACGGATTGAATGACAAATAAGCATTACGGTGGGGCCCACGGCTGGAGCCGTGGGTCCCATGCTGGACGCCCGCCCGCCAAGACGTGCAGCGCCTGCTGCACGTCTGCTGCATGTCAGAGAGAGGCAATGCCTCTGTTGCCTTATTTCAATTTAAAAGAAAAAATTCATTTCCTGGGGTTTTTCACGCCTGGGGCCCACGTCAAGTTGATCCACCCCGTCCATTGAGTTCAGGGGCTCAAAACAATCCCAATGAGTCTAAGGTTCGGGATTTTTGGGTGTATAGTCTCATCAGGAAGTGTATTTAAGGATAACCGTCCAAGTTTCTGATATTATGGCCCATTGGAAAATCACGTCCACCTCATTCTTTGGCTCAACGGTTAAAATGTTGTGGGCAAGGGGATGGACGGTTTGGATCGAATATCTACATCAAGGTGGGGCCTACACAAGGGGCTCACCTTAAAAGTCCCTTTTTCTTTTTCTTTTTTTTTTTTTTTTGGTTGAAACGTCCAGCGTCTCTGACGCTGGACGGTTTTCTTTTCTTCTCTCTTTTTTTTTGTAGTGGGCCTTGATGAAGTGGGCCACCATTGATGGGTGATGGGGTTCAACATGCAAGGTGGGCCCCACTTGAAGGACTCTTAGACCCAATAAATACCTCAAGGTGAGGTCCATTCAAGTGGGCCACACAACCCCTTTCATAAAAAAAAATAAAAATCAAATAAAAATCAAATAAAATAAGAGGAATGAAAGAGAGAGAGAGACATGGAGAGTGGGACACGGCTTGTGATGGAGGGACCCCGTCCTTATGGGCCCTCCTTTAAAAGCAAATGATACAAAAAAAAGGATCCCTCAACACATGGGACCATCAAGATCGAGAATCAACGGTGGAGATCCTCTCTCCATCAAAATGGACGGTCTAGATGACCTTTCTTAAAGAAATAAACATCATGATGGGGTCTATGGAGAATGGCTCCATCATGGAACGATCATGATGATCCAAGTGGTCCATCGGCCACAAATAAGGGTCCCAAGTGAGATCCACACCATTGATCGGTGGGCCTCACTTGGTCCACCATAAAAATGAGAAAATCTACCCTATAGAAGCACCCACCGTCCGATCTCCTCGCTCCTAGGGGTTCCTTGGCACCTTGTCTTCAACTTCAATGGTTAAGATGAAGAATGGAGGGTTGAGATGGGAGATTTTGGGGTAGGAAGGTGGGCCACTTAGAGCTTAGGGACTTTGGAGAAATTCCATACGTATGGAGCCCTTGGAATTGTTGTTGCTTGAAAATTTTGAAATGAGAAAGAGAGAAAGAGAGAGAGTGATGTAAAGGGAGAGAGAGAGAGTGATGGATGGATGGGTGAGTGATGGTGGTGTAAGAAAAACTTGACTTTTTGGCCTTTTGTGTAAGAAAGGTATGGGTTAAGAAGACTTTGTTGGCTTTTTGTGTAAGAGAGGTATGGGTTTGGGAGACTTTTGTGGTTGCTTGGGAAAAGGGATGGAAGTGATGTGTACTTGACATGTGATGGATTGATGGGTGATTGATTGATGGGATTGATGTGATTGATGTGACACATCGTAGAGATTCTCTTGGTTTTCGCAACGCGCGGCGTTTTCTCGCACCGAACGTTGGCCCATAACTCTTGACCAGGGTATCGCCTTGGCGCGCGAATCGCGGTATCGGAACCGCGGCGACGGTGCGGTCACTATGGTATTGGTCTCGGGTTGAGTCGACTCGGGTTGTCGGCACATGAATTCGGGTCGCGCGTCGATACTGGTTAAGGGTCGAAAGTTGCCGGAATTCGACCGGTAAGACCGCGGAAGTGTACGGAAAGGTACGGACCAAGATACGGGTTTTACATCCACGACACAACATTCATCCATTACAACACACTTCCACCTCAATACTTTTCCATTAAAAAAATATATCCATTACAATGATCATTCATTAAAACATTCAATAATTCAAACGTTTGCACATTCATCCATTACAACATTCTTACATTATAAAATTCATGCATTAAAATATTTTTCTATTACAAAATTTATCCATTACAACATATTTTCATTATAAAAATTCATCCATTACAATATTCTTCCACACCCTCTTCCCTTTTACAAACTTCCATCATTTATACCAAATAAAAAAACTCAAAAAATAATTATAAGGAAACCAAAAAAGAAGAATAAATGAAGAAAGAATGGAAGTAAAAACACCATCATCTCCTCTATGAAAAAAAAAAAAACCAAGGAAGAAGGAAATGATCAAATAGGCCTCGTATGAAAGGGCTGAACTCATTCACATTTTATGTGGGGCCCAGTGGATTGTTGTGAAGTAAATCCAACCCATTCACATATGAGGGATTTTAATTTCATGTCATCATTTCAAGTTTGAGAGCAAACCTCGTTACAAATGGACCATACTAAAGGAAACTATTCAAAATTAATAAACAATATTAATATAATTATGAGCCACAGAAAAACTTTAAATAGGAAATAGAAAAAACCCTACTTATGAGTTCATGACTGTATGATTTAGATAAAGCCAAATCCTTGTTTTCAATAGGCTCATCCATTAAATAAATAAATAAATAAAGTTCCCCTACCTAGACAAGGGCGGGCCATGTAATGGGCAACTCTAGGTTTTGAATGAATACTGTTGCCACCAACACGGTCACGGTTGGCAGCCTATTTAGACCAAAAAACGCGTCAGACTTTCTTAGGAAGTTCCTGCAAGGATGATGGTGGGATCCACAAAGATGTTTGCGAGAAATCCATTCCGTCCATCGGTTTTGAGAGATCATTTTAGGTGTTTCGACCAAAACTTAGGTGGATATAAACTCTAAGTGAGCCACAGTAGAGGAAACAGTAGGCATTCAGTGAGAACCATTGAAGCATTGTTTTGACCATAAAAGTCTTTTATCAGGGTATATTCTGGTGTTTTAACTTCATCCCATTGGAAATGACCTTATAAACAGATTGGATAGCATATAAACATCAGGGTGGAGCCCAGGAAGGTTTCAACAGTAGGAGTTTCTTTCCCCAAATTTCCCTCTAGTGTGTCCCACTTGAGTTTTGTATCCACTCAGTTCTGGTCGAACCTCCTAAAATGATCTCGCAAAACGGATGTACGGAATGGATTTATAACAAACATCTTTGTGGGCCCCACTGAGCATCCTGAACTTCCTCCACAAGGCTTTCGCAGGAAATCTGCGTCCGGCAGAAAAACCCTTTATTTAATAGCAAGAAGGTGCCAAGCCTACATGGAATCCGGGCCATACCCAGCTTGTTAAGCACCTAAATTCAGTGGATCCTACCATATTTTATATGTGAATCCCATCTATCCATCGGGTAAGAAAGTTTATTTGACACGTTCGTAAAATAATATCAGCCACATAAAAAGATCCCATATCTGATAAAAATGGGAACTATGAAAAATTGCTTCTAAACTTTTAAGTTCAGACGTTATGGCTCCATTTAATTTTGAATCAGGATGATTTTTGTATAGTAAATTCATCCTGGTAAGTTAAATCTGATTAGCGGCTTTGATGAAAGAAACATACCGTGGTGGCTCTACACTCAAACCTACGATTGGCATCCCATCTACATTTCTTCCTGTAGTGTGGCCCATCGGAAGGTTGGATCTGGCTGATTTATTTTTTTAATTTTTATGATTGATAATGAAGCGTGATGGACGGAGTGGATTTATATATGAAATATGGTGGGCTCCAAAAAGCTGGAGTGTTTTACGCAGTTGTTAGAGGAGATTTGGGTCTGATCGTATTAGACCCGGGCTCGCAGTCCGATTTATGATCACCAGAATCTCCGAAAACGAGGTGAACGCCACAACCATTGACGAAAAGGTCAGACGGCCCATTGACGGTTGGTATGTGACCACGTGGTGGGCCCCACATCCACGCAAGATGTCGTCCGTTCTCTTCTTTTGTCTTCGCTTCAAATTCTTTTTAAGGTTTGCTAGAATACATCCCGACGTATTCAAACTAGATACGTTGGGACTTTAAGATTTGAATTTGGATAATCTTCTAATGATCTGAACCGTTTATATTAACAGTCCCACTTTATGCTGGATGGACAAGAAATAGATACTCTTAAATTAGATTTATGTCAACACTTCAATAAATCAAATCTTTTGATTGAATATGGACGGTCGCTATAACTTTTGTCCAATCAGACTATTTAAATATTCTTTTTATTATATTTTTTTGGGCATCCCCTTCCAATAGAAGCCCTATCACGCAAACGGTTTTTTTCATTAAAATAAGCCCAAAGCCAACGGATATAATCCCGACGCATCATATAACAATTTGTCGAGATGTACTGTAGCAAATCCGGGTCTTTTACCACATGCATTCCGGCGAAAAAGATACTCCACTGCATGAAAGAAGATCCTTCGACGGTCCATCGAGAAATAGCAAAGTTCGGATTCCTTTTTTTTTTTTTGTTGCATATTTCAAGAAGGTATGATTTGGTACATGGGGCTCATATTTTATGGGTGATCTCGACCGTTGATCGAATGTAACATTTTTCATATGGAGATCTCCAATTATCTCGCTGATTAGAAGATCTAGAAAAGTTTTAACCTTTGGCCATTCTCTGTTGAATGCAGGCCGTTGCTGTATAGTCTATTAACCGTCTATTTGTAGGGTGAAGATTAAGAGCCCATGATATTCATATTATGGAGATTTTTGAAGCATTCCTACAGTGTTCTTGTCGAATTAACGGTCTGGATCATGGAAAGATGGGCTCTACATGTCTAGAATTATGGGACGTTAGAAACTGTACATTTTTTGAGGCTCAAGTCCTTATAATTATACACCTACATCGATCTAGGCCATCCAAATTGTGGTTCCTTTATTGATTGAATGTAGCCCAAAAGTCATACTGATTGAGCAATCCTCTCCATCCAATTTGTGGTCATCAAATGGATGTTGATAAGAAAATGATTAAGCCTCCATATTCGATTGAAATTGTGGTCAACAAGGTAACCTAATGAACACCTTGAATTGGCCTGCCTCAATTTCGACCGTACACATGGCATGTGTTCGGTTCCAGGATTTGTGGATGGTGGCCATTGCCAAAACTGTACTAATCAGGTGATCAGACCATATGATCGTCCAACTAGTGCTAGTTGAATGTGAATGGTCCACATGGTTAGGATCATGTGGCCCATTATTAAAGTGAACAATGAAAGAAATGCATGCAGCCTCTCACTTAGCTTTTAAAAATAAGTGTTTTACCGCAAAATTCCTGAGAATGGTATATTTTACCCACGGCCTGAAATTAATTGGGATGAAATTTAAAAATGCCCTTATTTAATTCGTTTTCTTAAAAAATTGATGAAATTCAAGACTTGTAAGCCTACATGGTATGTGATGTATGATGTGGAACGGACACATTCCTAGCATGGTTGAACTATAAGAAGACTAAACAAAAGTAAAAGTAGTTCTTCATATCTAGATCTAGTCCTACTTAATACACGACTTATCAATTAATCTTTACAGGCTATTTGGGATCCATCAACCTGCAAAATGGGTTGCATTTGTTTTTTTACGAGAAAACGCATGCTTCTAATTCAAAAATAAAATTTTAGAAATAAAAGTGATATTTTTAGTAATTTCTATTTCATAGTATTTTCTTATTTTTATTTTTTAGGATAAGTTATATATATATATATATATATATATATATATATATATATATATATATATATATATATATATATATTTATAAATTACTTGTAATCATATTAAGAATCATCTAACAACATTTATCTAAACTTTTTAATTTTGATAAATTATGATTTAGATGAGTTTTACTATTTTGAATAATTTCAACTATGATTAGAATTTTGCTACCGTGGGTAATTTCAAATTAATATTTTATTTTTTTATTAGTGGTGTAATTGAGAAACCATATACACTATACATTATTTAATAAAATATTTGAGTTTTCTCTTATTATTTCATGTAGAGTATTTAAAAATTATATTGTGAATTCAAAGCTTTGATTACTTGACAAGGATGGTGATCTTCCTCTTAACTTTTTCACGTTCTTACCTCTTTACTTTTTCACGCTCTTACCTGCATCACTATGTATATAACACCCAACCTCTTAAACTAATGCACCGCACCATGGTGATAACATGAAGAAAATATCAACTTAATCTGATCATCTAATAATCTACACTTGAATTTAAATATTTTGAATGATGTATATTATTTTTATGTATTGGCCCACCTTATGATGAGACTAGCTAGATGTTTGGTTCATTTAATAGTATTATTCGTGTGCATCTATTAGGCGGATTGGATGTGATACATACAACATGAGCCTCACAACTTTCAATTTTCCGCTTTGCTATGAAAAAATAGCAACATCCCTTGCTACAGGCACTACTTTGGTAAAATCCAGTTCCTTCGTTAAATCTTTCCTAAAATTCCCTCTAAAAATCAAATCATGCATATTTATTAAACAAACAAGCCTATTCTTAAAAAAGAAGAAGCAAAGAAGACTATTAATGCATGATTGTCAATAAAAAGCATCTTAATAAACTCCCTTTGGTGGTTCTATCTAATTATTCTAATAAAGGGTGATGTTTCAAAATAAAAAAAGACAATTACACTAAGAACATAGTTATTTGTAGATCCTTAGTGCATGATTAACAACACTAAATCCACCGTCGATAACAAGATTATGCCCGCTAATGAAAGCCGATGCATCCGATCCAAGGAACAACGCCGCATCAGCTATATCTCTCGCTTTCAATGTCACTCCATGTAGATTAGACACAGAGTCGCAAATCCGTTCCACATCGGTAGTAATACAACCACTACCTTCGGCAACAAGCTTACTAAATGCACTGCACAACATAGGTGTCGCCACCCCAAATGGTGAAATGCAATTAACCCGAATCCCATACTTCCCGAGCTCAGCAGCCGTCGATCGCACCAACCCCACGACCGCATGCTTCGATTTTGTGTAATCATGCACTGCCACCCCCCCTAGAATCGAAGTCACGCTCGCGGTGCATATTATACTTCCGCCCGTGTTCTGGTCCACCATTACGCGGGCCGCATGCTTGATTGCTGCTGCCATGCCTCGCACGTTGACGGCGTAGATCTTGTCGAAGTAAGGCATGTTCATATCGAGTATGCTTCGGCAATCACGTGAGCCACCGATGCCAGCGTTGCTGATCATGATGTCCAGACGTCCGTACGTGGCCAGGGTATGATCGACGGTTGCTTTTACCTGTTCTTCATCCGTGACGTCGCAGTGCATGTACGTGGCATGGTTGAGGCCAATAGATGTTGTGAGTTTGTGGCCCAGTTCATCTTGGACGTCCGCGATCATAACTAGGGCCCCATGTTCTGCGAAGAGTCGTGCTGTTGCTTCGCCGATTCCACTCGCTCCGCCGGTGATTATGGCTACTTTGCCTTCTAACCTGAAGAGTTTAAATGATTTTTCATGGCTATCTAATCCTGGCCCGAGTGACCCCTTTAGTACCTACGTGTGGGCTCCACCGTGATGTATGTGTTTTATCCCTACCGTACATCCATTTTTTCAGCTCATTTTAGGGCATGAGTCCAAAAATTGAGGTAGATCCAAATCTCAGATGGACTCAACCACGGCAGACAATGATGATTGAATGTCCACCATTAAAAACTGCTGGGGGGCACGATAGTTTTAGATCAAGCTGATATTTGTGTTTTCCCTTATCCATGTCTATGTGACGTAATCAACAGGTTCAATGGCAGATAAACATTAAGGTGGGCATTATGACAATTTTAATGATGGGTGTTCAATCGACACTGTTTCCTATGGTGTGGTCCACCTGAGATTTCGGTCTACATCAGTTTTGGACTCATGCTATAAAATGAGCTGGAAAAATGGATGGACGGATTGGATATAACATATACATCATGGTACGGCCCACAGCACCGACCAATAGTGAGATTTCGGTTCAGGAGGGATGACTACCGAATTCGAGTCTACTCATCCGTTGGTTGGAATGGAAATGAAAAGATGTAGATGGTTGTGCCTTGTGCGGTTGATGAAGCCAGTTACCACATAACTGGCAGACCTTACTGTAGGTGGGCCACGGTAGGACAGCCTGTCTGATGGGAAAATCGCGTGGCCTTTTACACAGACGAGGAAATAATGAAAATTTGGCTGATGGCCTGCATTCAAATTGGAGATGTCGATTGATCGGATTGCTAGAAATCATTCGACAGGTGTGACTTTCTGTAACCTGGGCCACCATCTGTAGGGTCCACTAGATGAACTATTTGGATTCACCAACAGCACACAGCTAACCCACTCGTATAGCCATGTGTCTGAACAAATCGGTCAGATATAGGCATTATACGAATCGAACCGAGTCGAGCCTTGCACAGCTCGGTCGGCTAGGCCAGAAGCTAACATTAGCTCAAACTTGGCTTGGCTCGGCTCGGCTTGGCTCAGTCAGCTCAAGCCAATTCAGGCTAAATTCAAGGCTGTGTAACATTTTCTCAAATACAGAGGTAATTCAAGGTAAATGGGTAATAATTATTTACCTCTGTATTTTTAATTGAATTTCTAAGGTGATTTGACCGCCACCTATCATTTATGGCACTCGTCACGTCATCGGAGGAGAAAAAAATTAAATTGTGAGGCCCACCTTGATGTTTGTGTATTATCCACACTGTCCGTCCCTTTAACCAACTCATTTTAGGATATTAGCTAAAAAAAGAGGCAGATCAAAAGATCAAGTGGACCACACCATTGGAAACAATGGGAATTGAACTCCTACCATTGAAAGCTTCTTAAGGACCCTATAAGTTTTGGATCAAACTGATATTTTTGTTTCCAATTTATCCATGACTGTGTGACTTTATTAACAGATTGGATGACAAATAAACATCACTATGAGCCTTAGGGAGAAAACAACTTTCAACCATTGATGATTTAATGATCATTTTTTCCTAAGGTGTGGTCCACTTGAGCTTTTGATTTTCTTCGTTTTTGAGTTTAAGCCTTAAAATGTATTTTTAAAAAGAATGGATGGTGTGGATGACTCATTGTTGAGGGTCAAATATTGCATATTAGACCCCAGATATTATCTGGATTTACGAATATAATGCTATCTAATGGCTTGTTTTCTCATTCTTGTGTTGCAAGGTGATTTTATGAGCATGGATGGAAAAAAGACGTTAAAAGTTGAGATTTAACGATCTGATGACGCCAAAGTTAAGGGACACACTCCAGGGGACCAAGATTGACAAATATACACGGTCAGAAATTCGAGAAAAGTTAGAAATTGAAGCTCAAGTGGTCTGAAGGACGTACAGAATGCAAGATCACGAGGTTCCCACCATCCGTTTGGCTCGAAACTTCATACGTCGCCTGAGGACCATAAATTAACCGTACATATAAAATTTCAGCCATTGAAGATCTCGGGAAGTGCCCCAACTAACAGATCAGCCCATAAACCGTTGATTCTGGGCCCACCTGATATCTGGAACTGCCTCAAAATTATTATTGACGCCTTAAATGAGGAGTCAAAACAGATGGACGATGCAAATTTCTCCAAAACAGTGCAATAGACCCCATATGAGATGAGCGTATACAGTGCACATGTGCACTCGTCGTGCACCAAACGAGTCAAGTCGGTCAGCAAGACGCTGACCGACTTTCTAAAAAAAAAAAAAAAAAAAAGTTACGCACAGCGGACACACGGCCGCTGGCCGTTTTTACGGACATTTATGGGCCCTACCCATTGATCATATGGAAAATTTGACCCGTTCACCGTGTAGAGGGGCTCGAATACTACAAAAACATGCTGAATTTTTGTACCCATGCATGCACACGTGAGCGATACAGAGGCCACAAAAGGGCTGATCGGTAGCGTTCAAAACTGATTCTTTTGTGATTTCTTCTCTAGGCCACGTCAATGGACGTTCAAAACTACCCATTCTTGACTGAAATTTCGTTCTGAATCCAATAGATGGGGTGAATTTTCCAGAAAATGCTTCTGTGGGGCCCACCGACCACAACAGCGAAATGGTGTGAAAGGTTTCGCACATCCGCAAAAACTGACTTTTTCGGACAGTTTTGGCCCACCATCTTTGATCATATGGCAGATCTGAACCGTCTATCATGTAGAGGACCCAAGAAAGTACTAAGGGACGGTGCTTCTTTGGAATTTGAGCGAGGAAAGTGGCGTGTTTCATGGTACCGAACTTGGCTGTGAAAATTGCACTCCGTGTCCTGCTACAACTCTGTCACTGACTCCAGCCTTCCAGCAGCTATAAAAAGAGGTTTTTGGACGTGGGGAGCATTCATTCAAGGTCTTGGGAGGAAGAACAGAGGGCTCGAGCTTGGACGTGGGAGAGGAGGAGAGAGAGATTTTTTTTCTTTTTCTTTTCTTTTTCTTTCTTTTCTTCTTCTTTTTCTTTTAGTTTATTTTGGATTTTGGGCACATCATGTCAGACTAAAACCCCTTAGCTAGGGTTAAGGGGTGAAGCTTATAGTGAGATGAGAGATTATATGCTTTTAATTTAATTTTAATTTTTGAATTGAAGTTGATTTTAGTTTGATTTTAATGAAAATATTTTTGGTCTTTAATGGTCTGTTGTGACTGAAATTACAATTGGGTCTGCAATGCTTTGAATATTTTCTTATCCCTTTTATGTTTATGACGTTAGGACGTCCCGTTGTTCACCATAGTATCCTGGGCATGGTCGGATGTCGGTACCCTTCCTAACCTTCATACATGTGATGGGTTGATAATTAGTTTAATTCTGTTGTTTGCCATAGTCTCTTGGGCATGGTTTGGTGATGGAATCCATTCTAATTCATATACCTTTCATCTCTTTGAAAACTAGATCAACGACAGTTCAGTAAATTCCATGATTCTTGAAGCAGGCATAAGATCTCTCTGATCTCTACAAGTGGATCCTCTGAATCCCTAGTTTCTCACCTCTAATTTTTTCTAAGTTTTAGATTAATATTTCATAATCATTCTTTAAATTACAACTCAATTTAGATTTCATCTTATTCTAATTCTATTTCCAGTTAGTTTCAGATAACGTACAAGTTTCAGTCCCTTGGGATTCGACCTCGGTCTTACCGAGTTATTACTACATCACAACCATGCACTTGGGGAGTGAACACTCATATATATATATATATATATATATATATATATATATATATATATATATATATATTGGTGGGCCCACATATTTAAATCAGTAATAATAATGTTTGTATGGACCAATTTTCGAAACGTAAATCCTGTCTACTTTCAAACAGGTGTAGTAGGTAATAATTAGGTAATTCCGTGTATTTATCAGGAAAATTAAAAATCAAACAGCCCTATAAAGTACATCTTCAATTTTCAAAGAATGTAAAACAATAATAATAATTTATAAGTACTTCATTAAATACTGGGTAGACAATATTAAAATCATGATTTGAGAGCAATTTTATGCATGCAAAGTCTTTTTTTTTTTTTTAGTAATTTATTTTGTATACATTCCTTCCTTCCTCGCCACTAGCCAATCCCATGAAGAATATATGCACCCGAAACAATACTTCATTGAGTCATTTCATTAAACATTGGGTGAGCATCATCAAAAACAAAATAACCAAGTCATCATGCTCATTTGATCCAAGTTGATTTGAGTTAAAGTTTGATCTGGGTCGAGTCGAGCCAAGATTGAACTCAGATCGAAATTTTTTCGAACTCCAAAAACCAGCTTGACACGGTCCGAATCCAACTTCGAGCTGAGACAAGTCATGCAAGCTGACAGAGCTAATTCGACTCGTGTACAGCTGAAACACCCATAGCATAATTTCACTGTGGGTGATTCTTATCACCATAAGAAGTTGGCCTCACTTGATCTCATCACCAGTTAAAGAATCAAAGCTAGGGTGGCATGCTGAGACTTCTCAACAGGATGATACGTTTCATCCACAAGGAAGTTTAGCTAAGGGTGTTTCCCATTACAAGACAGTGGAAAAATCACCTGTTCTCGGTGGGGGTGGAGGTTGCCATTGTACTCCTTAGTCTAATGGATTTAGGTGGTGGAGTTTTCTTTATATATTGGAGGGTTTCGTTTCCTCATCGCTGATTTCAAGGTGAATCCGAACACTTCATCTCGGTTTCAACGCTTCCGAATCGGTCCGCCTGCAGCACCCGCCACCAGGGACATCTCTGGTGGCACGGCCCTGTGGGGCCTACCGTGATGACTGTATTTTATCCACGCTGTCCATCCATTTTATATAGATTATTTCACTGAATGAGATAAAAATGAGGCATATCCAAAGTTCAGGTGGATCACAACAAAGGAAATAGTCAGGAACGAATGCATACCGTGGAAAACTTCTTGGAGGCAACTGAAGTTTTGGATCGAGCTGATATTTGTATTTTCCCTTCATCTAGATCTATGTGACCTTATGAATAGGTTGGATGGCAAATAAACATCACGGTGGGCCCTAGGAAGGTTTCAGCGGTGAGTGTCGTTATCCCCACCGTTTCCTGTGGTGTGGTCTATTTGAGCATTGGATCTTCCTCATTTTTGTTACCTTACGTAAAATGAGCTGAAAAAACAGATGAACGGATTGGATAAAACAAATAAATAACGAGTGGGTCGCACAGAGTCATGCCACCAGGGGTGCTGCAGGCAATCCCCTTCGTTTCTGGGGGTCGTAGTTAAGGCCAAGAAAAGATATTCTATAGGTGATGCTGATGCGGGTATGCCCGGCCTATGATTTTATTTTGAACCCTTCGGCTTCATGCGGTGACTGGCAGGCTAGAATTGGGCCGGGGTCCTAACTTTGGAAACCCTCTAAGATGGGGCGGGGTCTTTTCTCAGTAAGGAAAATGTTAACCCGAGGCCTACCTTGTGGAGATCTAGACCATGCAATAGCACTTGCCATCATTGATGGGCGTCATCCGAAAAAAATCCTCATCAAACAATCTTAACCGCATAATCAACGGACTTCCTTTTATTGCACCAGAGACGGGGAGAGAGAGAGAGAGAGAGAGAGAGAGAGAGAGAGAGAGAGAGAGAGAGAGAGAGAGAGAGAGAGAGAGAGAGAGAGAGAGGCCATTTGATGGATGCATTTTAACAATTAGTTTATGACAGCTAATTAGGCTGCTAAAATCATCTAAAACAGTTTTTTAATAAAAAAAATTGACTCCATATACTTTGTTTAGTTAGCCTAATTTTAAATCTTTTGTATTTTAAAGTATTCCTCCATGAATCTAACTTTGTGCTTAAGATCTCTCTCATTTTGTCTATAGAAATTATGTCATCACATCGCGGGATCTCTTCCCACAAGTACTTCGTTAACTCATCCATAATCAATGTGAAAAAGTATAGTTTCAATTCCGACCTTTGGTGTAAGTTTACTCATCTCTCTAATAGTGTTCCCAACATTTGTTACTGCTCCCTCGTGTGTATTATTAGTTGTGTCGAAATATTCTCTTAACACTTCTTTCTTTCCCGACTCTAATCAAATTAATTTTCTAGGAATTCTCTATCACATGATTTCATTAAGTCAATAAGATGATGTGAAGACCCTTCTTTCTCTTCCTATATTTTTCTATCAATTTTCTCAATAGGAAAATAACTTTAATGGTAGACCTCTCATGCATGAAACCAAATTAACTTTTTGAAACTTTCATCTTATGTGTTAGCCTTCTACTCAATCACTTTTCTAAAGTTTCAAAGTATGGCTTATTAGTTTAATTCCATGATGATTAGTGCAGCTTTGTACGTCTCCTTTGTTCGTACTCTAAACCAACCAAAGATCCAAACTTATTCCATTAATTTAGTAGATTGCCTCGTACCCAAAACTAGTTATAGATGAGACAATCATGCATATAGTTGGGTGTAAGCCCATTGTGGTGTATGTATGACTTCCAACTCATATGGGAGGTAATATGATGGATGCCCCGAGATCCAATCCACCCATCAAGCAGGCCTCAAGTAAATTTGGAGTATTTTGGACACTTGTCCATTGGGCAAGTGTAACTACGTGATTATTAAGGACAGATTGTAGATTTCCAAGTTTAGTAGAATTGTTTTTTAAATCCACACTCTTGATGTTCCGTAGTTATATATCCCTTCCTTCTCCAAGGTTCCAACTAATATTTTGTGGGCGAGCTTGCATCTACAGTAAATATGTATTTAAAAGATTGTACATAGGGCATTCAAGGGTTGACTCCTACCCAATATTGGGGAACCAGTCACAGAATTCAACCCTTCTAAAGGTGTTTCTTTCACATCAAATGATTTATCCTTGTTCATGTGGAGGATACCATTTTCGAAGGGACAATGTCAATGCTTTGCTACAACAACCCCATGATTGTTTGAGTGATCAATTTCTCAGGCATCTCATTTTTATTTTGGGGTGACCCTTTTCAAAGATGGGTTTCATAGGCATACAATGGTGGGCTCTTGTGCAGGGGAATATGTGATGAGGTCGACCACCATCTTCCTCCATCGATAACTATCTTGAATTCACAAGACTCTTTTAAATTCACAAAAGTACGAGAAGAAAGAAGAAAATTTCTAGGGAATTAATTTATTAAATGAATCATTAAAAAGTTTACCATGCCTTAAATAACCGTAAATAAACCTTAAAATTGTAAATAAGAGTCCTAATTAAATAAAAAATTATTTCTAAAAAATGTGTAATTTCCGCAATTTGTTGACCTGCCGGCGACTGGGCGAGTCAACAAGTCCAAACAATCCAAAATTGTTCAGAAATTTAAATTGAAAATTCTGTGATTTTTTGACTTGTCGACCTATCGAATAGTATTTTGACTTGTTTAAACTGGCAAAAATCACCCAACAAGCCATCTGGAATAGTATCTCCACCTGTTTAAATTGGCAGAAATCAGCCAATAAACAATCTAAAATTTCTGACAGAATTTTGACCTGTCAACCACAAAGGTTGACCAGTCAAACATGCTGAATTTTTGTCGTTTTCTTTTTGGACTTCTTCCGGTCCATATGCATTAGGAACGTGCTTGATCCCCATCCTACATCAGCCCTACATTCAATTAGTTGCACTATTTTCTCATCAGCAACAAGTTGCTTGTGAGTCATTCTCCAGAAGGAAAAAAAAAAAAAAACAAAAAACACACACATGGCACATGAAACAATGCTATGTACGAGACATATACAAGAATTACACATTTGTCACATTGCACACTCGACGTATCTCCCCTTCATTGCCAGTTTTCACACCAACGGTCGTAAGCTTGATGAAGGACGCTGCCCACCTCTGGAAGAAGATCTCCTGGCTCTCAGAGAACTCTTCAACCATCTCTTTCGTCCTTCCATCAGTAAACAACACTGAATCAGATTGAAAGAGCCCTTTACCAGCTAACAAATTCCAGTAGAACTGATTATCAAACACCTGTGGTGTTTCAGGGTCATTGCTAACGGTTGTAGACGGGCTCGCATCAGCAGGGCATTGATTTGTAAGCTGGGCTGCATAAGCTTTGTCCAGGGATCTGTCGATAGGGGTCAGCTTCCCATTTGAATCCTCTTGGAATCGATCGCTGAATGCGCTACAATGCGCAGACCCAATTGTATGGGCTCCTGCACGAAGTAAGGATTTAGGCCGTGCAATAAAATGGCGACCAGAATTCGGAAAATGCATTGGGTCATGTTCTAGTGTGGATTTTTCTTATAACCGTCCATTGTTTTTATGGTATCTGGCCCACCTGATGAGTGAACTGGACCAGCGCATCTCCAAAGCAGCTTGGATCTCACATGTTAATTTTAAACCACAAGTAAGCTACTTGATGGGGAACATTTACACAGTACTGATAGAAATACATACACATGTATGGTGAAGATAATAGCGCATATATATCTACGATAATACAGGCTAGATGAGATGCTTGCAGAAAAAAATTTCTTTCACTTAGCGAAGAAGATCATATCCCTGCATTTGACATAGGGAGGGACGTGATGAGGTCAATCACCCTTTTCCTAAGGGGATATCTACTCCGAATCCACATAGCTCTATGAACTCCTTACAGAGCTTCCTTAAATCCACGACAGTTAAAAGCAGGAATAATTGCTAATAAATTCGAAATAACTTAATTGATGATAATTTTAAAAAATTTTAAAAAACAAAATTACACCATTAAATAAGGAACTCAAACCTAGGATGAAATTTTAGACTTAAAATTCAACTCAAAAACTCTAAAAATGTGACTTACCATAAATAGTAGGGCAAACTCTATTTCTACTACACTTCATAGTTTTGGGCAAAAATAAGTAGCGTCCAATTTGGCTCAACCACATTATTCTCTTTACTTTTAAAAGCCATTTTCATGTTGGGCATGACTTCTACAACTCAAATGATCAAAAGTTAAACTCAAATTAAAGCTTACTATTTATAGTAAAATGAAATTAAACAGGACTTTTCACTTTTGATCTGATGGAATCTCGCAAATTCAGCATGGGCAACCACTTATCAAGGTTGGTTGGCTTAAGTAGGTTCTCCTATCCCAAAATCATATATAATATGTCGACTTAAGTAGGTTCTCCTATACCAAAATCATATATAATATGTGACTTAAGTAGGTTCTCCCATCCCAAAATCATATATAATATGTTGAAAAACTCGTCACAATTTGTGAGATACAATTGTTTTAAAGTTCTGATAGTCTAAGTCATTTCCGCCTCAGATCAAGTCTTACCTGGTCCACCTTTGCCATGAAAGTATCCACGGCCCACTCTACATTAGCATTGCATTCATCTTTTGGATTCTAAGCAGCCGAGCCATGAGCATAAGAAGCATTTGTCAAACGGGTGACTGAATATGATGAACATATGATGCCTCATATTCAAATCCAAAAATTAAAGGTTAGGATCATGAATGAAGCATGGCTATAAGACCATAACTTATATATGGAACGGATCAAATCATTATAAGGATGCAATTTAGTGGTGGAAACTTGCCCCTAAATCTTATCAAAACCCATATATCCATCCAGGGCAAAATTCTCCGTACCATTAATTTGTAAAGGCCTAAAGTTTGTATTATTAAAGGACATGAGAATCGTTTTAGACTTAAGAAAAGGATATTTTGGTCATTTGAAAATGCCTGTCTTTTTAACCATCCGTGTTGAGATTGTACCACTAACCTAATTCAACCGGACTCAGCCCAACCCAATCCAAGTTGGGTTAGGGTTGAAACTTCAACAGCTTGGGTTCAGCTTGAGTTGGTTTAACTCAGATTGGATCTTGGACTGGGTCAAGCCCTAGGCTGACTCTTCTTAAGATTTGAGTTGGGCTCGGGTTAACACTTAACGTGACCCATCTTTTAAATAAAAAATAAAATTGTATTAATTATTTCTTCCCAAGTTGACCCCCTGATGTAGAACCGGTTGTAGACACTTTTATGGCAAAGATGGACCAGAGAAGGCCTGATAGGAGGCAAAACGATATATGATTTTGGAGTAGGAGAACCAACTTAAGCCAACTAACCCACTACATTAGGTTGCCAACTATATCGACGGTCAAAAATCGTGTTTAGTTTTGTTTTTACTATAAACAATAAATTTCACTTCAGGTATAACTTTTTATCCTTTGAGTTGTTCAAGCCATGCCTAATAGTTTACTAATTAAAGTAAGTCATATCTAAAACTTTGAGTTCTTTATTTAAAGAGTTGTAATTTTACTTTATTTTTTATAATCAATTAAGTTATTTTTGATTTATTAGAAATTATTTATGCATCGTGGCCTGCTTGAGTTTTGGATTAGGATTTTTGTTTTTTTTATAACACATGCACACACACTCACACGAGTGGAATTTCACCACCTATGGATACTAGGTATTGAAACTCCTGAGAGTCTACCACCCGGACAAGATTATGCTTTTTTGTATCTTCTCTTCAGCGTGGTACTCTATACATGGAAAAAACGGCCATGATGTGAACCTTCCCTTATGAAACCTACCCACGCCATGGTAACCCCACACACACTGGTTGATTTTTTAACCGAAGGTCCAGTACCAAGAGTGCACCTTATCGACAAAGTAGATTTCATATATACAACATGGTGGGTCCCTAAGAGCTTGGACACATAAAACAGGTGTTGCCCACCATTCCATTAAAAGAAGATTCCACATGACCCAAAAAATCATGATTGGATAATCACATCAGTACAATTAACTTCATTGCAAAATGGACAGTAAGTGTAAAAAACTAAAAATATCCCTACCGTCCATTTCGTAGGTCCATATCGAATGCTGTGATCACACGATCAGGATAATATTAGGGCCACGTTCAATTCATGTTGGACTCATCAGATCCAGTCGTCCACCATAAAGTGAATCCACTGGGCCCCACATGTAAATTCCCAAAGTAATAATTCATAGAACATGATAATGATAATGACTCTTCTTACCAGAGAGAGCAACAAGATCTTCAAGAGATAACCCTTTTGAGGCGAAGAGCCGAATCATCTCATCAATGGTGAAACTCGTGTCAACCATGTTACTTCGCACGCTTGAAACCAAAGAGACCCTCCCATCTTTCCTCCCCATTGGAACTTCAACCGCAGGTCCTCCAGCCTACATAAAATAAGCAAATGCAACTATTTTCTTCATCTATAGGTCAATCCAGACCGTCCATATCATTGGTCTGTTGAGGATGGAGTGTGATCAGAAAACCACACTGATTGGACAATCTTAACCATCTGATTTTTTCCCTGTTGAATCTGAAGTGCTAACCTTCAACTGGATGGTTACGTATCGTCCAAATCAATGTGGATTTCAGCCTTCCTGTTTCCCAATTTTCTTTATCCACTGATCTGCACTCCAATTGAACACCTACGTGGCAAAACGGCCATGATCTGAACCTACCATTTGGTAGGTCATAACTTGGATGAATCACTATTCAGAGGACGATTTGGATTGGAAGATCCTACCCATCTAGATGGTTATCTGTTGCAGATATCCTTTCCAACTGCACATTTATACTTTATCAATCCGATGGTTAAGATTGTCCAATCAAAACATGTTTCTTCATGCTTAAAGCTTTAACTGTTATGAATACATTCGATGATGGTGTCTTGATATAACTTTGGGGACCATTTTAACTGTATGCAGAAAAGCCAATGAATTACACTGAAACGAGGGATACTGTAATTGTGCCTAAACGTTGGGTCTCTTCGTCAAATCTCCAAAGGAAAAATTACTAGAAAACGCCCACCTCAATTTTGCATGCCTAAAAACTCCACGCAGCTTGTACATCTCTAAATAATATCTACATGATAAAAATACTTACAAAAAACATCTTTTCGATGACGTAATTACTAATGGTGAAAATTAGCAGCGATATAGTCATGAAAAAAGCCCCGAAACAATGATTTTTTTGCAAATAACTTGATACACCTGGGTTTTTTAGCAAATATTCAAATGGATAAAAGGATAGCTTTTGTGCACTCAAAGTCAAAAGAGAATTTTGGAATTTGTTTGTTTTTCTAAGAAACCAAAACAAAATGGAAATAGGCTTACCATTTCTACAGCATCTCTAGCAACTAAAACAAGGACATCAGCACATGAAACAGTGTCTGGGCAAAACACATCAATTAGTTTTTTAATAGATCCAACGACCCCTAATCCACCTAAGGATGTGTTGGCCGGATCGCTTCTTTCCGTCCCATCTCCATCAATCAACACCGATCCATCGCAACCCTGTAAATAAGAAGATATTCGTTACTTTTTATTTTTTTTTTCTTTATGCGAGCTGATATTTATATATTAAATTCTTCACACCATACAAGTTAATGCATCCATGAAAGGGTGTATGTATCAGAAGGGGATGTAAATCGTGTCTCAGAGCTTGAAAAATATAAGGGGAGGAAGTGACATTTTCATCGAAGGGGTATGATTCTTTTTTATGTGAAAATAGATTCTTGGAAAATCTTTACCGTTGAAATGTTAACTCCCAATTAATGAAAAATGCCAATTTTTTAGAGAGTAATTTCCACCCAAGCATTCTCCGAGCTCCTAAATAATTACACTTTAGGTTAATTTGCTTGCTTTACCATTTACCACCATAAATGATGATAAATGGGTAATGATTAATTTTAATAACTGTTTGGAAGGAGAAAAAAATTGGGAAATATGCCTTGAGAATTGAGATTTGATTGGATTGAACTATCACACCTAAAATTTATGCATCCCAGTTTTACTACCTCATTAGCCCAAAAATGAGCTAGATTGTAAGCTCAAGTGGGCCACACCATTAGAAAAGGGGGATAATGATCTAGACCGTTCAAAAAAAGATGTGTAGGGCCCACAGTGATGTGTATTTATTATCAAACAGTATTAGAAAGACATAGATAAACTAAAAACACAAATATAAGTTTTCGAAAACTTTTGTTACCTTTGAAAAGTTTTCAAAAGTAGGCATTCAATTCTCATTATAACCTCTGATGTAGTTCCCAAGCGCTCTGTATTTGCCTCACTTTTTGGCTTATGGATGAGTAAATAAAATGGTACGAGGGCATGGATCAGATACATCCAGATGATCTCCACTGCTTCTTACTGTTTTCTTTACTCCATTTTAATGAAGCGGCCAACATCACGAGAGTGGCTTTCATGAATTTATTATGGTATTAAATAATTACCCATTTACACCACTCATCATGCATGGTAAATGGTAAATCAAGCATTCTTTTATTTCATGTGTTTTGTGCATGGGGTTCTCTCTTATTATTATTATTATTATTATAATATAGAGTGAGGAATACTCACCTTCTTAGGTGAGCACCTGTGATCACCTTTGTACATGCGTCATGGGCACGGTATCTAAACGGTCCACGTGATGCGTACCCATGCGGCACCCCTTGAAACTAAATGGGCCCAATTTCCAAACTGAACCAAAACTCAGAGAAATGCAAATCAAGGGAGAAAATTGTTTCCTTTTGTCATGGCCCACTAGAGTATTGTATTGGGCTGAAAGTTGGGCTCATAAGGTTTCAAGGGGTGCCGCATCACGTGGACCGTTCAAATTCCGTGCCCATGACATGTGTGCAAAGGTGCTCACGTAGGAAGGTTGGCCGGAGTGGGTGAGCATTGCCCTCTCTCTCTCTCTCTCTCTCTCTCTCTCTCTCTCTCTCTCTCTCTCTCTCTATATATATATATATATATATATATATATATAATGGTTCTATGCGGACGAGCTCATGGGAACTTCCCATGAGGTTGAGCTGTGTGGGCCCCACCATGATGCGTGCCGAACATCTACCACATCAGTCAGATGCACCATTCCATGATGGGCCACGAGCTTAAAAATCAAGTCAATCCATGACTTAGGTGGGGCACACCACATACAAAACTAGAGAGGGGTTACCCTCCCATTAAAACATTCATAATCATTTGTTGGGTCCACTGAAATGTGGTTCACAAATCTAGTCCATTCATTATGTGTGTCCCACTTGGATGCAAGGTCAAATCAAGTTTCAGATGCATAAAAATTTTAGGTAGGCCCCACCAAGTGATTTTATATGTTTTAGGCATGTCTTCACATGATTTTAGATGGTATGACCCACCTGAGTTCCGTATACAGCTGATTTTTGAGATATCCCATAATCTAAAAGGGACCCATCAAATGCACGGTGTTGATGTTCAACGCGCATCACGGTGGGGCCCACACAGCTTGACCTCATGAGAAGTTTATATATATATATATATATATATATATATATATATATATATATATATATATATATATGACTGGAGAGTCTGCAACCAATTTGTAAAACAAAAGGAAGTCGCATCTGACTGATGGGGTAGATGTACACATCACGATGGGGCCCACACAGCTCAACCTCATGGGACGGACTCGTGAGGTCGAGCGCTATGCAGACTCTCCAGGTATATATATATATATATATATGACTGGAGAGTCTGCAACCAATTTGTAAAACAAAAGGAAGGTATTTGTAAAAATTGAAAATAAGGAAGTCTCTATATTTTTTGCTTAGGTTTTTTACCATTGTAATTAGGGGTGTACATCGAGTTGAACCGAGTCGAGCTGGCCTCCGCTCGATTCGGCTCAGCCACTAGCTGACCTCAGCTCGAACTTGGCTCGGCTCAGTCCTCGAGCTTGACTGGCCAGCCCGGCTCGATTCAGTCAGCAGCTCGGGCCAGTTCGAGCCGAGTTCGTATACATAGCATTTTCACAAACACCTAGACTACACTTTTAAAATCTCATTATATATAAAACAACAACGATGGTTTTATAGGTATTTTATCAAACACCTTATAAGCAACATAAAGATCAAGAAAAAAAAAAGGTATTTTTTTCATATACATACCTTCCTTGCCACCAACCACACTTCATTAAGTCATTTCATCAGATCGTTTGGTGAGCAACATCAATATCAAAGTAACCGAGTCACTAAACTGGTTCAATCCGAGTTCGATTCGAGCTGAGTTCGATCTGAGTCGAGTTGAGCTAAGGCCAGTTCGAACTCATTTAATTTTGAGCTCAAAAAATCAGCTCGAACTCAGCTTCAAACGGAGTCGAATTAGTCGAGTCAAGAGAGCGAACCGAGCTAGCTAGGTTCTTGTACACCCCTATTTGTAATGAGAAAAAGGTGTATAACAAGAGAGAAATGCAGCTAACATGTGTTGGTGTGGCACATGCATAAGGCATCCAAGCCGTTCATCAGGCAGGACCCACTCTGCAGATGCCTCGGAACAAAATTCAGGCCAATGCACTCATATGGTGGGCCATACCATGAATTAGGCTATTGATTGATGTTTTTAACAGCCCAATCCATTTAGTCACGGCATCAGCATGTTGAACCCTCCGATATCTCACACATGTATAAAGTTGGCACGCGTGATCCGCGATTCGTTGAAACCGGACAACGGGTCTTGAGGCCCGTTGGCTGGGCTCAGCGAAGGACCGTAATCCTTTACAACAACCGTTGTAGGCAACAGGTACAAAGAAGTTCTGTGGGGCCCAATGATTGTGTGGGGGAAAATCCACTCCATCCATCAGGTGCGCCCTCTCATTTCCACTACAAAAATTTGTATTAATCGTGATCTAAAACCCCTATGGGCCACACCATGTGGAACAATGCAATCCCAAGCTTAAAACCTCTATGATCACACGGTGTGGCCCTCCTGTATTCTGTATCACCCCCATTTTTTGAAGTGTCCCTCCATCCTTGTGAGGCTCGCCCGATGAATAGGTTCAATGGAATATACAAAACAATCAGAGGCCTCATACACAAACCAACGGTTGGCATCCCCTCCCAATTATTCCCTATGGTGTGGCCTATCTAATCTGTGGGTCAGACTGATTTTCACTCCCAGGATCTAATCGCAAGTTACTCACCTGATGGACGGAATGGATGTGACACAAAAAATAGAGTGGGCCCCACAGAGCTCTTAGACTATGCCTGCCAGGCACAAAGAGGGTGCATACACCAGCTATTTCTCTCTCACCTCCACCATGCAATCGTGAAAGAGTAATCGAAGCAGCTTGCCAGGGAGAGTAGGATCGAAGGACGACTCAGACCTCACTGCATTTTTCACTAGCATTTCAAGCTCTGGGCACGAAGATGAGTAGAAATCCAAGGAGAGATTGGTAGTAGTAGGAATAGGTAGGACTAGGAGAAGGAAAATGAAGAGAGAAAATCTCCTTGGGTTACAGAAATGGTTTGTTGGGGCTTGTTTGGACACCATAGGAATGAGATTTGAAAGAGATGTGATGTTGAGAGATTGATGGAATGGAGTCTCCTTCTCTGCCTCCCTCACATTGTCTTTTTTATCTCTTTCTCCCTCCCAAGAGATAGCGAAGGGTGCAATGAACTAGCCAATGGCCATGGGTCGGTGCTCTGTGGACCCCAACATGATGTATGTGTCTCATCCATGCCGTCCATCCATTTTTCCAGATAATTTTAAGATACGGATCAAAAACTGAGGTAAATAAAAATATCAAGTGGGCCATACAGTGTTTATTGAACTCTCACCATTAAAATCCTCTTGGGGCTACAAAAGTTTTGGATCAAGCTGATATTTGTTTTTTACCTCCATCCAGGTATGCATGCCCTAATCTACATGCTAGATGTCAAATAAACATTACCGTGGGCTCTAGAGGTTTTTAATGGTAGACATTTAATCACTACTGTTTTCCCATGGTGTGGTCCACCTGATTTTTTTTATCTGTGATAAAGCATTAAATGATGTGTAAAAATGGTTGGACGGTGTGGATAAAACACACAGATCATGGCGGGTCCACAGAGCGCACCACAACCACTAGCCACCTGGCCAGTGGCAGAATCACTAGCCAAATCGCGTCCGCAATTAATGGTGCCACCAGCTCACCACTCAAGCCAGCCTATGTCTCATAAAAGCTGCATTTATTTAAGCGACAGGGTCTTGGTAGAGTACATCCTTATGTGTTTATCTTTGGGAACGGATCGGCTACTCCCCCTGACACCAGCCCCGTGGCTGGTGGTCGGTGCTCTGTGGGCCCCACCATGAAGTATGTGTTTCATCCATTCCGTTCATCCATTTTTACAGATCATTTTATGGCTTGATGCAAAAAATTATAGGGATATAAGTCTTATGTGGGCCACACCACTGATGCAAAAAATTATAGGGATATAAGTCTTATGTGGGCCACACCACAGGACAAAACTAATGAATGGATATCCACAATTAAAATCCTCCTAAGGCTCACTTTACTGTTTATTTGACATCCAATCTGTTGATTTGGTCATAAAGACCCAGATGAAGGGAAAAAATAAATATAAACTTGATCCAAAACTTTTATTGCCCCCAAAATGTTTTCAATGGTCAAAATTTATTCAACACTGTTTCTTATAATGTGGTCCACTTGAGGTAGATATACATTTCATTTTTGTTACAATATCATAAAATGATATATAAAAATATATGGACGGCATGGATGACACACATACATCATGGTGGGCCCCACAGAGCCCCAACCATCAGCCAATGGGTGGTGTCAGGGGGAGTAGCCAATCCGTTCCCTTATCTTTCGATGTGTTGTCATTTTTCAATGATCCAGACTGTTATATGATGGACCACACCTTGGATTGGTTTTAGAAAAAGAACCGTACGCTAGCCTGACAATGTGTAGTCACACGTACGGGGCAATGCCACCTATCCCAGAAAACTTGCATGAGATCAACGCCATCCATCATGTTCACCTTGAAAACCAAAAACTGGTTGGCCCAAAACTTTGGTAGGCCACGAGTAAAGATGGGACGCTCAACCTTAGCTGTGTATGGACGGTTGTTGTTTATTTATGGCATCCAATTCACTCATACGAGGAGGCCGATTGTGGAATCCACGAAAAACGATAGAAAATAAAAATAATTCAAGAAATCAAAATTTCATTAATGGATTATTGTCTGCGATGCATATTTTTATTATATTATAATTAATATAAAAAAATTTAAAATTTATAATTATAAAAAATAACAAAAATTTGACTTTAATAAAAATTATAATTCTAATAAAACTCTTTTAAAGCCTAATTTCTAAAAATAAAATTTTCAAATAAATTTTTATCAAAAGAGTCCAAACATGATTACAATTTATTTCTAAAAAGGAATAAAATCTAAACATCTAAATATAAAAAAATATTTTAAAAAATTGAAATTATTAAAAATACTAATTTCTCTAAAAATTCATTTTTGAACTAAATTGTGCATTTTCTGACGAAACAGACAAATGCGACTCACTTCTTTAATCAATTCACGTCGGACGGCCCGTTTCAGTAAAGATTAATAAGTTGCACGTCTCGTAATGATACCCAAATTAAAAGTTATGATCAATTTATGATCCAACTTTTGGCCCAACAATGTTAGAAATGTATGTGTGAAACGTTCTGCATCAAAGGTACCCTAAAAAAATCATGCAGTTCTTAAACTCATGTGGACTGCATCACATGAATTTAGAGACTTTAGGTTGTTTTTACATGATTTCCTGTGCTACGCTCGCTTAAGATTTCCATCAATTTGATGTTCAAGATCAAGGCCTAACATAAGGGGACGCACGGATCAGACAGGGTGGATCTCATGTGCATGAAGATGTTCATCCATGTCATAAATCGCTGCACCCTCTCATGTAGTTAGAGAAAATGGAAGAATTGTAAACAACCCCCCTCTGTCTCAGATTATCCCAATCATCTCCCTTTTGATAAATTGTAGAAGAATTTGCACGAAATGACAAAAATAGCCTGATCTTTAGAGCTCATTTTGGCATACGTGGAGCCCACCGTCATGTATAAATGGTATCCAACTCGTCTAATAAAATTTTGCCACAATAAAATGTAGGATGCCAAAAAAGATCTGACTTGTCCAATCATTCAAGTGGAACCTATGGAGTAGGCCACCTGATGGTTGGATACCCCTGATTTTGCGGTTTTTAATTTCCAAGATGTATTGGCCATATTAAACAAGTTGGATGACATATATGCACTACGGTGGACCACAACATCCTTAACTAGTTACCAGTAAAAATAGGGATACTTTGATCATTTTTCAAACATCATAATGCTAATAAAGGTGGGGGAACCTACAAGGGATCTCTAAGTCAAATTTATAATTCAAATTAGAAGGAAGGTGTTAACAATTGTCATAAACAAAAGGTTAGAAGATAAGTTTTTATGTATGTTTTGTTAATGACATGATTTAGGGTGTCTTGAGTCGGTTAAACCTCTATAGAAAGACATTGAAGACCAAAGACTCACAAACTTGAAGCACTAAGGCTGAAGACAACGGGTAAATCATGAGATACCTTGGTAAACTTAACCTTAGATACTTTAGATTTTAAAACAACAAACCTTTGTATGATTTATTCTATAGGTAAAATATTTGACTCATTTAAACCAAGCCTTAGACCCTTAATGAATATGATAAGTTAGGCTTTTTAAATGTGCATAATTGCCATAAAATAAAGAGCCCAAACAACAGTTTTTTAGGGATCCTCAATCTCATTGATATGTTGTCGATGGATCTCAAGCGAATCCTCGATCGATCGAAGCTCAGGGCTTGATCGATCAAAAGTAGCCAGAAACGTCCAGCGACTATCTGTCTAATTTTTAGAGTTTCTCGATCTTATTGAAGGACCTTCGATCCCATCGAATGGGAGTTTGATCGATCGATTGAATGTATCGCTCAATCAATTAACAAAGCCGCTAATCTGCCCGTTTTATAGCCGTTGCAAACTAAAATCTATATAAAGGACACTCAAGCATTGGGCATTTTGATGAGTTTTTTGTACAAGATAAGTGTAGGTGATTCCTCACTCATATTCTTCATTATAAGCCTCTAAATCAATGAGATTTAATAAATCAATCAGATTTAAGTCTTCTTCTTGAGCTTTATCACTCTAATAAGAGTTCCAACGTCGTTTATGAAAATGAATTTGATCTCCACATTTTTCTGGAGATTAGACCTAAATGTATATGTAAATCCTTATCTAAATCTTTTAGAACACCTATCTAGATGAATCCCCCTTGGAAAACAATTATCCCTCTAGTTGTAGGAGATTACACCATTCTCTCATCACCTTGGTCACCTCATTAAAGTATCGCATGTAAAGTGTTTGATTGTGGAGCTGAACCATTGACATCAATGAATGTGGGACCAATTGAGAAGCCGATTGAAGCACGAGAGAACTTCAATCAAGCATCTCAAGTAAGGAGCATCAACGAAGCTCAATCCAACAAGTAAAGTTGTTAATTGTAGAGTCCATCAACACTCTTTCTTTATATAGGATTGAGTGTAGAGTTTGTAACCCGAACTTAAATAGTTTCTTGTGTAGTACCTAAGTTCTTGTGTAAGGTAGAATTTATTGGACATGGGTGCATACATGCTAGTCTCCATGAGAGCCTCCAGTGGGAATGTACGTAGGGCTTTGAATTATAACTGCATTTAGCAGACGCGAGTATGTACGTATTATTCTACAAAGGGAGACTCTAGTGGGAGTGTACGTAGGGCCTTTAATTAGGACTACTAATAGTGGTTATTGGTTAGTTGATTAAAAAACCAACTTAGTATCTGTGAGAGCCATTAACATGAGTGCAAACGTGTTCTTTTGACACAGGAGTGTACATATGTATAGGTCCTTGTGTAAGATTATAAAGGCTAAAAATAAATCATATTTAAAACCTCCGATAGTGAAATCCTGTACACTTGAGAAGAATGAGTCTTCTCAGAGTAGAGTAAGCAAGTAGTTGAACTACCATATATGTTTGTGTTTGTGATTATTATTTGTGCAGATTTTTATTTATGCTTATGAGTTTAATTAATTGAATCATATGAATGCTTGAATGGATTAAATGTTGGCCATATAATTAATTACATCTCACACACAAGATCACTATCTTTATAAACTAGTTACTTATAATGTTGCATCTATTGTAGTTTACGTGATTGAACCCAATTTTAATCAAGAAAATTTTAAGTGGTCTTATTCACCTCTGACATAGGGATGAATGTGATGAGGTCAATCACCGTCTTCATCAAGAGGATAACTACTTCGAACTCACGGAGCTTCTCTAGACTCCTTATAGAGACTTCTCGAATCCGCGAGGAAAGAAAGCAAAAAATAAAAATAAATTCTAATAAATTCAAAATTGATTTAATAAATCCTAATAAACAAGTTCACAACCCTTTAAAAAGGGATACCAGGTAAGGGAGACAAATCAGAAGCAAACTACAACTAAAACTCCTATAATTCGCGACTTATTATAAATAGTAAACTTACTATTTATAGACGGTCGTGATGTCTACTGGTGCGTAAGGTTTTCAGCCAAAAATAGTAAGTGTCCTATTTGGCTTCACCAAACCATTATCCTAATTATTCTAAGCTCTTTTCATGTTGGACGCAACTCTTAAAGCCCGATGGATGAAGAGTTATAATCAAACTAAAACTTACTATTTATAGTAAAAATGAAATTAAAACAAAGAAACGACCGTTGACCCAGGGGTATTTTGCAAATTCGGCTTGTGCAACCCTGCATAGTAGGGTTGGCTAACTAAATTAGTTCGTTTTACCCCAAAATCATATATTTTATGCCCGATAACTTATTTCGGATTGTAAGATACGCCCAATCTAAGATCCATTGGTCCGGATCACTTCTGTTGTCGACTGGGCCTTTTCTATTTCATATTGGCCATAAAACTATCCACAACCCGCTCTACATCAACCTCATTCTAAAACTTAACAGTAATTTTTAAGCTCCGCTATGCTTTCGCACATGCTATGGTAGACAATTCATGCAATTTCAATGTTCTCAATTATCCTTAGAAATGAGAAAAAATAAATAAAAGCTCCTCTTTGAAATATTTGAATATGTAGTTTACTTGACTATATCCCATCTTATTGCAATAGGATATTTCAAGAGTATAGCCTTTTAATCTTGATCATTTTCTAATAATCCATATTCTCTCTCTCTCTCTCTCTCTCTCTCTCTCTCTCTCTCTATATATATATATATATATATATATATATATATATATATATATATATATGATGGGTCTTACTTTTAATGGTGCATATTAAACAAATAAAATTTTCTAGAGATTTTTACTATAAAATATTTGAGGAATTTATATTTTATCAAATAATGCCTCCACGATTAGAAATTACATGGAGGTACTTTTTTAGGGATGAAATTACAAAAATAAAATAAAATGCCATCATTTAATTTTATTTTTCTTTAAAAAGTAGTGAAACTCAAGACTTGTGGAGACCACAAGATAAGTGTATAACATCCAACCTGTTAATGTACACACCACACTATGGTGACAACACTAACAAAACATCAGGTCAATTAATTAGATCATCAAAAGGGCTACACTTAAATTGACATATTTGGAATGGGCTACATTATTTTTCTATGGATTGGCCCACTTTGTAATTGAATCCACCGTATCTTATATTCATCTAATAACAATGTTGGTGTGCATCTCTTGGACAGGTTGGATGTAACACACATACCACGCTGGCCTTAAAACTTTCATTTTTCGACTTTGCTGTAAAGAGAAAGTTATCCAAGGACAGTAATATAATTTTTCCTCTTATAAAGCACTACACATAATATCAATTACCAGAGGCACCATTTGGTAAAGTCCAATTCTTTTAGAAATTTTAAGGTAAAAATTACTAAAATCTATTATTTCAACACTTAGATGGTTGGAACATATAATCTGGCATTTTTTCTTTCTTATTTTTCCTTTAAAAATACTTCACCCACTGTCAGCTTGCATTCCAGTCAAAAAATATGCTTGGATTATCAATGAATCGTATTTAAGATAATAACCATCTAAGATTATGGATTATTCTTATTATGGGAACATCTACATGTGGCCCCAAGGTGGTGAGACGTTGGATCAACTAGAGCCTCTCACGATAGGTGTGGAACACGTGTCAGAGATCCGGGCATTATAAACATGTTGGGTGTACACTCACAGAGCATTATGACCCCAAGTTTGTTTAATTTGGGCATCACTTTGGTGGATCCCCGGAGCCACTGAGGTGGCCCTGACCGCATGGCAGACTGTTATGCATGTTTGTAAATGCCCTCCCGCGCACAAAGTTATAGGGTGGAATGATGCTTACATTTGTTTAAAAAGATTTTTTTATTTATTTATTTGATTGAATGTGGGTTGAACTCAGAGGTAAAAATATGTTTGACTTGAAGTCGTCACTAGGTATATATAAAAAAATTAAAAAATAATAATAATAATTAAAAAAAAAAACTTGATATTTATAATCAGTTAAAAACCATAAAATCGCTTAATGGTCGGAGAATAGTTAGATTCCCCAGCTCAAGTAACTTCTACAGTTGGTTGGTCTACAGCTTTAGATTTTGGATAAATGACCTCAATTACGGAAAAGAAAAAGTTAGGTACCCTATTTCACTCATACAAAGCATAATATCTACTTTAGAATTGTATGATTTTTTATTTTTTTTAATTTAAAGAATTTGGATTAACTTTTAATATAACAAAATCAAGCCATGCTACGATATGCCTTAGGGCTAGAGTAGGCAAAAAACAACCAAGCAGTAGCAAAGTAAAAAAGGCACACGAAGTTAAGCCATACTTCGTAGACTTTTTACTTCGTAGACTTTTTAAGGTTTAAGTAGGAGAAATATTGAAGAAATGAAAGCATAATAAAAGCATGAGTGGGTGCATATGTTGGTGTGTAAGGAATGTTCAGAGTGAGATACGACTTAATTCAAAATGTAAGAGGAAAAATGATAAATCAAACACAGAAAAGGAATGGCTAGATATCTCGAATTCCAACCATACTTGTTGACTTCAGTAACTTATTTGGCTTTGACTTTAGAAAGAAAAATTTGGCGAGAAAAATACTTCAAAGAGGACAGAGAGTTAGGCACATGCTGCTTCCAAACTAATAAAGGTTTGTGGCCGACTGTGCAGATTTGAACAGGGCCCACTTTCCTTGATCGAGCCCTCTAACAGGGTTTCTCCTCTCTCCTCTGTCTTTCTCTCCTCCTGTCTCCTGAACTCTCTCCATGGCTCTCTCTGTCCTTTTGAACCTTCATAGTGAGTTGCTATAAATAGGCAACGAGAGGGTGCCACACAAGCATTACAACTGAGACCGGATCTCATCGAACCAAGTTCACTTAGGGCAACCTCAAGGTCGGCTCAGCGTAAAGACGCTCGAGGCAGCTCCTGATTGGTGTGTGGGGGTGGCTATGCATAGATACAGTGTTGTAAGGACCATATCTATCCAAATACAATTGCGGGAAATCTATTTATGGGATTTAGGATTTTCCTACACCTTGCCAACTTTTGTATAATTAAAGGGCGCTTTACTTGATCATTTTATGTTCATGATTTCTAGTCGTCTTTCCACCCGTGTGCCTTGGTAATGGCCGATCCATCCTCATAGTTGTTTGTAGGGTGCAATTTTAGCCACACACGTGTCTTACTCGAGGTCCAACTAAAGTTAATGGGTGGGATCTAATCTCGTTCAAAGTAGGTTATCTATAGGAGATCCGAAACTTAGGTGGACCATACTTAAAAGGAAACAGTGGTAAACGACCATTGAAAACTCCCTGAGGCCCATAAAAGTTTTGGATCAAGCTGATGTTTGTGTGGTCTCTTCATCCAAGTCTTTGTGATATTTTCAACAGGTTGGATAGTAAATAAATATTCCGGTGGACCCTAAGAAGTTTTTAATGGTGTGGATTCAATCACGACTGTTCCCTGTGGTATGGTCCACTTAAAATTTAGATCTACTTCATTTTTGGGATCATGCTCTAAAATGAGCTATCAAAATAGATGGACGGTGTGGATATATGAAATATACATCACAGTGGACCCCACAGTTGGGGATCCACCCAAACTGCACCCTTTTAATTGAAAAAATTAGCACCGTAGATGCCTTCCTTGTATACTTTTTTTTTTAATGTCCAAAAACTTATGCTATCAAAGTAGACTTTTAGGATATGGAAATAAAGTTTTGGATAATCATATCCCTAATTTGTAGGACAAAGTAGCTTAAAAAAATAGAAATATTTTCATCTTCACGGATTGAGGTTTAATTTGGTTAGGTAAGTTTTGTTTATGTCAAGTAAAAAAAGATGGGTGGTACACCCGGTCCATGCTAAAAACATTATCCCTTTGAATTTGTATGTATGGACTTACTTTCCCGATGGCCCACTCTTCTTATACAAGTTTGACCGCTTGATTAGTGGAATGGCCTGGATCTCTAACACGTATGCACCATCTGCATGGCTTTCCACAAGTGGACCCATCATGATAGGTCGTCCATGAACGATGCTTGTACTTCATTATAATTATAATCTGACAAAAAAGGTAAGATCTGACATGCTACATGTTGGCCAATAATGCTATTTTACAAGTTGCTCATAATTAGCAACGCGTCTTCAATAACTACCATCCAACCCGTGTAAAAGGTGGGCCCAGCATAAAGGGAACTAAGGTCTATCCTCCCACGTGGTGGGCCACGTGTGTGCTTCGGATCAAATAACTAGATATCCATTATCAGGTTAGGACCACGTAATAATCTCTCTCACAGATTCGAGCTATCTGCTACCCAAGTCGGCAGTGGAAAAGTTACGGCCCCACGTTATGGAAAAGCTGTGGCCCCCACCATAATGTACGTATTTTATTTATTCACGTTGTCCGTCATTTTACTAGCTCATTGTAGGGCACGAGCTTTTCGGATTATTTGTACTAAAATCTGGTGAAATCAGATCAACGATTTAGATTAAGCTACGGCACATATAATATCTTTCTTGGCGTGTGTTGGACATATATATATATATATATATATATATATATATATATATATATATATATATATATATATATATGCCATATTTTCGGAAAGCTTTGATGTTTTAGGTCAGCGTTGGAGTACATTCTAAGCATATCGAATGTTAAACACGGTCAAGAAAAGATACGGAAGTATTCTTTTATAGTTGGTTACATGTGAAGGCATCACACGGATGAGCAGTTATCTTCAAGATTTACTTAGGAATTTTATAAATAGTAAAGGCAAATAGGAAGAGAACTATCCACGATCAAGCCTAAATCCAAACAACCATTAACCAACGCAATGCTATTTACCTTAGTTTAACTTATCATCATCATTACTAATTAGTTGTGAGGTGCTTAATTTCTATAAATAGTCTAGTATGTCCTTGTGCATATGCTGGACCTAATTTAAGTTATAGCCAATAGCCATAATTTCCTTTCCATATGCATGTACCTGCCGAATCTAAAGAAATATCATAGTCTAAGATTCGTCCATGTTTACTCATATGCTAGGTCGATTGTAGTTGTAATTCTCAGTATTATCTTTATCTCACTCATCAGCATGCTGCTCCATGAAGCTCCATGCTAATCTCAATGAGATTAGTGATCCTGTTTTAATGATAAATTTCCCTCATTTTCATATTCATCTTTCATTTTATCTTAGTTCAACTATAAAATTGTTACACCTTCAAAACGTCTATAATTTTTAAGGAAAAAAAAAGTCATTAGAGAAAGAGCTCCAACCTTCACAAATCGCCTGATAGCATATACAACGGTTGGCTAAATATACAACCGGTTGGAATATGATTGAGCACCGCTCTATCCAAACACCAAGGGTCAATGGTCACTAGACGTAGCCAATTTTGCATGCCCACGAAGCAAACACACATCTTGTGCAGCCGAATTCAATACCAATACGGATAAAGTGAGTATGGATCATGTTGGTCGCATCCAGCAATGCTGGTGGATCCATGTCATTATCCAGTAGCGATGAAAGATCCATGTTAAGATCTTTTAATAATGGATGAATAAATGGTTAGATCTTACAATGATGGAAGATCAACGGTCCAATGTAATGATATGGGAAGATTACTGGTCAGATGGAGTGATACTAGAATATTAATGGGCAGATATAGTGATAATGGACAACCAATGGTCGGGTCTAACAGTCACAGACGATCAACAATCAGATTAAGAAATAATGTAAGGGTTGCATCTAGCAACAAAAGTATGAATCATTTTCAACTTTCCAATCTTGATAATTGATCTACCTTGTGCTTGGTTTTTATGTATTACACGTGTGAAACGTTGAGACATGAAATCATTTTGGGATCAAAAGAGGTGGCCCACACTCAATGCACTAGATCATAACTGCATTACCAGAGGACTTATGATTTCAGGTGCACAACACCTCACGTACTTGGAGCTCTCCCAATAATTTCAACTGATCTGTGGCTGCAACGCTCAGTGCAGCAGATTAGGTACGGTCCTTACCGTTGGGCCTATCTTGAAGTATTTATCCTATATCCATGCCGTCCATCCTATTTGACATATCATTTTATGTTATGAACACAAAAATGAAGCAGATCCAAATCTCAGGTGGACCATGCTATGGGAAACAGTGGTGATTGAATACCTCACCATTAAAAATTTCCTAGGACCACCATAATGTTTCCTTAATTTTTATTTTCCATCCAACCTGTTGATAAGGTCAAAAAAAATTGGATGAAGGGTAAAAACTAATATCGACTTGATCCAGGATTTTCATTGCCATGATAAGCTTTTAATGGTCGATCAAAACTGTTTCCTATAGTATGGTCCACTTGAGATTTGGATCTGTTTCATTTTTTCGGATCATATGCTAAAATGGTCTGAAAAAACGGATGGACAGTATGGATATAGAATAAATAGATCAAGGTGGGCCACTTGGTAAGGGACGTACCGTCTTAGGTGAGGCCAGGGCCGCACCAAATCCGCTCCCAGATATGTGGTCAGGAGTGGCTAGTAGTAGATTACAAACCTGAGGAACGCCGGCTCCTTAGGAAGCGGGTTGGTACGGAGTTGTGCAGTACCCTAAAGCGTAATATGGAAACCGTGTGGGGCCCACTGTGGATGTAGTGCCTTATCCACCCCGTCCATACGTTTTTCCAGCTCATTTTAGGGCATGAGCCGGAAATTGAAGTACATCCAAAGCTCAAATGGAAAACAATGGAATAATGGCATCCACCGTTGAAACCTTCCTAGGGCCCACGATGATGTTTATTTGTCATCCAACCTGTCCATAAGATCACACATATATCGATGAAAGGAAAACACAAATATCGATGAAGTTTCCAACATTGGCATCAATTCAAATTGTTTCCCGTTGGTGTGGTCCATTTGAGGATTTGGGTATGCTTCCGTTTTGGACTTATACCCGAAAATGATCTCATAAAATGTATGGACGGCGTAGATAAGACACAGACATCATGATGGGCCCCATAGAGTTTACACAGTACGCTATACAGTACTGAGTTGCTCAGTACATAGTCGCTTCCGGCTCCATATGCACTCTTTCCATGTGATGTCTATACACAGTACCACAGCCAACTTTTGTTTTTTTCTTTATTGTAGGGCCTTACCCTGGATTAGAGGAGCCCTTCCTGGCTGGTCCACTCATCAGGTTGACCACCACCAAATGAAGAGAATCGATGGCTTTGAAAACATTTCAACGGTCCATATTCAAGGCGCATGATTCGCTTCTAACGAGTGGACCAGGCATTTGTTTTCTCTAAAGTTCATCATCAAAGCTGGGTCACTCTTGTGTACCGTCCTGATTTATTGCATACTTTCCAGGTTGGCACGTGTGCTCCGTGTATCGTTGCGTGTAGGACTAATAAACTTTCCAAGCTCTTCCTAACGGGTATTTCTTGTAAACTCGTCTTTCTCTCGTTCGCCCTCCAAACATGGCATTATTACTGCAACACCCTTCTCTATCAAATCTCTTTCTCAAAAACCCATTCTCTGCCAAACCCATTTCCATCTCTTCTCCAATCTCTCTCTCTAACACCCAAACAAGAAGAAAACCACTCAATCTAATAGAAAGAGAAAGACCCCAAAAGGGCGGAGTACTGAGAGAGTGCTCTGCAAATGCTCGAATCGGCTTCGATGCATCTGTAGAAGTAGAGGAGAATGTATTGGTGCCTGAGGAGGATGAAGAAGGAAAGGGAGGAGATGTTGTGGAATATGATTGGAGAGAGGAATGGTATCCTCTGTATTTGACAGAACAGGTCCCAGACGACTCCCCTTTGGGCCTGACCGTCTTTGACAAGCAGATAGTGCTGTATCGAGATGGGAATGGATTGCTCTGTTGCTATGAAGATCGCTGCCCGCATAGGTAACAGAATCATGATTTTGATCGTTCCAATTTAGGGTTTTTTTTAAAGCTTTTGTGTAGATTATATGTTGAAGTTCGATGTATGCACCATTGATTTCCTGTCACAGGCTAAGTTCCACATGATCAGATGTTCTTCATCTATTATCATCGTTTTCTTCCAGGCGATGAGCAAAAGTTAAATCGGCATAAATTACATGGCTAGGATTGGCGGATGTATGATGTGGGAACCAATTTATCTACTGATCTTTGATGTATAGATAGAAATGGGGTCATCACTCATTTGCTCTTGCATTCAATGAAATTTGATTGCTGATATACTTGAAATTACATTGATGTAGCAGCCAAATACTGCTGCCCACAACCAGTAGCCAATTCAAGCACACCCACAAACACCTTGTGTGCACAATGGACAACCGCCAACTCTGCGAAGAATCGTGTGCCAAGACATAAAAATTACGTGGTTCGCCACAACGGGCTACATCCACAGGCAAAGCAGCAAGCAATTATCTTTAGGAAGAAATTACAACATGGTTTAGCAAAAATAAACACTCACCAATCCAACGAAGTACCTGCCGAATCACCTCCACTTCTACCTCCAATGCCATCATAAACAACCATACAATCTCCTTTTTCATTTTAGGAAAGCATCCGATCTACCGTCAAGAAACACACTTGTGGCTTTTATAATTTGAAGGAACAGAAGAGAAATCTTTAGAGAAACTCCAACTTGATAAATCACACCCCAAAGAAATTGATTTTCTTTGCTCTCTCTACCCAGTTTCTTTTTATTCTGCCCTTACATGCTCCTAATTTGTTTTCACCCCTTTACCCCTATATAACTTGCCCCATATGATGATATGCACATGCACAAACCCTTACTCTATGACCATAACACATTAAAAAAGAGTAAACATGTGAAAATGATTTTGTTATCACACAATAACAATTGATTTGCTCAAAATGGATTTTTTTTTAATTATTATTACTAATATTATTTTATTTTCAATTTTTTTACATTGCTATATGGAATGTGGGATCAGATCCAGTGCCTTGAGGGAATGGATCCAGCACTTCATTTGATTCAAATACCTAATGGGCCATTGTACAAAATCACTCTATTTGGAGAATTATAACCTTATGATCTGTGTCCTAAAAAATGGACCCCTAAAGACAAAAGCCTGCAATGCCTCGTGTTTAGTGAGAAAGGTCCATTTATTATATGGTTCGGATAGTCCATTGAAATCAACTTTTGATCAATGTCCAACCAATGGCAGAGCCTGCAGGATGTCTAGCTCAAATCATCATACACTCCTGTCCCATGTACACATGATTTGAAGGCTGGAAAATACCATGCTGGCAGAGGGCTGTGGATCAGCTCCTATGCAGGTACTTGAATACAAACTTGAAATCCATATACTCAAATCAGTTTGGAGTTTGGTAAAGTCATATTTCATTAGGTGGAATTATTGCCATTTTAGAGCCTATTAAATATCCAAATCAGTTTTGTTCAACCACATTTTGTTCCTTCATTTCATTGATGCAAAAACTGTTTGTTATGGACTAAGGATTCTGTTAAAAGGAATTGAATTTGGTTTGTCATAGACTTATAGTCAGAGGACTAGAACATGGCATCTCCTGCAGCAAAAACGGATAATATGTTTGATGTTTCCCAAACAGAATCATCTTCAGATCTTGATTTTTCTGATTATTTCTGCAGGCTAGCAAAACTCTCGGAAGGTCAGCTGATTGATGGGAGATTGGAATGCCTATACCATGGTTGGCAATTTGATGAGGATGGTAAATGCATAAAGATACCTCAGGTCTACTTCATTTCAATACCACATTTGAATTGATTTCAATACAGATGAATTTGAAAGAAAGTACAGGAGTTGTCAATGAATTCGTATTTGTTATTGGCTACAGCTTCCCAAGGGAGCAAGAATTCCACACTCTGCTTGTGTCAGAACCTACGAGGTGAGGGACTCTCAAGGTGTTGTATGGGTGTGGATGGCAGACAAGAACAAGGCAGATGCCAACAAGCTACCCTGGTTTGAGCACTTCGCCAGGCCTGGGTTTCAAGCTGTATCTTCCATCCATGAGCTTCCATATGATCACTCAATACTCCTCGAGAATTTAATGGACCCCGCCCATGTCCCAATCTCACATGATCGAACAGATTGGTCTGCCAAGAGGGAAGATGCCCAACCATTAGCATTCAAGGTTACTGAGCGTACAAATAGGGGGTTTGCAGGATTCTGGGGTCGTGCGAAAGACCTGGTCTTGCGGAGCTTCCTACGATTCGAAGCACCATGTGTTCTTCAATACAAGGGAGAAATCGACAAGAATGGGGAGAAACAATACTTCTCATCAGTCTTCCTTTGTCGACCAACCGGTCAAGGGAAGTCCATGGTTATCATGAGGTTTGGAGCTTCGACGAGACCTTTTCTATTCAAGCTGGTTCCTAGTTGGTACTACCACCAGAATGCAAGTAAGGTTCTCGAACAAGATAAAGGATTCCTTGCATCCCAAAACGAGGTTCTAATGAAGGAGAAGGTCCCCACCAAGGGCTTGTACCTAAATCTACGGTCATCTGACACTTGGGTTGCAGAGTATCGGAAGTGGATGGATAAGGTAGGGCATGGAATGCCTTACTATATTGGGCAAAACACTATCTCACTACCTAAAGACCCTGCTGTGGTTGAACACACCCCGGCAGGACTGATCACGGGGATTTCCCCTTCCATGCCTGCCAAGGGGGGATTTGGCACCATGCATGTTCCGAACCCCACCAACCGCTACTTCCGCCACATAGTGCATTGCAAGGGATGTAGAAATGCCGTGAAAGCATTTCGAGCTTGGAAGAACATGCTTTCCATATTGTCTGTTGCTTCTGCAGCATTGGCTGTTCTGGTGTCAGCAAGACAGTGGAAGGTCCTACTTTTGGCATTGGCGACGGTGTTCTTGGCTGGAGCATATGCGTTTGCAAGTCTAGCTTCCCTCAATACAACCAACTTCATTAGGAAACACAGGAGATTATGAGCCAATGAATTTATATACAAACCCATTTGGATGAGATTATTTGCCAGTGTCTTTTTGGATTTATGAGCTTGTGCAGCTCACTGATGCATTAGAATGTGAAACACTTGAATGGGGTGCATCATTTCTCACAGGAGCTGCAGTGTAAAATTACTGGATATTCTTTCTAGTACCGTTGTGATTATAGAAGACTACGGTTGTTCATATGGTATATTCTTAAATTTTAAATGCAAAGCTTATTTGGAAAATGGTCTTTCAACTGTCACAGTTTTGTTTCTTGAGCAATATGCACCTTCTCTTCCATCTTCCGTGTTTTAGCATATTGACTGCATATGCACTCTCTCTGAGTGTGATTTCCTGTTATCTTTCTGTGTCACCAATAAAAAAAGATAGCAAAAGCACACTTCAAAAAAAAAAATTCCCTTCATCTATGTGGAGATGACAATCTCTTGATGAATCATGTAATTAAAACTGAAACAAAATCCTAAATGAATAACTAGTAGAAATTTGAGAAATAACCATCATTGTCTTGGATTTAGCACAAATAAAAATGTATTTCATGATCTTTGCTTGCTGTTGGCATTGTAAGCAATTTAGAAAAGGCATGTGGGGCAGAAGCCTAGGCATTTAGGGCCCCAGGTGAGGCAATATCCCAGGTCGTGTATTGTAGCACCTGGGTTGTGGGTACCTTAGAAAACAGTTTGTGGGGGGGTATTTTGAAGCCCATTATGGGTAGAAAGATGTCTTATAAACCCCTTTTCGAGTACAGCTTCTCTATTTTTCTTTATATAAAGTTTTTATTTATGAAAAATACCTCCAAATTTTCTTAGATTTTTTTTTTTTCATAAATCCGTGAGATTTTCTTCTCGATTTCTTTCTTCTATTAATGTTTTAAACAATGCATTGGACTTCTTAAAAGCATTCCATTAGTGCCATACAAGAGATAGAAGACTATTAAGGTCTTAAGAACTGCATTTTACACAAAATTGTTGTACGTCATTTCATTGAGAATGACTCCATAGAAGAGGTGGAAGATTTATAGAGATTTTAATAGATTGACATGTATCCACTCAAATCCATCATTACACCTATCTATAGTACGTTGTACATTTACACATGCACATCATTTACAGCACATACATATCCTGTACTCTAATACCCCTTCCTCCACAAACTCAAGGTAGTTGAAAGAATAACTTAAATTTAAAAGGTAAAAAGAACACTCATTAAAAAAATAAAAGTCAACTTCTCTATTGATGATGAAATTTGATCAGCGATGAGCAGCATGAGGTAAGGAGACACTTTCAATGACTTTTGGGAAGTGAATCATTGATACTTCAAATGACTAACGAATGATTTAGTGGTTGGGATTATAACCACTGCTCACCTTTTGGATACACACTTCCTATGGCTGAGATTTCAACCATTGCTCTTTTGGTGGCTTTAAAACATTCTGACCGCAAATTGTTAATGGCACCAATTCCTGTTAAAAGTCCGAGAGAGAACGATGTTGATGGTGCACAAACGAAAGTAGGGGCATTGTATTCGGTACACCCATAGAGCACCAAACAAACAAAAGGGAGAGTTTGAATGTGCACTAAATGCACTAATTATATCCTTCTTCGTCTTATCACTCATCAATCTCAACATCCTTACTTCAGCTACACATCCTATGAACATGTTGTTTCTTAACTGGCTAACACTGTCACAAAAAGCATGGTTGGGTCACATCTCCATTTCTTCCATCTAGCTTGAATTCTATGGGCAACATCCTTCTCAATCTCTCCGCTTATGGATTATTGAGCTAAGGTATCAAAAGTGATCATTTTGAGAATCTTCTTAGTCAGCAACCCTCACTAATTCATTATTATTTTCACTCCTATTGGTACTAAAATTGCACTCTATATACTATCTTTTAGTCTGACTACTTTTAAATTCTTTAGATTCTAAAGCACTCCATAAATCTTGCGTTGTATTTACACCCTCCCTCATCTTGTCTCTGCAAATAACATAAACCATGGGATCTCTTCTTCTTGCAAATGCCTCATTAACTCGTCCATAACCAATCGAAAAAGTTTGGGCTCAATGTTGACCCTTGGTGCAAGCCTGCAGTAATTGGGAACTCACTTAGTCTCTCCATTAATGGTTCTTGTTGAGGTCGAAATCTGGACGGCTCTCCACTCTGCCTTCCAAACTCCGAACCGCTTCAACGTCCTGAACCTGCACACTTGGAACAAGCAAAGGAGACCCTGGCTACGTCGGGAGACCCTCCGATGCCTAAGCCAGGTCAAGGGGATCTAGGTCTAAGTTGGAAGTAGGGGAGAGAGTGTAAGATGTTGCGTATCTATAGCAATGGGATTTCATCGTATTTACACTTGGCTGTTGGACAGTCTGGGTCCATTAATCTCAGCACGATTCGCTCAATTAGTGAAATTTTCAGGTCGTGGAGATATTGTACGCAATCCAAAGGATCGTGTAGTGAGTCATGCATATCTGCGGGCGAAGTAACCAGTCACGTCCGCTTATGGTAGTTTCTAAGTCCAACACATGGAGCGCCCTCTTTAAGATCTGGCCTCAATTCGGTTCTTCTGGCTGACGAGGCTCTAACCAGTGTGTTTGTAAGCCTTCATCACTACTTGGTGGAACAAAGACAGTATTCCAAGTCCAAGCTAAGCTCTAACCTGAGCTAATGAACTTGGGTCCTTGCCTGCCAGGCGTTCCGAAAGTCTTTCTTGTGAGGTCCGAGGCGGAGTGTCGGACCTGTCTTGTCGAGTTGGGTTTCCTACAACTTGGTCTGTCTGTTTTGTGCCGATCCGATCACTAGCCTCGGAGTAGGGGCACCTCTCTAACTTATCGGTAAATCCTTCAGTTGCACGCATCACCTCGGACATTCGCATGCCCGATTAGGTCAATATTCCGTTTGCCCTCGGAATTATAAGGGGCTTGGATCTTCTCATAACAGTTCTCACCTTGGTTCCCACTCCCTCTTCTTGAAACTCTTTTCCTTCCCAACAATATTAGTTTTATTTATTGGTCTAAAATTAATTTTAGAGCTAAACTATTAAATCAATATTTATCTATATAACATATATCATATAAAATAAATTGAAAATGTTGCTCCTAAAATATTCAGCCATATGCCAAGGCACACCTAGGCATTTTAGGGGCAGTTACGCCTAGGTGCACCTAGCACCTTTAACTAAAAATGGTTGTGAGAAAGAAAAGGGCACCTTGTTTTTTTCTTGCATCCCTTTATCTTGTTTTGCAAAATGACCATAATTGCTCCTGTCTATAGTTTGGGCATGTTTATATTCATTGAAGCCAAAATGTGGATATGGAAAACAGACCTAGAATGGTAGAAATGAAAATGTTTGATTCTACAAGAAAAACTGTCATTTGGTTTGCACGGCAATTATTCATGGATTCGTGTGGAAATGTAGTTATGTTGGTTGGTGGTCAAACAGTCGCCCACCTGCCTTTGGTGTCTTGAAAATCAATTTAAAACCTTCTTTGAGTGACATCCACATTTGCAAGTTCTGTGGATAAGTTTGGAAATGGTCAAACGGATGCCTTCTTTCACAAACAGCAAAAGAACAAGCATGACCTTACTGAAATGGATATCTCATTGATTTCCTATACAATCAATAGTGAAATTCAGACAATCTAAACATACAGGGAAAACAGATAACCTTTAAAGAAATATGTAGTTGAGAAAGAAAGATTTGCTCCATTGACATTCCCATGAAAAATGAGAGAAAGCTCTATAGATATCTCTGTAATGAGTGAGACCATTTCTGAAATTTATGGTTGTGAATTCAGAACGAGGCGGTGGGGGAATTTCACAAAAATAATCTAAACACTTAAATGGGATGGCAGTAGTAATAGGAAGTGTTATTTGGGTAACTAATGGCATTAATAGTTGCATAATCTGCAACCTAATGGGTGAGCAACCAAGTATTGTTCCTCTTGTATATTAATTTAGTTTAAAGAGGATATATCTATCTGTTAGATGGGCCATCACCACATGGGAAAAGCTTGTTTGGATTTGGGCCACAATCCTCAGGCAAGAAAGAAGGTTGAAGATTATATGCACAGGGGTGTCCCATGCACTTACGATCGTACCTGACATTCCTATGAGAAAATCATAATCGCTAAAGCGAGATAAAGAGATGAAGATGTCATTTTTTATCAAATGCAATTTCTCTGATTCATTTCATCTCCACAATGCATGTGAACACATTTGTGTCTGAACCATCCTCTGCGAATCATCTACAGCCCAAAAATACTCAGTTGAACAGTCCTGTTAGATAATGGACTGCTGCCTGTTAAATACAGACCATCACTGCCCTCATCTGTTTTTAACTGTCCATTTGCAGGATAACATTGATATGATTAGGATCATTTTGCAAGAATCCACATGTAAGGTGTAGATGGGAGGAGGACGCTAAGTGTTATCCTATGCAGAGGGATAAGAGGGCAGCATCTACTGATTATGAATTCATACAGTATCATGTGGTGTCACTAAAAGGTCAATCCAAATTTTATGAAGAGATTCTGCAAAATAATTGCTAATTTTCATGACTTAAAATACCAAAGAAAGCCACTCTTTTTATTCCTATAGAAATTCACATCATTTCTTTTTTGGGTTATATAAACTTCTGTCAAATAGAACATGTTTTACAATAAAGAGAGGAATTTCAGTAAATTCTCAAGTGTTCCTTAGACATTTTGAAAATGTTACAGACATGAAAGAAAAATAGGAAGTGCTGGAAAAATACAAATGAGAATTTTTAAATAAAATAAAAACTCAATGGTTATGACTATTGCTGCAACAAGATACACAAGTAACTAAAGTAACAAAGAGCGCAAGGCATTTTCATCTGGTTGGCTGCCTCGATCTATATGCATGAAAAGAATCATTTCCTAGGTGTCACAAGCTCTGCTGGTCTCTTGTGTTCGCTTCCCCAGCACAAGTTCATCTTATCAGACTTCGCCTTCCTACCGAGATAGCCTTGGCAGTTTGGAGAGCCACAGCAACACTCCACCTTGGACCCGAAGTGCACAAATCTAAGTGAAAAAGCCGACATATCATTGTAATTATCTTCTAAAATTTATGAAGCCAAAGCAGAGGCGGATCATAACACTGAAACTGAACAGATGCACACTTCTTCTAGGCAAAAAATTACGAGTAACTACCCTTGACATTAAACAATTATCAAAATGTGCATTTATCCAATTCAATAAATACTTAGATAATATTAAGGAAACAATTTGAATAATAGTTAAAAAAGAAGGGGAAATTCTCATGCACCTGTAGTCATATGTTAACGGTTCCCCTGCTTCTATTGACTGAGACGCAAACACACCAACACGTGTCTCCCCATGAACTTGCCTTCAAAAGAAAACTAATAATAACGACCAAGTATATTTGATCAAGAAAAAGAAAATAAGTATAATTACTAAGGGCCTGTTTGGATTCATGGAAAGCATGGGAAAGGAAACAGTGTTTCCCATGAAACTCACTTTTTGTTGTTTGTTAAGCCTTTCTTTGTGGGAAATTGTGGGAAACATCTTTTCCACTTTCTTTGTTGAAAAATAAATTTATTTATTTTCCCATTTTCATTTCTAAGAAATGCATTTTCCCACAGTGGAAGGATAATGGGTTTCTAAAGGGTTAAAGCCCAAATGTGCCTCTATCCATATTCAATTGCCTTACATGTGTCAAATGAGAAATTGTCCATCTTCGGTCATACCTCACACGTGTCACTATGCCACATGTGCCACCATCTGTCTTATCTTGTGCCCCACATGTAAAGAGCCATGAATGTGCTAATGTACCACATGTGTCACCATTCATCTTCTCTTGTGCCCCATGTGCTATTGTGCCACATGTACCATCATTCATCTTACTTGTACCCCACATGTGCAAAGCACCCCGCATGCGCCAATGTGTCACACATGCCATTGTCTATCTTCAATCCTCCAAATACGGCACATGCCATTGTCAATCTTCAATTCTCCAAATATGGCACGTGGCAATGGTGCCAATGTGCACAAGTGTCGTCATCTAGCTTTGGTGCCCACATGTCAAATGTACTAATGTATGTCTTGTGTAACATGTGCCACTGTACAACTTCAAGCACCTCACGTATACCACACGTGCCATAATTTAGCTTAAAATGCCCACATATGCCTTGTATGCGACTTGTGTCACATGTGCTAATCTAGAACATGCTAGTGACTACTCAAAAGTTTTTTCAAAAAATTTTTTTGTTTTGCCAAATAACAAACTTGAAAAAAGATTCTAAATTTCTACAAAAATCTTGTTGAAAAACAAATAAGGAAAACAATATTTCATTTACCACAATTTCCTGAAAATAAGGTTAAGAAACACTATTTCTTTTCTCATACTTTTCATGAATCCAAACAGGCCCTAAAGAATAATGAGAATCATGCCTGAAACTTAGGGACCATTATCTCTTTCAAGAAAGACGCTGCAAGATTCTACCTTATTATGATTACTGTAACTCATGAACAAACAAGAGAAATATTGGAGGAAATACACGCACAAACCATTTTTCCAAGTTACAGTTAGGATTGCAACTATGATTCAAAAACCGACAAGCATTTCCCTTGAAAGTTGCATCAATTGTGAAGTCCTTCCGAATTGATCACATGTAAAAGTTCTGATGGCCTGTGCATTTCATGTCCCAGAGTCTTTGCTTACACAAGGTGTCATCAATAACTCAAAGAAAAAGGGGGAAAAAAAAAGTAGTTACAATCATTCAATAAACCCAACTTGTACTGTTTGATATGAGTCCATACCATGTGGTGGCATCTATAATTTGAAAACAGGTCATTTCTTTGGATTCAATTGAAAGAGAAACCAGAAAATGCAACCTATTAATTGCAAGTGACATCCAACCCTTTCAATAGGTTGGTCCCACCATGAGGATCATCTAATGCAAAAATCATATCTATCTACTTTTCAGGTGGGCCACACCTTATAAAACAATTTCTAGCCATTAATAAATAACAAAAAAGAAGCGTGGTGCATTCGATAAGTAGATTTTTTTACAAGGTGATCCTCATGATAAGGCCAACATATTACACGGGTTGGATGTCACACACATGTGAAAGATTGGAAGTTATTGGCTGGGTGGACCATAACTTATAGTCCATCCGGTTGGACTTGGACTATAGATGGAAACAATGTAAGGATGATGTACTTGCTTCAGATTTAATATGAATTTTTCTCTGTGATTTTAGACAATAAAATAATCTGAGCTTCACGGTAGCAAGAAAAATAGAATCATTGCTCATTATGAATCATCTCAATTTCAAGAACAAAATTGCCACCATAACCCTATTCTAGAGAAACGGGGATCCTTTCAGTTTTGATTTAAAGCTATTTCACTCAGATTTGGACAAGTCCAGTGATGCAGCCAAATATGGTGGTAAAAGACTGCAATGGGACAGCTTACATACCCTCACTTCAAAATGTTATACCTCCCTTGGCTACAACTCCGATTGAGGTGATTTAAAAGCCGAAAGAAAGCTTAATAAACCTGGTTTTAGATGGAAGAAAAAAATTAAACAAAAGCAAAGGCTCAAATGTGAATGATTTTAGGACACTCACAAACTGTTCAGAAAATCTTATTTTCAGACAGTTAGCACCCTAGGAATTTTAATAAATTCTTTTCCTGATAATCAAAATGACCTGAATTTTTCTAGGATGGAAGTGGACTTGGTGGGAAGAACCAGAAAAATTAGAAAAATAACTCTCTAACCAAAAGTACTAAAAATGTGGCAACCAACGGAGCTTCGCCAGCTGAAAAGTTTCTCCATCAAACAAGGTGCGAACAAGGTCCAAGAAGTCGGATACTCATGCCTTCTTAAAACTTCTCAGAACTAATCAGAGGTGTTTGGGCTGTTTGTTGCTGTTGAAGAGTGTTGAAAATGAACCCAAACTTGGGTGAATTGGTGCCGATGAACTAGGAATTACTCAACCAGTTCGGGTTGGATCTCTCACAATAAAAAAAGGAATGACTCAACTCAAGGTGTTCTATATCTGTTACAATATGCCCATAAAGGCCGATATGTATGGATAACGACCACGACCATTACGCGATACAAGGGTGAAACAGGGCAGTTAGCTTTTTGGGGCCGTATCAGCCATTATGGAGCATAACGACCATTGCCCCCATAATAGTCAAAAAATGACCACTTTTTCCTATTTAAATTCATTTTTTCACTTTTCACATTCCAAAAACTCTCCTAGATCATTTTAGAATAGATTTCGACCACTCTTACTATAGTTTTTAAGATTAAAACCTTAGATTGAAGTGATTTGAGGAAATAGAAGCTCTGAGGGCTATTTTTCTAAAAAATTGAAAAAAAAATATTATTTAGCCTTTTTTTCCTGATTTCTAGTTCTAGTGCTTGATTGTGATAAGTAAACATTAGAGACATATAATCATGTTCACAAATTCAGTAGACAATCTGATACAACACTCACCAAAAAGTGGACCGTTACACTACCATAAACACGTTCAAAAAATAATAATAAATAAATAAAAATTGAATAAATATTTGGAATATTTACATTATTATGAATTTTCTAGATATTTTTTCAAAAATTTTTTTGGCAAAAGAAAATTTTCAACCGTTACCGAGGTCGTAACGGTCATTACGCCCCCGTATCGGCCGTTATGGCCGATGCCTGTTTCAATAATGGTGGTGACCGTTACAACCACTGTTACCGATATGGAATACCTTGACTCAACTCCTATTGAAAATTTGCAGGAAACAACAGTTATCCTACTCTTTGCAAATGGGTGCTTATATATACCAATTTCAAGCAACCTCCTCATAGCTACGGTTAACAATTTCCCACAAATTGGTTGCAACAATCATGAGTCCTAATGCATACAATATATTTACAAGAAAAAAAAATACCACTTTCAGAACCATACAAAAAGCCTTCGCAAGAAAAGTAAGAGTTTCATTTTTATTTTTATTTTCGAATGCATGCAACATAGTCCAAAAAACATACATCATAAATACTCTTAGGGGTCATTTGGCGGCTTGTATTTTGTCTGAATTAGAATTCAAATCACAATTACCATGAAATCCATATGAATTGGAATCCTTGCTCCTTAGTTGTGTTTGGCACCATGTAGATGGAATCTGGTGGAATAAAAAATTTGTGTTTAGCAGATGGACTAAAACCAAGTCATTTTCAAAGCAGGCATTAGATAGATTCAACGAATTCTCACACAAACCCATCATGATGTTCATGTGATATCCACCCTTACCACCAAGTGTGCCAACCCCATGTTAGGCCCAAAGCCCAAAATTCAGCCACATCCGTGATTCCAGTGTACCGCACAATTGGAAATAGTGTACAAGGCAACACTCACCCTCAAAATTGTTTCCCTTTGTATGGCCCACCTGAATTACTTTTGAGCCTTATCTTTTGTCTCCAAGCATAAATTTTAGCTTGTTATCTAATGGTTGGAGTGAATTTCTTATAATCATAAAGGTGGGCCCTAAAAAAATCAGGGATGGACATCTCTCCTCCAACAGTTTCCTTTGGTGCAGGCCATCTAAATCACATTAAAGCCTAATTTTTTAGCCCTAGACCTAATTTGGGATGCCGCATCTAATCGTCAAAAGTGGATTTCTCATAAACATCTTAGTAAGCCTTGTAAAAATCAAGGGTGAGTGTCCCTCTCCCAATTGTTTCCCTTTGTATGGCCCACTTGAATCACAGATCGGGCTGATTTTTGGGCCCTGCGACTAAAATTCGGTGACGCACCTAATGATCAAGGAGAATTTCAATTAAACATCACAATGGAGCACACAATTTCTTGAAGTGGATTTCTTATGATTTGCATGCAAAAGTTTTGTGGCATTAACCACATGCAGAACTAAAAAATTCTTACACGTGTCCCATCATGATGTTTATGTGAAATCCACCCTGATCACCAGGTGCGTCACACTATGTTAGGCCCAAGACCCAAAATTTAACCCCATTTATGATTTGGGTGGACCACATGATTGGAAATAGTATACAGGGCATCGCTCACCCTCCAAACTATTTCCCTTAGTGTGGCCTACTTGAATCATGAATGAACTTGATATTTGGTCCCAAGGCCTAAATTTTAGCTTGCCATCTAACAGTTGTAGTGGAGTTCATATAATCATCACGATGGACCCTAAAAAACAAAGGGTGGGCATCTCTTTGCCAACTGTTTCCCTTACTATGGCCCACCTTAATCAAGCAATGGGATGATTTTTAAGCCATGGGCCTAACATGGGATTATAGACCTAGTGACCAAGGTTGATTTCACATAAACATCACAATAGGGGCTACCCAAGCCCACCCAATTATCGCCTCTAATGGTCGAATTTATGACCATTGGTGGAATCCATGGTAATCAACATTGAATTCACCTCGACACAGTGATTTCAAAAGGATTGAATTTGTGGTAATTAGAATCCATTTACCACTGCCATACACACTGCCAAATGCAAAAACTTTTTGCAATCCACACCGCTTGCCACCAAATCCATGCTACCAAATGACACCTTAGTGAATGCATGTGGGGTTGGAAATTTTGGGTTAGATGCCTAGGCTTTGGCCCGATTCATGTAGTGGACTCTCATCTTAAATTAGGCTAAGGGATTATGTGTCATCCAACTCAATGAGTTCTAAATCGAGCCAAGTGGAATCAGTGATTTTGTATACAAACAACCAAAATCTTTATTAACAAAATTATAATGATAGTAAGAGAAGGCAGTTCAAGAGAACATGCTTCCATAGCACCAATCATTACAAAGTCTCTTATTTTAAACTCAAAAAGAAAAAAAAAAAAAAAAGAGAATGGCGAAACAGGATACATATAGCAACCCCATTTTAATTGGGATAACGCTTAGATGATGATTAACTAATATATGTTTATGGACAACACTTCTAATGTAACATAAAAAGCTCTTTGTAATACAAAATTATAGCACAAGTTATTTATCCCCAAGGACTCCAACCATCAAGGATGGGCAAGAAATCCCCTCCCTAGCAAGAAAACTAGCCTCCCAATTTTCCTCATGAGTAAGGTGGAAAGACCCTGAAGATTCCTATAAAGGTGTGATGTAGTTAAAGACCCCCCCCCTGCAAAAAAAAAAAAAAAAAAAAAGAAGAAGAAGAAGAAGAAGAAGAGAAGAAGAAAAAGTTCTACACTAAAAAACCTACTGAAACTAAAAGAGTTTTGAACAAGGTGTCGCGTATCGATATTGGTTGGCGTAACGGTGACCTCCAAAATCGATATGGATACGGGGGCGTAACGGCGATACGGGAGCATAACGGCCCGTAACGGCGCAAATTATTTTTTTTGCCAAAAAAATATGAAAAAATATGGATTAAATCTGAAATATTCTAAGCATTCCAAATATGCATTCATTTATAAAATGGAACATGTTTATGGGGCTGTAACGGTCCACTCTTTGGTGAGTTGTATTGGACTGTCTGATGAATTTATGAACCAGATAACCTGAATTTGACTACAAAATTCATATATTTAATTTTCTAACCATCTACTATCAATGATAGATATATTAGAATGAATGTAATATGTAAATATCTTACATTAGGTGTGTGTGCAATTATTTTTGAGGAATTTCTCAAACATACCTGTGTAGTGTGCAGGTGATTGTGATTCCTGTCTATGACCTGTCATCCTCAAGTCAAGAATATTAAAAAAAATAAAATTAGTAGTGTCTGATATACTCCCCTGCAATTTGATTAAGGATTACTTGATTGGTTGTCAGGGGAGCTATTTTAAATACAAGTTCGGCAGTGTCAAGTGTGTGCATAATTGCATGGCTTCTTGTAATAATACTTGTGAGTTGTCTGGTGCAAAATGCAAATACTTACCTTAATACAGATATATACTCACAATCACAAGTCACTACCAAAATGAAAATCTGCTTTTTTGTGGTTGCTCGACCTCCACATCATCGTCATTGTCACCATTAGGCTGAGGTTGTCCAATAGGTGTAGGTTTTGCATATCCATAATATCCAGTGTCAGAAGGAAATACTAGATCAACGAAACCAGAGGATGAATGATCCTGACTAGGTAACGACTCTGACCCTGAGTAAGGATATCCACCAGTGTCCGTCGAATAGCCATACTAGTAACCATACTCAGGCTGTTGAGAATCTTGAGATTGAGAGTGCGTCTGTTGTGATGAGTAACTTGGATTTGGATCTGGATATCTATAATCATATGGATATTGATCGGGAGGGCTACTCCAACATGAATGTGATGGAACAGGCTCAGTATAACCATCATAATTTTAATCCAATTGGCCATAAGAATATCCATCATAATAACCAAGACCATGAGCCTGGTGATGTTCCGGACCTCCCGGACGCCGTGCACCACTAGATGTACCCTCCTGCTGGCTGTATCGTGACTCGGTACACTCGTAGGTTCGACCTCGTGTACCACCTCGTCAATGTTCATCGGCATCGCGATCTGCATACAGCTGAATAGGGCGTTGAGCAACACCAGAAGTGCCAGCACCAGAGGCAGGGGGGTCATCGTCACCATCATCCAACACAGACACGCTACCACTGCTCGTACTCTTTTGTTGATCTCGAACCGTTTCCGTACATGGCATAAACGTTGCCCCTCTTACTGGGTCCAACACATTTGCACGACTCTCTTGTTGTGCTTTTCGTATTTCTGGGTCATCAATTTCCAATTATTCACTATCCTATTCAATTTACTTTTTCGTTATTTCCAGCCAAGGTAGAAGTGGGTCATCCTCATCATAAATATTGTCCAAGTTTATTGGACAGTAGTCTCCGTCATCGGCAGCTGTAATGCTCATATGATGTCGTCGCATTCTTAGTTTTATATTGTAGTGCATGAAGACAAGTCTATCTAATGTTCTAGTCTGCAATCTATTCCTATTCTTTGAATGAATGAGCGCAAAACAACTCCAATTCCTTTTGCAGCTAGAGGAAGATGTTGTCTGGCTCAAAACTTTTACTGCAATTTTTTGGAGAGCCTTCGTACTCTTTCCGAAATTAATCCACCATTCGGTCGGTTGCAACTGCATGCTGTGCAAGAACATCTCCAAAACTACCAAGGTGATTTCCAAATGTATCTAATTCATTCAACGTCTTTATTTGCAGATCTAAGTCAGGTTCTAATCTCTTTATCACATTTTTTAGCTCGACACGAACTTCATCATCCGCAACAAATGATTGGGCATATCTATACCTAGGATTTAAGTAATAACCTGCTGCATGAAGATCGTAATGAAGTTGTTTTGTCCATCTCCTATCGATCATCTTCCAATAAGTCTCCCAGCTTGTACAATCACGTTGAATTGCAAGCTTTGCATTATCCATGACATCATATAAGAAGCCCATGGTAGGTGCTTCATCGATTTCAACAAGACGGACTACCCTCATTAGTGGCTTCATCACCTTTAGGATCGCCTTAACTTTCTTCCAATATTTGTTATCCCGTATGGTGTTCACAACGTCGACTGGTGTCCCTGATGTCTTCTTCCCATGTTTTGTGTTGAGCCATTGTCGGGAAGCGAACATTTCACTCAACTCTCCCCTATGCTGGAATAAACTCTCTAATGCTATAAAGTTTGTTGCGAATCTAGTCGCCGCAGGCCTCAACAATTCTCGTCCTTTCGTGAACTTTCTCATTATTGCGACTACTTGATTATGGTTGTAAATAAACGTCGTTACTTCCTTTGCCCTTTCGACCATTTCCTTAACATTTTTCTTCTTCCCAATATCTTCCAATATAAGATCAATACAATGGGCAGCACATGGTGACCAAAAAAGATGTTTTCTCTTATCCATCAACATATCTCCTGTAAGCTTATATGATGCTTCATTATCTGTCACAATCTGTACTGCGTTCTTCTCTCCAATCTCATCCACAACTTTATCCATTAGTCCAGTAATATAATCAAAATTTTTTTTTTTACTTCTGAGGCATCAATTGACTTGTGATATATAATTCCCAAGTGGCAGTACACCATGAAGTTGATCATGCTGCGTTTGGTTAGGTCAGTCCAACCATCGCACATGATCGTCAATCCTCTGGCTTGTCATACAGATTTAAAGGTAGCCACGTATGTTTTTACATCCGCATACTCTTCATCTGTCCATTTCCCCCTAATCTCTTTAGCCGTGGGAGCTTTTATTCCTTCACCTGCTTTTGCTGCTGCATCAATTACCACCTGCTAATATGGAGAATTGACCGCGTTAAGAGGTATGTTGGCATGTATAAATAACTTTGCTGCTGCTCTACCTAATTTCTCAACGGAAGTTGTCACGCCCCAAACTCAAAAACCGGGCTCACAAAATTTTCGATCGCCGAATCCCATTCTTGGTTCCTAGCTCCCATTCTCCAGGTTCCGATCCTAAGATGCTACGAGGAGGATTTTTAATGTCGGTTTGATTCGTAATAAGCATAACCAAAGGCATAACCCACAAACAACAACCAAGAACTCCATTACATTTCCATTATGATAAAAAACTTTACAAGTACAATGAGCATAAAGGGAAATACAATGGCAAGAACAAAAACTCCAAAACGCTCCGCAACGTGCTCCTGCCTTAGCGCTACTGCGAACCAACGTCACCTGCACGCAACGGTCGTACATAAGCTTATAGAAAGCTTAGAGGGTGGTGAAAGTGTGTGCGTAAGGTAGTAATATGAACATGCAATGTCAGAGTAAAGTGGAATATGCAGATGGATCTATAATATCATGAGCCGTACCAAGGCTTATGCGATGAAAGACATGAATGATATCGGCCATCCCAAGGCCATGCGATGTGCAATGCAGCTCAAGCATACGGATCCTCATCTATGTCCACACATCAATACAGTTCAAAATATGAAATATCACCGGGGTCTAGTACACTCTAAACCAGATTGCCGCCACATCGCGCACAATAAGGTAAGTGGAAGAGACCACACTATCCGTCTACCAATATCGGGCGCGACTCATCGATAGCGGACCCATTCCTTGAGCTGGTCAAACTTAGCCTAGCATTGCCCCCTACTCTCGGGTGGGTAAGGCCGCACCCCCTTCCAACCGACCACGACACAGTGGAGAGCACAGCCAACTGGTATTCGGCACTCAGTGCTCATCTACCCACTTGGTTTAGACGTTGGAGCAACCTCTTGGTACCATAAGGGTTTAAGGACTTTCACCCAGGGATATCAATAGCACCTCATGTAGAACATGATTTTCAGTATCCAATCCTGCCAACCACGATGCGTCTGTGGAGGCTACGGCCCTGATGTCGCTAGGGCGTACAATAACCATGTCACACAAATGCGGAATGCATGAATCACACTATCCAGTCATGCAACCAATCCTGCGCATACCGTGCGCTCATGTAGGGCAACACCGCCTAACTGGGAGCCCATAAACAACCTGTCCGAAGGCAAATGCTATGATCAGACAATTCTCACGTCAAGCATACATATGATGCGTATGATCATGAGTCATGGAACTGTACTAAACATGTTATAATAAAATGAACTATCTTACAATGCAGATGGACCTGGACGGCCTATACACGAAGTACGGCCCAGTAATAGGCCCTAAGGGGAGTCGTAATGTGGACATCCAACCAACATTACACTCGCAATGTGGACGTCAAACCAACATTGCTCCCCAGGCACGATCTTCTTAAACGTCGCTACATCACCTGTATTGGGATTACACATTGCAATGGATCTTAGGTTCATCCCATTGGGCCTTACTTATATATCAAATGGGCCATATCTTATGGGCCTTTTATCCATCAGATGGGCCATATAAATGGGCCACACCAATGGGTCTTATGTGCATTGCAATGGGTCAAAACCTGTGGGCCTAGGATTGCATCAAATGAGCTTAGTCTCATGAGTCTAATGTATGACCAATGGGCCACACCAATTGGGCCCCACATGTAGGTCAAGTGGGCCTCAACCCATATACCTAACATGAGTTCAATGGGCCTAACCCCTAGGCCTTAATCAAATAAAATGAGCCTAATTCATGGGTCTCAAATAAGTCCAATGGGCCTAATCCCATGGATCCTTTTTATAATCAAATGGGTTTAGTCCCATGGGCCTTACAATATATCAACTGGGTCCACATCCATGGGCTTTAAGAATGTAACAAAGGGATCCAATTACATGGGCCTTGAAGTACATCAAATGGGCCTAGTCCCATGGACTTGCAACACATCCAATGGGCCTAGCCCATAAGCATTTCATAAACCAAATGGGCCTAGCCCATAGCCCTTTTGAAATCCCAATGGGCCTAACCCATAGGCCTAAAATGATCTTTTCAAGTGGATGGACGGTCTGGATGCATCGCCTGTGACAAAGGTGGGGCCCACAAGAAGGCGTACTATCGTGTATATTATATAATATATAAACTACGTATAATATAATATATGTAATATATACAATATTATATGTAATATATATACATATATATATTTATATTTACACACATGCGGCACTCAGAACCCACACGTGGGGGTGGGCCCCACCGTCCAGTGGGGACGGTGTGGATACAACACCAAAGATCATAGTGGGCGTCACCGTCCACGGACCGTGGACGTGTGAATAAAATACATAATTCACTGTGGGTCCCACGTATGTGGCCCACCGTGATGTTTATTTGAAATCCAACCCGTTCATAAGGTCACTCTGACCTGTATGAAGGGAAAACATAAATTTCAGCTTGATCCAACACTTCTGTGGGCCCCAAAGACTTTTCAATGGTAGAATTTAATTTACACTGTTTCACGTGGTGTGGGCCACCTGAGTTTTGGATCTGTTTCATTTTTGGAGGGGGGCCACCTGAGGAGGGGACCCCCTCGTGAACAGGTTGGATGACGAATAAACATTACGGTGGGGTCCCACGCTGGACGCCCGCCCGCCGTGGAGACGGCTGCACGCAGCAGCGCTGCACGCTGCTGGCCGCTGACGTGAAAGGCAGATGTTGAGGGTCAAATATTGCATGTTAGACCCCAGATATTGTCTGGATTTACGAATATAATGCTGTCTAATGGCTCGTTTTCTCATTCTTGTGTGGCAAAGTGATTTTATAAGCATGGATGGAAAAAGGACGTTAAAAGTTGAGATTTAACGATCTGATGACGCCAAAGGCAAGGGACACACTCCAGGGGACCAAGATTGACAAATATACACGGTCAGAAATTCGAGAAAAGTTAGGAATTGAAGCTCAAGTGGCCTGAAGAACGTCCAGAATGCAAGATCACGAGGTTCCCACCATCCGTTTGGCTCGAAACTTCATACGTCGCCTGAGGACCATAAATTTACCGTACATATAAAATTTCAGCCATTGAAGATCTCGGGAAGTGCCCCAACTGACAGATCAGCCCATAAACCGTTGATTCTGGGCCCACCTGATATCTGGAACTGTCTCAAAATTATTATTGACGCCTTAAATGAGGAGTCAAAACAGATGGACGGTGCAGATTTCTCCTAAACAGTGCAATGGACCCCATATGAGATGAGTGTGTACCGTGCACATGTGCACCAAACGAGTTAAGTCGGTCAGCAAGACGCTGACCGACTTTCTTCTTAAAAAAAAAAAAAAAAAAATCGCACAGCGGACGCACGGCCGCTGGCCGTTTTTACGAACGGTAGTGGGCCCCACCCATTGCTCGTTTGGCCAATCTGATCCGTCCACCGTGTAGAGGGCTTCGAGAACTATAAAACCATGTTGACCTTTTGCACCCATGCGTGCACACGTATGAGATATAGAGGCCATAAAAGGGCTACCCGGTAGCGTTCAAATCTGATCTTTTAGTTATTTCTTCTCTGAGCTACGTCAATGGACGTTCAAAACTACCCATTCTTGACTGAAATTTCGTTCTGAATCCAATGGACGGGGTGGATTTTCCAAAAAATGCTTCTGTGGGGCCCACCGATCACAACAGTGAAATGGTGCGAAAGGTTTCGCACATCCGCGAAAACTGACTTTTTCGGACAGTTTTGGCCCACCATCTTTGATCATATGGCAAATCTAAACCGTCTATCATGTAGAGGACCTAAGAAAGTACTAAGGAACGGTGTTTCTTTGAAATTTAAGCAAGGAAAGTGACGTGTTTCATGGTACCGAACTTGGCTGCGAAAATTGCACTCCGTGTCCTGCTACAACTCTGTCACTGACTTCAGCCTTCCAGCAGCTATAAAAAGAGGTTTTTGGACGTGAGGAGCATTCATTCAGAGTCTGGGGAGGAAGAACAGAGGGGTCAAGCTTGGGTTTCAACGTGGGCAGAGGAGAGAGAGAGGAGCTTGGTTTTTTCTTTTCCTTTTCTTTTCCTTTTCTTTTTCTCTTTATTTATTTGGATTGAGCCCATCCATGACAGGCTAAATCCTCCTAGCTAGGGCTAAGAGGTGAAGCTTGTAGTGAGATGGGAGATTTGATTTTATTTAAAGTTTAATGCATGAATTGACGTTGATTTTAGTTAATTAATATGGGAATGTTTTAGGTTTTTAATGGTCTATTGTGACTGAAATTACAATGGGTCTGCAATGGCTTTGAATATTTCCATTTTCTTTAATGTTTATGATGTCAGGAAGCCCTGTTGTTCACTATAGTCTCCTGGGCATGGTTGGATGTCAGTACCCTTCCTAACTTGCATACATGTGATTGGGTGGTAATTAGTTTAATTCTGTTGTTTGCCATAGTCTTTGGGCATAGTTTGGTGATGGAACCCATTCTAATTTATCTACCTTTCATCTCTTTGAAAACTAGATCAACGGCAGTTCAGTAATTTTCATGATTTTTGATGCAAGCATAAGTTCTCCTTGATCTCTACAAGTGGATCCTCTGAATCCCTAGTTTCCCATCTCTGATTTTTCCTAAGTTTTAGATTAATATTTCATAATCATTCTTCAAATTACAACTCAATTTAGATTTCATCTTATTCTAGTTTTATTTCCAGTTAGTTTCAGATAACGTACAAGTTTCAGTCCCTTGGGATTCGACCTCTGTCTTACCGAGTTATTACTACATCACAACCCTGCACTTGGGGAGTGAACAAGTTTTTGGCGCCGTTGCCGGGGACTGTCGGCTACGTTTTTCTGAAATTAATTAGTTTTAGGATTAGTTTAAGATTAGGATTTTTACTAACTTCAGTTTTAGGTTTAGATTTTTTTGATTTTTTTTTAACTAACTTGTCTTTCCTGTTTTGTAGGATTTTGAGATAGAAACTTCTAATTTGGTGATATCTTTTCTAATTTCTTTATTTTTTCTCTATTAGGGTTTTTAGAAATTTTATAATCTTAGACTAACTGTTTTAGAAACTAACTTGTTTTGTTTTTTTTCTACAGGATCTTAACATAGGAACTTCTTATTTGGTAACACCCTTCTAACTTCTTCTCTTTCTTTCCATATTTCTATAGGACTTTTCTTTTGTTCTAGGATTAGACTCAGAGTCAGGGTTCTACCATGGAATCGTGGGTACATGCATACGCTGAGATGGATAGGAGATATTGGGGAATGCCCGAGGGTTGTGGAATTCAACGTATACCTCAAGATTTTTCTCCATCACAAACAGACATTGAGAACCGACTAGGACGTTATCTTCCATCAGTTAATAGGGCTGTATACGATCGTAATTATGGGAATGAGGATTATTATCAGCCATCATATTCTCCCATGTATGATTAGTATGACTATAACCAGTAGAAACATCAAAGCTGTGAAGATGAACCAATAACATGTTATAATGATTATTCTCTTGGATCCCCTACCTTTGAAATCCATCCAGAAACGATCCAAGAGGATTCGTATCAGCGTAATCTTTCGGCCTGTCTTGTGGAAATGAGAAAAGTAATGGAAACAATGAAAGGACTCGATGCGCGTCTTGATAGGATAGAGGAGGCTCGGTCATCCCAGCCACGACCTAATCTAGAAAAACAATGCGAAAAAAGTGATCCGCACCCACTTTTAAAAGAATCCGGAATTTGGAATGAGGAGTTGGATTCCATTAACGAGCATATGGTCCAATTTACCGATGAGTCGATTTCTATGACTGTTCAAAAGAATGGGGAAGAGACATGGCTGTCTTTCAAATATAATGATACACTTCAATCACATGACACACTAGATTCTAATGATGATGAAGATGTTAGTTTATGCGAATCTCAACCCATTCTAGGTGAAGAATATGAGGAAAGTAATTTCATCCCAAGTGTGCACTGCACTGAACCAAAATATGATGAGTATTGGGATGACAATCCTGAATGTATAACCACAATTCCCCTGGAACTAATCTCAAGTTTGGTCCAAGTTAATGATCAAGAAGTACGCGAAGAGAACGGTCATAATGAGATACTTCACTCACCTGACATGTCTGATCTAAAAGTGGAGGAGCCCCTTATGACCGACCCTTATAACTCTTGTGAAACATATTTGGACCACTCCCCTGAATTCAATGATGATATGATTCGGGAGAAAGAGGAGTTGCGCGCTACGACTCTGGAATTTGAAACCACCCAGTTGAGGCCACCATCTAAACTGTTGAATGTGGACGATTCAATGCCTCTTCTGAGTAATTTCAATGAACAGAGTGATCATATCAATGTTTCGCATACTGACCCTCAATCTGTCTGTGCAGGGCTGGAGCAAGAGAGCATACATCTGTCCACTTTTAAGGATGATGGATTCCTTGAGCAGATCATCACGAGCTCCAAGGTGGAAAATAAGTCACTCTCAGAAGAATGTCCCAACTCTTTTGATGATTGCTTGGCATACTTTGCAGATTCAAATGATCCCATGATAAGAGACATAGTGAATGCCTTGCAAGACAACATCTCGACAGTCAGCACTGACCGAGAGAACCCTTACTCTGAAGCCCTTTCTTCCACAGATCCTGAATGTTTACCATTAGGGGAGGAGGAGCTGAAAATTGAACCGAAGTCTGATACTTCGGAAAGTGTTGAGACTACACCACTTCCTGAAAATTTTTCTCAACTTGATCTATCTGTAGTCTCTGATTCACCATGGGATACTAACTCTGAAACTTTTTCTGACACAGGTGAATCATTTATACTTTGGATACCTCAGGCGAATCATCAACACATTTTTAATGAGGTAAATAAGTTTCTCTGGAAAGTCAAACTCCAGGGCATCCAAGCCTATTGTAAAAAGGGCTTTTGGATGATCCTATTGAGAAGCTTACTGAGAGACTTATCAAGATATTGGCCGGAAGGGGAACCTTGCGGGATGATCGATTCAATGTTTGTGGGTAACATTACTGCAAACCCTCACGAGACTACAACTCGTCCACTAGGGGTAACCTAGGGGTTTAAAGGCTTGTTGCATTCGCTAAATGCAATCGAGAGCACTTGCGAAAGTGGTATAGGTAGGATTTTATTTTCGTTATTTTTGTTTTGCTTTCTCTCTCATGCTGACAAGCTTCCATGCCGTGATCTCTTGGAAAGTCTCTCTCTTGATTCGTTATCCAGGTACTATCTTTCCATCACTTTACTTTCGTTGTTCCATGTGTATGGCATGTTCATATCTTTTACATTGAGGACAATGTAGATTTTAGGTTGGGGGTGGGAGATTAGGCTTCCTAATCCGTATTTTCTTGGTCTTGAGCAACAATTGTGAAAAATTTTAAAATTTTTCTGAAAATTTTTATGAATTCAAAGTGATTTTGATGGATACCCTTGATTTAGAAGTTCAAGATAAATAATGTTGGATTTATGACTCTTGAATTCCGTATCTGTTAGATTTCATAGTTAAGTGAATTATTAATCCATGATTAGAAGTTGTAAACATTGATTGAATCATGATTTCAGGACACGTCTTACTTACACATTAAGATTTCAGTTCCATATCGAAGGATTAACTTGGTAATCACTAAGCACGAAGGGAACCAGTCTGAAATATCTTGCCATCAGGGTATAAAAATTGAATAGGTTGGGCAATTAATCTTCACCATGGGTTTGCTCCCTACAGGTGAAGGTTTGATTCCCCAAGGTTAAACATTCAAAAAAAAAAAATTATTAGGTAATTGGTCTTTTGCCATAGGTTTGCTCTCTATTGGTAAGGATTTGATTCCTCTTTTTGGCATGACTATTAATGGAAAAATAAAAAGTTGAAAAGATCAAAAGATGAAATTTATGAGGCAAGTTTGGTTATCATGAATTCTCTTGCTGGTTGCCAATGAGATCCTGAAATAACAAATTCAATCTTAATGTGATTAGCTGAGATTACACTATACATCCATGGATCTCAATGTTTAAAATTTTTCTAATTGATGGATTAATGCTTTACACTTAATTATGAAGTCTACGGTGCGCTTGAGCTCAGGAGAATACAATTTCTAACATTCATGAATATTAAATTTCTCGTATTTTGTTCAAAATCTCACTTGATTTCATAGAAAGTTCTCCTATAATTCTCAACTTATTTTTCGCATACTTTGCTCGGGACTAGCAAAATACTGGTTGGGGGTTGTGTTGAGGGTCAAATATTGCATGTTAGACCCCAGATATTGTCTGGATTTACGAATATAATGCTGTCTAATGGCTCGTTTTCTCATTCTTGTGTGGCAAAGTGATTTTATGAGCATGGATGGAAAAAGGACGTTAAAAGTTGAGATTTAACAATCTGATGACGCCAAAGGCAAGGGACACACTCCAGGGGACCAAGATTGACAAATATACACGGTCAGAAATTCGAGAAAAGTTAGGAATTGAAGCTCAAGTGGCCTGAAGAACGTCCAGAATGCAAGATCACGAGGTTCCCACCATCCGTTTGGCTCGAAACTTCATACGTCGCCTGAGGACCATAAATTAACCGTACATATAAAATTTCAGCCATTGAAGATCTCGGAAAGTGCCCCAACTGACAGAACAGCCCATAAACCGTTGATTCTGGGCCCACCTGATATCTGGAACTGTCTCAAAATTATTATTGACGCCTTAAATGAGGAGTCAAAACAGATGGACGGTGCAGATTTCTCTTAAACAGTGCAATGGACCCCATATGAGATGAGTGTGTACAGTGCACATGTGCACTCGTCGTGCACCAAACGAGTTAAGTCGGTTAGCAAGACGCTGACCGACTTTCTTCTTAAAAAAAAAAATCGCACAACGGACGCACGGCCGCTGGCCGTTTTTGCGAATGGTAGTGGGCCCCACCCATTGCTCGTTTGGCCAATCTGATCCGTCCACCGTGTAGAGGGCTTCGAGAACTACAAAACCATGCTGACCTTTTGCACCCATGCATGCACACGTGTGAGATATAGAGGCCACAAAAGGGCTGCCCGGTAGCGTTCAAATCTGATCTTTTAGTTATTTCTTCTCTGGGCTATGTCAATGGACGTTCAAAACTATCCATTCTTGACTGAAATTTCGTTCTGAATCCAATGGACGAGGTGGATTTTCCAAAAAATGCTTCTGTGGGGCCCACCGATCACAACAGTGAAATGGTGCGAAAGGTTTCACACATCCGCGAAAATCGACTTTTCCGGACAGTTTTGGCCCACCATCTTTGATCATATGGCAGATCTGAACCGTCTATCATGTAGAGGACCTAAGAAAGTACTAAGAAACGGTGTTTCTTTGAAATTTGAGCGAGCAAAGTGGCGTGTTTCATGGTACCGAACTTGGCTGCGAAAATTGCACTCCGTGTCCTGCTACAACTCTGTCACTGACTTCAGCCTTCCAGCAGCTATAAAAAGAGGTTTTTGGACGTGGGGAACATTCATTCAGAGTCTGGGGAGGAAGAACAGAGGGCTCAAGCTTGGCTTTCAACGTGGGCAGAGGAGAGAGAGAGGAGCTTGGTTTTTTCTTTCCCTTTTCTTTTCCTTTTCTTTTTCTCTTTATTTATTTGGATTGAGCCCATCCATGGCAAGCTAAATCCTCCTAGCTAGGGCTAAGAGGTGAAGCTTGTAGTGAGATGGGAGATTTGATTTTATTTAAAGTTTAATGCATGAATTGACGTTGATTTTAGTTAATTAATATGGGAATGTTTTAAGTTTTTAATGGTCTATTGTGACTGAAATTACAATGGGTCTGCAATGGCTTTGAATATTTCCGTTTTCTTTAATGTTTATAGTGTCAGGAAGCCCTGTTGTTCACTATAGTCTCCTGGGCATGGTTGGATGTCGGTACCCTTCCTAACTTGCATACATGTGATTGAGTGGTAATTAGTTTAATTCTGTTGTTTGCCATAGTCTTTGGGCGTGGTTTGGTGATGGAACCCATTCTAATTTATCTACCTTTCATCTCTTTGAAAACTAGATCAACGGCAGTTCAGTAATTTTCATGATTTTTGATGCAAGCATAAGTTCTCCTTGATCTCTACAAGTGGATCCTCTGAATCCCTAGTTTCTCATCTCTGATTTTTTCTAAGTTTTAGATTAATATTTCATAATCATTCTTCAAATTACAACTCAATTTAGATTTCATCTTATTCTAGTTCTATTTCCAGTTAGTTTCAGATAACGTACAAGTTTCAGTCCCTTGGGATTCGACCTCGGTCTTACCGAGTTATTACTACATCACAACCCTACACTTGGGGAGTGAACAGCAGAGGCTCTGCCTCTTTTCATTTTTCGGGAAAAATCGTTTTCCTGCAGTTTTTCGCACTTGGTGCTCGCTGCACCAAAATCCGTCCCGCCCATTACGATCAATGGCTCGAGGCCGTCTAAAAGAGTCCAGAGTTCAAATTTTTTTGATGAAAGGAAATGAAATAAATTAAGAAAATGATGTTTGAATGGTGAGGGTGCGATCTTTGACGCTATGGCCCACCAAGTGATTGGATCAGCTCCAAACTTCTACCCAACGGCTAGAATACCGTGGGTAAGAGGATGGACGGCTTGGATCGAACAAAAACATCAAGGTGGGGCCTAGGCAAGTGGACCACCCAAGTCCACCTTCTTTTCTTCTTTCCTTTTTCTTCTTTCATTGAAACGTCCAGCGTCCCAGACGCTGGACGGTTTTTAATTTTTTTTTTTTTTTTAAAATGGTGGGCCCTGATGAAGTGGGCCACCACATGATGGGTGACATGGGTTTAACGTTTAAGGTGGGCACCACTTGAATAAAAATAATTATATCAAGGTGGGATCCATTCAAGTGGGCCACAATCCTATAGCATAAAAATAAAATAAAATAAAATAAAAGCAATAAAAGAGAGAGAGACATGGAGAGTGGGACACGGCTTGTGATGGAGGGACCCCGTCATTATGGACCCTCCCTTACAATGAATCATACAATAAACGGATCCCGTTGAACATGGGACCATCAAAAATGTAAATCAACGGTGGAAATCCATTCCCCACCGATATGGACGGTCTAGATGACCTTTTTCAATGAAATAAACATCATGATGGGGTCCATGGAGAATGGCCCCATCATGGAATGATCAGGATGATCCAAGTGGTCCATCGGCCACAAATAAGGGCCCCAAGTGAGATCCACATCATTGATCGGTGGGCCTCACTTGGTCCACCATAAAAAATAAGAAAAACTACCCTATAGAGGCACCCACCGTCCGATCTTCTTGCTCCTAGGGGTTCCTTGGTACCTTAGCTTCAACTTCAATGGTTAAGATGAAGAATGAAGGGTTGAGATGGGAGATTTTGGGATGAAGAGGTGGGCCACTTGGAGTTTAGGGATTTTACAAAATTCCATACGTGGGACTCTTTGTTGCTTGGAATTTTTGAAATGAGAAAGAGAGAAAGAGAGAGAGTGATGTAGAGAGAGATGGATGGATGGGTGAATGATGGTTGTGTAAGAAAGTATTGACTTTTGAGGCTTTTGTCTAAGAGAGGTATGGGTGGTGAAGACTTTTGTGGCTTATTGTGTAAGAGAGGTATGGGTTTGGGAGACTTTTGTGGTTGCTTGGAAAAAGGGATTAAAGTGATGTGTACTTGACATGTGATGGCTTGATGGATTGATTGATTGATGGGATTGATGTGATTGATGTGACACATCGTAGAGATTCCCTTGGGTTTCACAACGCGCGGCGTTTTCTCGCATCGAACGTTGGCCCACATCTCTTGACCAGGGTATCGCCTCGGTGCGCGAGTCGCGGTATCAAAACCGCAACGACGGCGCGTTCGCTATGGTATTGGTCTCGGGTTGAGTCGACTCGGGTTGTCGGCATATGAATCAGGGTCACGCGTCGATATCGATTAAGGGTCGAAGGTTGTCGAAATTCGACTGGTAAGACCGCGGAAGTCTACGGAACGGTACGGACCAAGATACGGGTCTTACAGAAGTTTCACTCCACATTTGTTTTATGTTCTTTTGTTTAGTTGATTCTTTCCTAAACAGGATTGGATTAATAGAGGGTCTCCTAGGCTCATTTACTTCTTCATCCAAATGTATAGGGGCATCACGTGAAGATGTCTGTCGTCGGCTCCCAAATACACGTCGTAACCCACCAAACCTACCCCCTACCCTCAGTCCCACCTGCAGAAGCAGTTGCACTTCCAGTTGCACTCCCTGTCCCACTCCCACTCCCATTGCCCCCTCCTGTATCACGCACTGACCCATGAGTGCCAAACATGCGGCGACGTTCTTCCTCTTCACGAGCTAGACGCAAGCTCTCTCTCCTAGATATAGTTAATTCCCGATCTGAATCTTCGTCAAAATCAATAATATCTTCATCACGAATACCCATATATTCAGGACCAAACACCTCCTATCGAGCTGCTTCTAAAATATCATCTCTCTTCTTTTGTACAGCAGCACGTTTACCCTTCTACTCATCCAGACTAGCTTGCATTAATAGCATTATCTCTTTCGATACTCTGACACATTGTAAGACCCGTATCTTGGTCCGTACTGTTCCATAGACTTCCGCGGTCTTACCGGTCGAATCCCGGCAACCTTCGACCCTTAACTGATATTCACTCACGACCCTAATTCATATGTCGTCAACCTATATCGACTCAACCCAAGACCAATACCATAGCGACCGCGCCATTGCTGCGGTTCAGATGCCGCGACTTGAGCGCCGAGGCGATACCCTGGTCAAGAGATGTGGGCCAAAATTCGGTGCGAGAAAAACGCTGCGCGTTGCGAAACCCAAGAGAATCTCTACGATGTGTCACATCAATCCCATCAATCAATCAATCCATCACATGTCAAGTACACATCACTTTCACCCTTTCCCAAGCAAGCCACAAAAGTCCTCCATGCCCATACTTTTCTTACACAAATGCCTCAAAAGTCAAGAAATGCTTACACAATACCATGCCTTTCTTATACAAATGCCACCAAAGTCAACAAAGGTGTCTTACACACCCATCACCACATCCATCCATCACTCACTCTCTCTCCCTCTACAACTCTTTCTCTTTCTGTAAGACCCGTATCTTGGTCCGTACCTTTCCGTACACTTCCGCGGTCGTACCGGTCGAATTCCGGCAACTTTCGACCCTTAAACAATATCGACGCGCGACCTGGATTCATGTACCGACAACCCGAGTCGACTCAACCCGAGACCAATACCATAGCGACCGCGCTGTCGTTGCGGTTCCGATACCGCGACTCGCGCGCCAAGGCGATACCCTGATCAAGAGATATGAGCCAACGTTCGGTGCGAGAAAACGCCGCGCGTTGCGAAAACTAAGGGAATCTCAACGATGTGTCACATCAATCACATCAATCCCATCAATCAATCACCCATCAACCCATCAAAGGTCAAGTACACATCACTTCCATCCCTTTTCCCAAGCAACCACCAAAGTCTTCTCAACCCATACCTTTCTTACACAAAAAGCCACAAAAGTCTTCCTAACCCATACCTTTCTTACACAACCATCACTCACCCATCCATCCATCACCCTCTCTCTCTCCCTTTACATCACTCTCTCTCTTACTCTCTTTCTCATTTCAAAATTTCCAAGCAACAACAATTCCAAAGGGCTCCCACGTATGGAATTTCCCAAGTCCCTCTAAGCTTCAAGTGGCCCACCTTCCTACCCCAAAATCTCCCATCTCAACCCTCCATTCTTCATCCTAACCGTTGAAGTTGAAGCCAAGGTGCCAAGGAACCCATAGGAGCGAGAAGATCGGACGGTGGGTGCTTCTATAAGGTAGATTTTCTTGATTTTATGGTGGACCAAGTGAGGCCCACCGATCAATGGTGTGGATCTCACTTGGGATCCTAATATGTGGCCGATGGACCACTTGGATCATCATGATCGGTCCATGATGGGGCCATTCTCCATGGACCCCATCATGATGTTTATTTGCATTTAGAAAGGTCATCTAGACCGTCCATATCGGTGGAGAATGGATCTCCACCGTTGATTTACATTTTTAACGGTCCCATGTGCAAGGGACCCATTTCTTGTATGTTTCATTGCAAGGGAGGGCCCATAATGACGGGGTCCCTCCATCACAAGCCGTGTCCCACTCTCCATCTCTCTCTCTCTCCTTCATTCATTTTATTTTATTTTATTTTATTTTATTTTATTTTAATGGAATAGGATGGTGTGGCCCACTTGAATGGATCACATCTTGATGCACTTATTTTATTCAAGTGGGGCCCACCTTAGACGATATTTCCATGCCGCCCATCATGTGGTGGCCCACTTCATCAGGGCCCACCTATCAAAAAAAAAAATAAAAAAAAAAAATATGCAAAGGAGCCGTCCAGCGTCTGGGACGCTGGACGTTGTAAAGGGAAGAAGGAAAAAGAAAAAAGAAAAGAAAAGAAGTGTTTGGGGGTGGTCCCCTTGCATAGGCCCCACCTTGATGTTTATGTCCTATCCAAGCCGTCCATCCTCTTACCCACGGTATTTTAGCCGTTGGGTAGAAGTTTGGAGCTGATCCAATCACCTGGTGGGCCATAGCGCCTAATATTGCGCCATTACCATTCAAACACTAAATTCTTAATTTTTTTCACTTTCTAAGCGTTTTAAAATTTGAACTCTGGACTCTTTGGGTTCGTCTTGGGCCAGGGCAGCTAATGGGCGGTGTGGATTTTCGTGATGTGGACCCCACATGTGAAAAACCACGAAAAAACGTGATTTTCCAAATTTCTTAAGAGGCAAAGCCTCTGTCCTTTTGTGGCAGCGCTGCAGCTGCAGCGTGCAGCCGTCCCACGGTGGGCGGGCTGACGTGCAGCCACCCACGGCTGCTGCCGTGGGCCCCACGTGATGTATATGTTTTATCTATACCGTCCATCAGGTGGGCCCCCTTCTCAGGTGTGCCCCCTCCAAATTTCAAGTAAATCCAAAACTCAAGTGGCCCACACCGCATGAAACAGTGGGACTGTACCTCTACCATTAAAAATCATTTTTGGGCCCACATAAGTTTCGGATCAAGATAAAATTTATGTTTTCCCCTCATCTAGGTCCGAGTGACCTTATGAACGGATTAGATGTCATTTATGCATTTGGGTGGGCCACATCCGTGGAGCCCACGATAATGTATGTATTCTACTCACACCGTCCACAGGCCGTGGACGGTGATTCCCACTGTGATGTTTGTGCTACGACTCCACCGTCCAGCAGACGGTGGAGCCCACCTCTCACATGTGCTGTTCATACCACCTCCCCTTCCTGGCTGCATATTTGGGTGGAAATAAACTCTACAGTGGGTCTCCCCCTGGCCCATACTCACACTGGGTGATATATAAACATTACAGTGGACCCTTGCCATTTCTAATGGCAAACAATATTTCAGTGGGCCTCTAGGCCATGGGATTGGGCCCACTTGATATGTTTCAAGGCCCTGTGATTAGGCCCATCTAAATTAAATATAAGGCCTAGGGGTTTCGGCCTATTGACTAATATAAGGCCTATGGGTTAGGCCCATTTGATTTGAAAAAGGCCTATGTGTTTAAGCTCATTTAATTTATATAAAGGCCTACAGGATTAGGCCCACTTGGTAGGTACAAGGCCCATGTAATTGGACCCATTTGATGCAATTTTAAAGCCCATGAAAGTAGGCCCATTTGATATAAGTAAGGCCTAGGGGTTTAGGCCCAGTTGATATGCATTTGGGGGTCCAATTGGTGTGGCCCATTTGATACATATTAGACTCATGTGACTAGGTCCAATTGGTGCAATCCAAGGCCCACGGGTTTAACCCATTGTAATGCACTTAAGGCCCATTGGTTTGGCCCATTTCTGTGGCCCATCTGATGAATAAGAGCCCATAAGCTATGGCCCATTTGATATATATGTAAGGCCCAGTGGGAGGAACATAAGGTCCATTGCAATGTGTAAGCCCAATACCGATTATGTAGAGGTGTTTTAAGAAGATTGTGCCTGGGAAGTAATGCTGGTTTGATGTCCACATTGCGAGTGTAATGTTGGTTGGATGTCCACATTACGACTCTCCTTAGGGCCCATTACTGGACCATGTTTATCGTATTTAGGCCGTTCAGGCTCATCTGCATTGTAAGATAATGCATTTTATTATAACATGTTTAGTATAGTTTCATGACCCATGATCATACGCATCATATGCATGCTTGATATGAGGATTGACTGATCATGGCATATGCCTTCGGGCAGGTTGTTTATGGGCTCCCGGTTAGGCGGTGTTGCCCTACATGAGCGCACGGTATGCGCAGGATTGGTTGCATGACTGGATAGCGTGATTCATGCATTCCGCATTTGTGTGATATGGTTGTTGTACGCCCTAGCGACATCAGGGCTGTAGCCTCCACAGACGCATCGTGGTTGGCAGGATTGGATACCGGAAATCTTGTTCTACATGGGGTACTATAGATATCCCTGGGTGAAAGTCCCTAAACCCTTATGGTACCAAGAGGTTGCTCCAACGTCTAGACCGAGTGGGTAGATGAGCGTTGAGTGCCGATTACCAGACGGTTACGCTCTCCACTGTGTCGTGGTCGGTTGGAAGGGGGTGCGGCCTTACCCGCCTGAGAGTAGGGGGCAATGCTAGGCTGAGTCTGACCAGCTCGAGGAATGGGTCCGCTATCGACGAGTCGCGCCCGATATTGGCAGACGGATAGTGAGGTCTCTTCCACTTACCTTATTGCGCGCGATGTGGCGGCAATCTGGTTTAGAGTGTACTAGACCCCGGTGATATTTCATACTCTGAGCTGTACTGATATGTGGACATTGATGAGTATCTGTATGCTTGAGTTACATTGTACATTGCATGGCCTTGGGATGGCCGATACCATTCATGTCTTGCATTGCATAGCCTTGGTACGGCTCATGACGTTTTGGTTCCATCTGCATATTCCGCATTACTCTGACATTGCATTCATATTACTACCTTGCGCACACACTTTCACCACCCTCTAAGCTTTCTGTAAGCTTATGCACGACCGTTGCGTGCAGGTGACGTTGGACTGCAGCAGCGTTGAGGCAGGAGCGCGTCGCTGATCATTTTGGAGTTTTCTGTTATTTACCATTGTATTTCCCTTTATGCTCATTGTACTTGTAAAAATTTTTGATCATAGTGGAAATGTAATGGAGTGCTTGGTTGTTGTTTGTGGGTTATGCCTTTGGTTATGCTTATTACGAATCAAACTGATATTTAAAATCCTCCTTGTAGCATCCCAGGATCGGAACCTGGCGAATGGGAGCTAGGAGCCGAGAATGGGGTTCTACGGAGGCTGTCGGTGCCGGATTCGGCGATCGGGAATTTTGTGAGCCCGGTTTCCGAGTTTGGGGCGTGACACTTTCTCATTTCAAACTCAAAAAAAAAAAAAACCCAAGCAAAGCTCCATACGTATAAGAAATTCCTTCAAGCTCTCCAAAACTCCAAGGTGGCCCACTTTCCTATCCCATCATCTCTCATCTCAACCCTCCATTTCTCATCTCCTCCATTGAAATCCAAGCTAAGGTGCTAAGGAACCCCTAGGAGCAAGAAGATCGGACGGTGGGTGCATGATCATAGTAGTTTTTCCTATTTTTGAGATGGGCCAAGTGAGGCCAACCGATCAATGGTTTGGATCTCACTTGGGACCCTAAGATGTGGCCGATGGCCCACTAGGATCATCATGATGTTTATTTTATTGCTTTGGAAGGTCATCTAGACCGTCCACATTGGTGGGGAAAGGATCCCCACCGTTGATTTTGATTTAGGTGATCCCATGTGTAAAAGGGACCCATTTGATTGTATAATTTCTTCAAGGGAGGGCTCATAGTGGCGGAGCCCTCCATCACAAACGTGTCCCACTTTCCATCTCTCTCTCCCTTCTCATTTCATTTTTGTTATTTTATTTTTTTTATTTTATGTCATTATATATGGTTGTGTGGCCCACTTGGATAGACCCCACTAGGATGCATGTATTGGGTCCATTGCGTTTTTAGATGGGGCCCACCTTGTATGTGTATGGGTAGCCATGTAATGGCCCACCTAAATAGGGCCCACCTCCACGCCCCTTCCTGCAACGGCCAGACCGTCCAGCGTCTGGGACGCTGGACGTCCCTGTTTAAAGGAAAACACAAATATAAGTTTTGTTCAACCTTTGGGTGTGACCCACTTGTATAGGCCCCACTTTGATGTTTTGGTACAATCCAAGCCATCCATCCTCTTACCCATCTCTTTTTAGACGTGGAGCCAAGATTTGGGGTTGATTGGAAGATCTGGTAGGCCATAGCATCGAAGAATGCGTCATTACCATTCAAGGATCCTTTTCTTATTTTTTTTCATTTTTTAATCATAAAAAAATTCAAACTTTAGACTCGTTGGGCTTGTTTCGAGCCAAGGAAGTAAATGGTTGGGATGGATTTCCTTGTGGCGGGCCCTAGATGCTAAAAACCGCAAAAAAAAAAAGGTTTTCCCAAAAAAAAAATGGCAGAGGCTCTGACGGTTCTACAGCAGCAACTTGCTGCGGCGTACAGCGGGCAGGCAGACGCAAGTGGTCCCACGGCTGACCGTGTGGACCCCACCTTGATGTTTATTTACCATCCGGCCTGTCCATAAGGTGGCCCACCTTCTGAGGAGGGCCCTCCCCAAAAATGAGGTGCATCTAAAGCTCAGGTGACCCACACTGTGAGAAACAGTGTGAATGAACATCTAAAATTGAAACGCGTCCTGGGGTCCACAAAAGTTTCAGTTTAAAATGAAAATTGTATTTTCCCTTCATCCAGGTATGAGTGACTTTATGAGCAGTCTGGATGGCATTTTAAATATAATGGTGAGCCCCACATGGGACCCACAGTGATGTAAGTATTTTATATCCACCGTCTAGGCGGACGGTGGATCCCCACCATGATTTTTTTGTGTTTTAATCCGTCCAGTGGACGGTGGTGCTGGGGCCACGATGATGCACATGCACTGTCCAACCTCAGTGGACCCCGCCATAATGCCTGTGATGCATCCAGACCGTCCATCCACTTGGTAAGATCATTTTAAGGCATGAGTGGAGATTGGGTGGGCCACCTATGTTTGGGTATGGCCCATTTAATTTATAAAAGGCCTATGGGTTAGGCCCATTTGATTTGTAAAAGGCCTATGGGTTAGGCCCATTTAATTTATAAAAGGCCTATGGGTTAGGCCCATTTAATTTATAAAAGGCTTATGGGTTAGGCCCATTTGATTTACAAAAGGCCTATGGGTTAGGCCCATTTGATTTGTAAAAGGCCTATGGATTAGGCCTATTTGATTTCTAAAAAGGCCTATGGGTTAGGCCCATTTGATATGTATAAAGCCATGGGATTAGGCCCATTTAAGACATATAGGGCCCATGTGCTTAGGCCCATTTTGATATACTCTGAGGCCCATGGATTGTGACCCATTGCAATGTACCTAAGGCCCATTGGTGAAGCCCAGTAATGCGGCCCATTTGATAAATGTAAGGCCCACTAATGTAGCCCATTTGATGTAATAAAGGCCCACTAGGATGTACCTACGGTCCATTGCAATGTGTGAACCCAACATGGTTTGGGTAATGATGTTTACTATGGGCTATGGCTTGGGAGCAATGTTGGTTTGACGTCCGCATTGCGAGTGTAATGCTGGTTGGATATTCACATTACGACTCTCCTTAGGGCCCATTATTAGTCCCGTACTTATTATGTATAAGCCGTCCAAGCCCATCTGCATGGTAAGGATAGTTCATTTCACTATAACATGTTTAGTATAGTTCCATGACTCATGATCATACGCATCATATGTATGCCTGATATGAGAATTGACTGATCATAGCATATGTCTTCGGGCAGGTTGTTTATGGGCTCCCGGTTAGGCGGTGTTACCCTACATGAGAACACGATATGCGCAGGATTTGTTGCATGACTGGATAGCGTGATTCATGCATTTCGTATTTGTGTGACATGGTTATTGTACGCCCTACCGACATTGGGGTCGTAGCCTCCACAGGCGTATCGTGGTTAGCAGGATTGGATACCGAAAATCTTGTTCTACATGGAGTGTTATATATATCCCTGGGTGAAAGTCCCTAAACCCTTATGGTACCAAGAGGTTGCTCCAATGTCTAGACTAAGTGGGTGATGAGCGTTGAGTGCCGAATACCAGATGGTTACGCTCTCCACTGTGTCGTGGTCGGTTGGAAGGGGGTGCGGCCTTACCTGCCCGAGTGTAAGGGGCAATGCTATGCTGAGTCTGACCAGCTCGAGGAATGGGTCCGCTATCGACGAGTCGAGCCCTATATTGGCAGACGGATAGTGAGGTCTCTTCCACTTACCTTATTGCGCGCAATGAGGCGACGATCTGGTTTAGAGTGTACTAGACCCCAGTGATATCCCAGAGTTGAGCTGTATTGACATGTGGATTTAGATGAGGATTATATGCTTGATTTGCATCTTGCATCACATAGCCTTGGTACGGCTCATGATTTTATGGATCCATCTGCATATTCCGCATTACTCTGACATTGCATGATCATATTATTACCTTGCGCACACACTTTCACCACCCTCTAAGCTTTCTATAAGCTTATGCACGACCGTTGCGTGCAGGTGACGTTGGGGCGCAGCAGCACTGAGGCTGGAGCACTTACAGATCATTTTTGGAGTTTTTGTTCCTTACCATTGTATTTCCCTTTATGCTCATTGTACTTGTAAAGTTTTTTATCATAGTGGAAATGTAATGGAGTTCTTGGTTGTTGTTTGTGGGTTATGCCTTTGGTTATGCTTATTACGAATCAAACTGACATTGAAAATCCTCCTCGTAGCATCCCAGGATCGGAACCTATCGAATGGGAGCTGGGAGCCGAGAATGGTGTTCTACGGAGGCTGTCGGCGCCGGATTCGGCAACCAGAAATTTTGTGAGCCCGGTTTCTGAGTTTGGGGCGTGACACACATGGCGCAACTTGACCCTTTCGATGTGCCAAATGTTGTTTGAGACGAGTAATTCCACCAAACACTATCCTTTCACAATACTTGCACTTCATTTAGTGCCTAGTACCACCAGCCCTCTCACAATGTTGTCATCCAATATCCTCACTTACTTGTTGTTGGCTAGACCCAGACATTTCTTTAGGTTTAGGATATGAGTATGAGTGTATGACCTATGTTAATAAAGATAATTTTATGTTCTAACTAAATCCTAAGAAGCTCCAAAACCTGTCCAATATAAGTAAATAAAAATATAAAGTCACTAATTCGAAAATACAAAGAAAAATTTATAAAATGACACCCCAAATATGTAAAATGCACATTAACATATTCTACTATGATTAACACGTCATATGGCATGATTAAAACAGTAAAACAACCATTAAAAATTGATTTTTTGAATTTTAAAAAAAGGGGCCAAAATTCATGCGTAAATAGAAAAAATATAAAAAATATATATATAAAATGACACCTAAAATATGTAAAATGCACATTAACATATTCTACTATGATTAACACATCATATGGCATCATCAAAACAGCAAAACAACCATTAAAAATTGATTTTTCGAATTTTAAAAAAAGGGCCCAAAATTCATGCGTAAATAGAAAAAAATATAAAATGGCACCCCAAATATGTAAAATGCACATTAACTTGTTCTGCTATGATTAACACATCATATGCAATCATTAAAACAACAAAACAACCATTAAAAATTATTTTTTCAAATTTTCAAAAAAAAGGCCAAAATAAATGCGTAAACAAATAAAAATATAAAATGGCACCTCAAATCTGTAAAATGCACATTAAGCTGTTCTACTATGATTAACACATCATATGGCATGATTAAAACAGCAAAACACCTATTAAAAATTGATTTTTCGAATTTTAAAAAAAGGGCCTAAAATTCATGCGTAAATAGAAAAAAATATAAAATGGCACCCCAAATCTATAAAATGCACATTAACATGTTCTACTATGATTAACACATCATATGGCATCATTAAAACAGCAAAAGAACTATTAAAAATTGATTTTTCGAATTTTAAAAAAAGGGCCCAAAATTCATGCGTAAATAGAAAAAAATATATAAAAAATATAAAATGGCACCCCAAATCTGTAAAATGCACACTAACATGTTCTACTATGATTAACATATCATATGACATCATTAAAACATCAAAACAACTATTAAAAATTGAATTTTCAAATTTTAAAAAAAGGGCCCAAAATTCATGCGTAAATAGAAAAAAATATTAAAAAAATATTAAAAAAATATTAAATGGCACCCCAAATCTATAAAATGCACATTATCATGTTCTACTATGATTAACACATCATATGGCATGATTAAAACAGCAAGACATATTAAAAAAAGTAAATACTTATTTTTGAAGAATTTTTGAAAAATGGCCCACCGAGCTTTGATTCAACCAAATCCGTAATATAATGTGTTTTTGTCCCAAATAACCAGTCAAGGTTGGTCGAAATTACTATTAGAAGGAGTGAAAAACAGTTTGGAAGCAAGAAGTTTGAAAAAAACAGCAAAAAAAATGCTTAAAACGAAAAAAAAAAAAGTGCCATTATCTGACCGTTATGGGTGACCGTTATGCCCCCGTAACGGTCTTATACGCCCCGTATCGGCGGATACGCTTACAAAAATCGGTAACGGCCGATATGGACCCGATACGCGTATCGGCCCTTACCGATTCCGTTATGTATCGGCCGATACGTAACCGATACAGGACACCCTGGTTTTGAAAGCCCTTGCAAACAAAATACAACTAAAGAATCCTAGTGCATATGGGTAAGAAACCTAATCAGGAAGAAATCCCAAGAGTTCAAAAATGTTAGAGAGTGTAGTATTTTATTTTAATTTTGTATATTCATATTCAATGCTCCCTTAGGACACTACCTTTTGTAATTAGGTTCTCCTAATAAAGGAAGGTTAGAGAGCATTTAAGCTCTCTAGAACCAGTTTCTCTCCCAAATTCTCTCCTCTCTTTTACCTTTCAATAACACCACATCATTTTGTAAATGAAGTTTTTTGTTTTTAAAAGGTACATAAATTTGTGATCAACTTGGAAAAAGATCAAAAGACATTAAACCTCATAAAACATTCAATGAAATCAAGGATGCCTTCCCCAATATATTCCATGACAAAATCCCCTTTATTAATGGATTCACCTGCCTCTGCTCCCCCCATCCACAAAATTGAGTCTACCAAAAAAAAAAAAAAAAATCATCATCATCTAAGCCTCATCCCAATGCAAAAATAAATAAATAATAAAGAATTCCAACCGCATGATGAAAAAGGCCAATGCGATCAATGTAGCATGAATAAACAAGTAGTTGAAATCCACTATTTATGTTTGCATGCACCAAAGGTTAATAATCAATTGTAAATAATTTTCCTCTTAGCTAAAAAACAAAAAAGTGAAGGGAAGTGATAATAGGTTTGGGAGCAAGAGTAGGGAAGCATCTATAGTGAAACGTTAGAAAGCATAAACAACTAAGAGGAGGTATTCCATAAAAGTAATGGTGGTTTTAATTGTTAGTGCACCTATTTTGTCAATCACGTGAGTCCTGTGTTAGGGAATCAGTTGAGCCCTTGGAAGCGAAAGACTGAATACACATGAAAACAACAAGCATCAAGGAGTGAAGAATAAGTAAATCATGAGTTGCCTGTTGCGCAGCACGCCAACAACGTTGTGAACCGAGATCCAATCTCCGGTCTCACCCACAAATAATAAATAGAAAGAAATATAAGAAGAAGAATCAAAGCATTCCAAACAAACCACAAGACAGAATATACGTGAAAAAATCCCAACAAGGGTAAAAAACTACGGGCACAAACTTCCACTATGAAGAAAATGAGATTACAAGCAATATACTAACCTCTTCCCATTGGATGTAAAAACAAACCCTTTGCATACACCTTAGAATACCTCCCATGACCCTAGAATAACCCTAGGGACCTCTATTTATAGTTTAGGTAACTTCCCTTTCACACCTCTGCGAAAATCGCCTCAAATTTACGCAATCCGCATCAAATCCGCAAACGAATCTGCGTAACCTTGACTGGTTGAGCAGGCTCCTCAACTGGTTGAGCATGGGCCTCAACCGGTTGAGCACCTCAGACCCAAAAAACTGCAGCTCGCTGGACTTTGAGTTGAGCGAACCCTCAACTGGTTGAGTAGGCCACTCGACCGGTCGAGCGGCCCTATCCAAATGTGGTTGCACATGTTGATAATCTTCCACTTAAAGACACATCACCATAAACCTTCATCTTCTACATCCGGAGTGCACCACCTCCCCGTCTTTAAGCCTGAAGACCAATCAAAGCTAAACAGAGCTTTGGCTTCTCACATGTGACCGCCTTGGTCAGCATATCCGCAGGATTCTCACTTATATGGATCTTCTCTAAAGTAACCGATCCATCGTCCAGTAACAAACGTATGAAGTGATATTTGATGTCAATATGCTTGGTCCTTAAATGAAAGGCTGAATTCTTAGCCAAGTGTATTGCAATCTGACTGTCACTGTAAAGCTGCAATCTGCTTGCTTCTTTCTCAACTCTTCCATGAAACCCTACATCTACACCATCTCCTTGCATGCTTCTGCAGCTACAAGATATTCTGCTTTCGTTGTACTGATAGATACTATCTTCTGTAACTGAAAGACCCAACTGACTGCAACACTACCCAGAGTAAAGACATAACCTGTAGTGCTTCTTCTGCTGTCGATATCTCCTACCAAATTTGAATCTACATAGCCTTGTAGCTTGATTTTCGATCCTTCATAACACAACCCTACATCCAGGTATCTGAGGATCCACTTCACAGCTTCCCAATGTTCCTTCCCTAAGTTGTTCATGAACCTGCTAACAACTCTCACTGCTTGAGCAATGTCTGGCCTCGTGCTCACCATAACATAAATGAGACTCCCGATAGCTGATGCGTATGAGACTTTAACCATGTAGTCTCGTTCCTCCTACATCTTCGCACATTGCTCCTTAGAAAGCTTGAAATGGTTGGTCAATGGAGTGTTAACTAGCATAACACCTCCCACACTGAATCGATCAAGTACCTTGGCTATGTACTCTTCCTATGACAAAACTAGTTTCTTGTTTTCCCTGTCACGCTTTATCATCATGCCCAGGATTTGTTTTGCAGCTCCTAAATCTTTCATGGCAAACTCTCTAGACAGTTGTTTTTTAAGATCTGAGATGTCCTTCATGCTTGATCCAGCCACAAGTAGATCACCAACGTACAGAAGAAGTATGATATATGACATATCAAACTTCTTTAAATAGCAACGGTGGTTTACATGACATCTCCTAAAACCGTTTCCCGACATGAAACTGTCGAACTTCTTGTACCATTGCCTCAGGGCCTACTTCAGGCCATATAGACTCTTCTTCAGTCTGCAAGCGTTGTTCTCCTTTCCTGGTGCCAGGTATCTTGTCGGCTGATGCATATATATCTCTTCTTTAAGGTCCCTATGAAGAAAGGTTATCTTAACATCTAGTGCTCTAGATGTAACTCCTCTGTAGCCACTATACTCAGGACCATGTAAATTTTAGACATTTTCACCACTGGTGAAAATATTTCAGTGAAGTCGATACCTGCCTTTTGTTAAAACCCTTTCATAACCAATCTAGCCTTGTACCGTTTCAAATCATCGTGCTTCTTCTTCAGTTTGTAAACTCACTTGTTATGAAGAGCTTTCTCCTATGTACAATTAGACTCAAGAGAGTCCATCTCATCATTCATGGCCTGCTCCCACTTAACTCGTGTATCTACTTATAATGCCTCTTCAAAACACTCTGGTTCGTCATTATCTGTCAGTAGTAGATAATGTAAGGAGTGTGAGTATCGGACCGTGGGTCTACTCTCCCGATTAGACCTCCTCACAACCGGTGTCTGCGTCTCTGCCTCACTATGCTCCTATGCATGTTAATCCTATGGCACTGTAACACCCGTGTCCGGTAACTCTTCCAACTCTACAAATTCTTTCTCATCGGCCTTATTTTGCTGCACACTATCCTTATGCATCACTTTTTCATTGAAGACTACATTTTTGCTTCTGATGATTTTCATGTTCTCTGTAACGCAAAAACGGTAGCCAAAATCACGTTGCATGTAGCCTATAAATGTGCACTTCCTAGACTTCGCATCTAGCTTATTTTTGTGTTCTGCATCAATGTAAACATATAAAGTGCAACCGAACACTCTATGATGTGTAAAGTTTACTTCTTTCCCAGTCCACGTTTCTTTTGGTAACCCATCATCTAATGGTGTTGAGAGATTTCTATTAATGAGATACGCGGCAGTATTCATAGCATCTATCCAAAACATCTTAGGCAACATTACATATAACCTTATGCTCCTGTCACGCTCAAGTATAGTCCTGTTAATGCGCTCAGCCACACCGTTCTACTGCGTTGTCCCTGGAATTGTTTTCTAATGTTTGATTCCATTTACTGCATTATACTCCTCAAACCTCTTATCACAATATTCTCCCCTATTATCTGATCTGAGACATTTTATTGTTTTACTTGTCTTATTTTCTACCATTACTTTTCACTTCTTAAATACATCAAATACATCATATTTGTGCTTTAAGAAATAAACCCACGGTTTTCTACTAGCATCATCAATAAAAGAAACAAAATAACGTAAGCCCCCAAGAGATGATACCTGTGTCAATCCCCACACGTCAATGTGTACAATCTCCAACAGATGTGTCTTTGGAGCACGTCTTATTTTATTGAAGCTCACCCTCTTCTGCTTACCATATACGCAGTCCTCACAGAATTCTGAATCAATAGATTTCAGCCCTAGTAGCTTCCCTTTTGACAATAGCAATTTCATTACCTTTTCACTCATATGTCCCAACCTCGGATGCCATAACTGCCCATTCACTCTAGTTGATGCGACTATGAGTGAACTATACGATCTTGAAGCCACGTACAAAGTATTTTCTTTCTTACCTCGAGATATCACCAAGGCACCTTTTGTGATCTTCCAAGAATCACTAGTGAATGTCGTCACATATTCGGTATTGGCCAACTATCCCACAGAGATAAAGTCCATTTCAAACTTGGTACATGTCTAACATCGTTTAATTTCAAAGTCGTTCCGTTTTTCTAACTTATATGAACATCTCCCTTTCCAACAATACTACATGGCTCATCATCACCCAGGTAGACTCTCCCAAAGTCACCTGACACATAATCCTGCAGAATTTCCTTACGCGAAGTGGCATGAAACGAAACACCCGAGTTTATGACCCAAGACTCATTCCTCGTATCAAGAGACAAGATCAATGCCTTTGTGTCACTCTCCTTAGATAGATTCATTGAATCCTTCTCGCCTTAAGAGCTTCCTTCTTGTTTTTTAAGCGCACTGCAATCGCATTTCATGTGTCCCTTCTTCCCGCAATGCCAACACCCATCTTTGTATTTTGGTCCCTTAGACTTCTTCCTCGACTTAGAACATTCGTGTTTATTGCCTCCTTTGTTCAGCGATCTTCTTCTTCCTTCAACTTTTAAAGCATTTCCTAAATCTCCTGAAACTCCTGATGCCCTTCTTCTAGATTCTTTGCTGAGAATTAGACCGGCCACTAATGCAAACTAGACAAAATTAATAACACCCTGACCTCATATTCAAAAACAATGCCAAAGGATTCCAATTGGCTCGTGGCTGTATTAAAGTCGTTTAGATGTTCAGCCACGCTCCCACCATCTAACATCTTCATGTTGAATAGTTATTTCATAAGATGAACCCTGTTAGACACTGAGGGTTTCTCATACATCATATCCAGGGCTTCCATTAATTCTTTTATGGTCTTCACCTTGGATATATTGAAGGCGACACTCTTAGACAAAGAGAGTCAGATCATTCATAAAGCCTTCCAATCCAATAAAGACCATTCATTATCTGTCATCTTCTCTAGTTTCTTCTCTTTTCCTCTTAGAGGAATATAGAGGTCCTTCTGATATAGATAATCCTCCATCTGCATCTTCCAAAAGGCAAAGTTTGAACCATCAAACTTCTTAATTATAGTCTTTTCTTCTTCCGTCATCGCTCCCACTTAAACCAAACCAATAACTTTGATACCAGTTGTTGTGCAGCATGCCAACAACGCAGTGAACCGAGATCTAATCTCCAGTCTCACCCACAAACGATAAACAGAAAGAAATATAATCTAGAAGAAGAATCAAAGCATTCCAAACAAACCACAAGACAAAATATACGTGGAAAAACCCCAACAAAGGTAAATAACGACGGGCGCAAACTTTCACTATGAAGAAAACGAGATTAGAAGCAATATACTAACCTCTTCCCCTTGGATGTATAGAAAAAACCATTTGTATACACCTTAGAATACCTCTCATGACCCTAGAATAGCCCTAAGAACCCCTATTTATAGTTTAGGCAACTTCCCTTTCGCACCTCTACGAAAACCGCCTCGAATTTACGCAGTCCACATCAAATCCACCAACAAATCTGTGTAACCTCAACTGGTCGAGCAGGCTCCTCGAATGGTGGAGCATGGGCCTCGACTGGTCGAGCACCTCGAACCTAAAAAACTGCAGCTCGCTGGACTTTAAGTCGAGTAAACCCTTGACTGGTCGAGTAGGCCACTCGACCGGTCGAGCAGCCTTATCCAGATGTGGCTCCACATCTCAAAAGTGCCTTGGTGACCTTAACCTTAAACCCAAAACAATCTAATCTTTAGATGATCTTGACTCAAATAGGTAAACCTTCAATTGATCATCCCTTAGCCTCAAAAGCTCATTTAGAACATGCTTAGATAGGCTACAGAGGTCCCAAGCTGCTGAAAACTGTTGAGGGTCAAATATTGCATAATAGACCTCAGTTATTGCCTAGATTTATGAGCATGATACCGTTTAACACCCTACTTTAATCTTGTTTTTGGTGCAAGGTGTATTTAGGAGCCTGTAATGGAAAAGGATATTAAAAGCATGGATTTAGCACTCCAGAATCACCAAGGCAAGGGACGAACCCCAGGGGACTAAGATCGACGGATTTACACGCTAGAGACCTGAGAAAATTGAGAAACTGAAGTTCAAATGGCCCGAAATTGGTCCAGAATGCAAGATCACAGGGTTCCAACCATCCGTTCAGCTCGAAACTTCATACATGGCCTGAAGACTATAAATGAACCGTACATGTCAAAATTGAGCCATCAGATCCCTGTAGAAGTGTCCCAACGGACAGATCAACCCCTAAAATCCTTAAGTGGGCCCACCTGGTATCTGGATATGCTTCAATTTTGTTCTCAACGCCTTAAATGGAGTGGCACATCAAATGGATGGAGCAGATTCTCACATGAATCACAGTAGACCCCATTGAGGAGAGTGCATGTGCACACTGTGCATGCACTCGCCGTGCACCGCAATCGTTCCAATCGGTCGGTGTTATGCTGACCGACGACTTCTCAAAAACTTGAAAACGCACCAGCGTCTTCACTCCGCTGCTACGCTTTTGGCCAGTGGGCCCCACTCGACCCCAGGAGTGATGATCAGAGCCGTCCATTCGATCTATAGGATGGCCAATACTAGTGCCTAGGTGTCTTTTTTCTACCATGCAAGTTAGTGCAAGATCCTAGCCATTAAACGCAGGATTGACAGTGAAATGGACAGATTACTAGACCACACCTAATCCAAGCCAAACAATCTACTCCCTAAAGGTTTTTCATGAGAATTCTGATGGGCAGATTGGATTTCTATGTTTACATCGATCACGGCCTCAACATCAATAACGAAAAGGCTTGAGTCGGCTCTGTTCGCAAACAGAGCTTGTGGTCAATCGTTGTGGGCCTCCATCGGGCATCAACGGTACGATCCGGACCGTCTGTGAGATTCACCTGGCCCTTCTCACTCAAGCCTAGGTGGCGGTATTTTGGAAATAGCAGAAGACGGATCTCAACCGTCCCGACATAAGATGAACGGCAAAACAAAAGATCCTGTGGGTCTCGTCAACAGAAGGAAAAAATTACACATTTTCAACCGAAATTCCGAGATGAATCTGGTGGACGGCGTGGATTTTTCAAACGTCAGCTAAAGTTGGCGCCACCAATACATCAGCGTAAGTTGATTTACGCATGCTCTGTTGTGCGTAACGATTTGCGGAAGTTTCAATAGCTTCTTCTGCGTAAACCTACCACCGACTCCAAGCTCTCCACCACCTTTGTTGCCTATAAAACAAGAAGAGAAGAGAGAGAGAGAGGGGGATCCAGATCTAATTGTGGTGTGGAGCAGAGAGAAAAGATAGTTTTAAATAGTTTATTTGTTTTTATTTTAAGTATTTGTTTGTTTTCATTGTTTTAGAGAGATATAGTTCATCCATGACGGGCTAAACCTCTTAGATAGGGCTAAGAGGTGAAGCTCGTAGTGAGATGGGAGACTTTGCTTATGCTTTTGTTTATACTGAACTGATATTGATTTTAGTTTAATTAAGGAATTATTTTTTAGTTTTTAATGGTCTGTTGTGACTAAAATTACAATGGGTCTGCGATGGCTTTGAGCATGTTCCTTTCCTTTTTATGTTTATGACGTCAGGAAGCCCTGTTGTTCACCATCGTCTCCTGGGCATGGTCGGATGACAGTACCCTTCCTGACCTTCATATCATGTTGATTGGTTGGTAATTAATTTAATTCTGTTGTTTACTTTGTCTCCTAGTCATGGTTTGGTGATGAAATCTATTCTAATTCATATACCTTTCATCTCTTTAAAACTATATCAAAAGAAGTTCAGTTTAATTTTCATGGTTACACCCTTCAACAGGATGAAGATGGACTCTAAGTCCAGTTGAGTTTTTGATGCAGGCATAAGATCCCCCTGATCTCTACAAGTGAATCCTCTGAATCCCTAGTTTCCTTTTCCTAAATTCTTTAAGTTTTAAATAATTATTCCATCATTATTCATCAAATTATCATCGATTTAGATTTCATCTTAGTCTAGTTCTAGTTCTGATTATTTTTAGATTACGTACAAGTTCCAGTCCCTTGGGATTTGACCTCGGTCTCACCGAGTTTTATTACTACATCACAACCCTGCACTTGGAGAGTGAACAGAAACCAAACTACCCAAACTAGCAGCCTCTTAGGTGAGTTGGAGCGAAGCTCGACATCAATCGATTAGGCATCGCCAAACTGTCCAGCAAGTTCACTGGCCTATTCCAACAAAATTTGATTGATCGACAGCCCTCGGTCGATCGATTGAGATGCCGTTATTTTGCCCATTTTAAAGTCGTTATAAACCGAAATCTATATATAGGGCATTCGGGCATTGGGCAAAATAATGGATTTTTAGTACAATTAGAACTTAGGTGATTCCCCACTCATATCGCCTCATCCTAAGCCTCTAAATCTATAAGATTCAAGTCATCTTCTTGAGCTTTACCACTCTAAAGAGGATTTCAACCTCCATTAGAAAAATGAACTTGATGCCCACCTTGTTCTAGAGATTAGACACAAACCTATAGGCAAATCATTGTGTAAATCCTCTAAAACACTCATCTAGTTGAATCCTTACTAGGAACCAACTATAATCTTTAGTTGTAAGAGATTCAACCATCTTCTCATTGCCTTGGTCACCTCATAGGTACATCGCACACAAGGTGTTTGTTTGTGGAGCTAAACAGTTGGCATAAATGAACATGGGAGCAATTAAGAAGCTAATTCAAGCACGGGAGAGCAGTGAAGAAGCATCTCAAGAAGATGCTACAAAGGAACTCAATTTGACAAATTGTCAATTGTAAAGTTTATGTCACACTCTTTCCTTGTGTAGGATTGAGTGTAGAGTTTGTGACCCAAACTCGAATAAGTTCTTGTGGAAGACCTAAGGTCTTATGTAGGGTTGAATTCACCGAACACGGGTGTATACATGTTAGTCTCTATAGGAAGCCTCTGGTATACGTAGTGTTAGACATGCTCACCTTGTATAACTAGTATACCTTGTATAGCTAGTTTTCATTATTTTCCTTGTATAAATAACTGTAGTCTCTATATATTCAACCCCTTTGGGTTGTCTCAAATACAGAAAATCATTCTCCAAATCCGTGTGTTTACATGGTATCAGAGCTTCACTGATTCAAATCCGGCACCACCTATCACATCCGGCCCCATATGCGTCCGACCGCCCCTCTGCATCTGCGTCTACATCTGCATCTGCGTCCGACCGCATCTGCATCTACCTCTGCATCTGCATTTGCGTCCGGCCCCATCTACGTCATCCGGCCCCATCCACGACGTCCAGATCCAGCGCCATCTGCATCTGCGTCCGACCCTATCTCTAAACGCACCTATCTCTGAGCGCATCTGCACCTCTGCTCATCCGGCCCCTCTACCCTCTGTTCATCTGCATCACCATCTGATCCAGATCATCTGCATCACCTCTGTTCGTCTGTCCATCTGCGTCTGCATCTGCCAGATCCAGATCCAGAACCTGTTGCTGTTGTTATACGATCCGATTTTTCCAGATTCAGATCTGAACTTGTTACTGTTGCTGTTGGTCCCAATCCGCACCAGATCCAGATCCGATTTTGTTCCTGTTGGTCCCGATTCAGATCCAGATCCGATTTTGTTCCTGTTGCTGTTGTTGTACGGTACCATCTAAAACTTTCTTCTGTTACAACTCCTTGGGTGCTTGTAAGGCCCACCCCCACAACACATGATATTGTCCGCTTTGCTCGGTAGGCTCACGGCTTTAAAATGCGTCATGTCTGTTAAGGGAGGAACCCCACATATAACCACCACAACTCTATACAACTCTTCCGATGTGGGACAAGGTTCCGCCTTCACTGTGCGTACAGTAGCCTGCCAGCCACACAGTAGCCTGCCAGCCTTCCTTGGGGCCCGCCCACATGTGGCCACAGTGACGGGGCGTCACAATATCCCCCACCGAGGGCAGAGCCATCCTCGGCTCTGATACCATTTGTAAGGCCCACCCCCACAACACATGATATTGTCCGCTTTGTCCGGTAGGCTCACGACTTTAAAACGCATCATGTCTGTTAAGAAAGGAACCCCACATATAACCACCACAACTCTAGACAACTCTTCCGATGTGGGACAAGGTTCCGCCTTCACTGTGCGCACAGTAGCCTGCCAGCACAGTAGCTTGCCAGCCACACAGTAGCCTGCCAGCCTTCCTTGGGGCCTGCCCACATGTGCGCCCGCCCACGTGTGCCCGCCCACATGTGGCCACAGTAACGGGGCGTCACAGTGCTTTATAATACTTCAGCTCGATGGACAAGAACTCATCACATCAAGAGGCCCCACGTTGTAGTTTTGATGGTACCAACTATTCTCTATGGGTCATCCATTTTCAGCACTTCCTTAAAGGTTGTGGTTTGTGGGGACTAATTGATGGATCGGTTCCTATCCCCACTTCCACCGATGCCGACAAATTAGCTGATTGGGAAATGAACAATGGACGGATTATTACCTGGATTCTTGATTCAATTGATCGCTCCATTACTGTTGGTCTCACACCATATCGCACTGCTAAGGCGATGTGGGAACATTTACAGATGATTTATCAACAGAGTAATGCAGCCCGGTTATACCGCCTGGAACAGGATCTCGTTAACCTTACTCAGGGTGACGATAATATTCAATCATTTTACTCCAAAATTGTCACGATTTGGACTGAGATGGCTATGATGGATCCAACATTTCCTCATGACTTTAAGATATTGCAAACTATGCGCGAGAGTGCGCAAGTTCGACAGTTTCTGATGAAGCTGCGTCCGAAATTTGAGCATTGTAGGGCTGCTCTGTTGAACCGTAGCCCTACTCTTTCATTGAATTCGGTTATAAATGATTTATTGGCTGAGGAACAACGACTTAAAGTTCTCTCTCTTCCTTCCTCAACTCCTGGATCATCTGATATGGTGCTTGTTGTGTCCACCACTACACTAACACGTGGTTCCACCCCTTTGACTTGTCACGACTGCAACAAGGTGGGTCATGTTGTTGCTCAATGCAAAGAATGGTGTGCATATTATCGTCGGACTGGTCATGGTATTCAGGATTGCCGTACACGTGCCCATGCATCTTCCTTCAACCGTGGACGTGGTGGTCATGGTCGTGGCCGTGGTCGTGCTCTTTCTGCTACTACTGACACTATTTCTTCTGAGCCACCTGTTAGTGATTCTGCATCTACTGTTGCTGATGAAGGTCTTTCATCTTCGTTGACTCCTGCGATGCTCCAGCAAATCGTTCAGGCCCTTTCAGCGGCTGGTATGTCAGGTATATCCCCATCTTCTACATGGTTCTTCGATTCGGGTGCTTCCAATCATATGACCTGTGTTGTATCCCATCTTTATGACATTCGTCCCTACACCGGCAATCAGGTTATTTCTACTGCGGATGGCACTAGAATACCTATTCAATCTGTTGGATCATTGACTTTCTCTCATTCTGTTTATCGCCAATTCACACTTCGTGATGTGGTTCATGTCCCTAACCTCTCTTCAAATTTAATTTCAGTTGGTCAACTCACATCCAATAACTGCTTAGTTATATTTCTTCCCAACTGTTGTTTTGTGCAGGATCTGGCAACGGGGAAGGTACTTGGGATGGGTAGGTAGCATGGTCGTCTGTACGTGCTGGACTTTGATCCACCTGTCACTCCGGCTCGTTGTTTCTTTTCTCCATCTTCATCAGATATCACTTCAGCAAATAAATTGTGAAAACTGTGGCACTTTCGTCTGAGTCATCCACATTCTGATCGGTTACTTCAGTTAATTTCTTCTGGCATGTTGGGGAATATTTCTTTTAATAAAAATGATTTGGATTATTCTTGTTCTTCCTGTTGTCTTTCAAAAAGTAAGTGTATTTCATTTTCTCCAAGTACTACAAAATCATCTTATATGTTTGAACTTGTGCATACGGATGTTTGGGGTCCATCACCAATTATGTCTCTCTCTGGGTTACGATATTATGTTATATTCATTGATGATTTCACACGTTACACTTGGATTTACTTTCTGAAATCAAAATCACAGGTTTTTGAAAAATTCAAGTTATTTCACTCTATGGTGGAGACTCAATTTCGGGTTCCAGTTCGAACTCTTCGCTCTGACTCAGGGGGGGAATATCTCTCAACCGAATTTCGTACATTTCTTCAAGGTCATGGGATTATTCATCAAACCACCTGTTCTGATACTCCACAACAGAACGGGGTGGCTGAACGGAAAAATTGTCATATTGTAGAAACTGCCAACACCCTGATGATAGCTATGAGTGTTCCTCATTCTTTCTGGGCAGAAGCAATGTTACATTCAGTCTACTTGATTAACCGGATGCCAACAAAAGTTTTGAACAACAAATCACCCCACTTTGTTCTCACCGGCTTACCTCCTGCATATTCCACATTTCGTGTTTTTGGTTGTGTCTGTTATGTTCACCTGGCTTCACGTGAACATAACAAACTATCTCCAAAATCGGTCAAATGTATGTACTTAGGATTTGGAGAAACTCAGAAGGATTTTCGATGTTATGATCCTGTTTCTCGTCGTGTTCGGGTTTCACGACATGTTATTTTTCTGGAACACATTGCCTTTCATTCATCTCTTCCTCCTCCGCAAATTCCAAACTCTCATGATCTGACCACCTTCCCTGAAATTCCGGTTGCCTCGAGTATTCTCCCTCGTCCATTGCAGGTTTACTCACGTCGACCACGTACAGATCCATCACCTATTACTCACCCCGAACCTACTGTACCTATTGCGGATCCTGAACCTACCTCAATACGTCGTTCCGTTCGTGAACATCGAGCGCCTGATCGCTTGATATGCTCTATGTCTGCCATGAATGCTACTCTAAATACTGTTTCTATTCCTACTTCATACTCTCAGGCAGCCACTCATGATTGTTGGAAGAAGGCTATGGCAGAAGAACTTGCGGCATTGGATGATAATCATACATGGGACATTGTCACTCGACCCGCTGACCAACAAATAATTGGTAGCAAATGGATTTATTCTGTCAAGCTCAAGTCTGATGGATCATTGGATCGATACAAGGCTCGACTTGTTGCTCAGGGATACAAACAGGAATATGAAATTGATTACAATGAGACTTTTGCTCCTGTGGCCAAAATGAAAACTGTTCGTACTCTTCTGGCTATATCTTCTATTCGCTTATGGCCACTCGCTCAGATGGATGTGAAAAATGTCTTTCTTCACGGAGACCTCCAAGAAACTGTGTATTTGAAACCTCCTCCTGGCTCTTTGATTCCTGACAATAAGGTATGTCGCCTAAAGAAAGCTCTGTACGACCTTAAACAGGCACCTCGGGCATGGTTCCAACGCTTTCACGATGTTGTTACGGGTGCTGGTTTTACTCAAAGTGCTCATGATCCATCCTTATTTTTGCGCACCACCGATCACGGCATTGTCATTGTTCTGGTATATGTTGACGACCTCCTATTGACTAGTACCGATGATATTGGCATTTCAGCTTTAAAGGAAGTTATACAATCTTCCTTCAAGATGAAAGACCTCGGCCATCTGACATACTTTCTTAGGCTTGAAATTTCACTATCCAACCGTGGGATCCTGGTCAGCCAGCGTAAATATACCAAGGATCTTCTCACCTTGGCATCATTAACAAATCAGAAGACAGTTTAGACTCCCTTGGAACTTAACGTTCACTATGGTCGTGACGATGGTGATCTACTTCCACAGCCCGATTTATACCGCCGTTTGGTTGGGAGTCTGGTTTACTTAACTATGACTCGCCCTGATATTGCCTACGCTGTCCAAGTCGTTAGTCAGTTTGTCTCTGCTCCTCGGACTCTTCATATAACGCGGTGTTACGCATCCTACGGTACCTTCGTGGAACTCTAAATCGATCCCTGTTCTTCTCCTCCCCAGCGACTCTGGATCTTCGTGCTTATTCGAATGTTGATTGGGCCGGATGCGCTCTCACACGAAGATCTACTACTAGCTACTGTGTTTTTCTTGGCACTTCTCTCATCACTTGGAAGTGCAAGAAGCAGGCCACTGTTTCCAAATCGAGTATAGAGGCCGAGTATTGGGCGATGTCCGCTGCGTGTAGTGAGCTCATCTAGTTACGTGGACTTCTTTCAGACTTGGGCATTCCTCTACAGAATCCTACTCCACTCCATGTCGATAATCTCAGTGCCATTCAGATTGCCTCCAACCCAGTTTTTCATGAATGGACGAAGCATATTGAAGTTGACTGTCACTTTATCCATGAGAAATTTCAGTCTGGGCTCATTTCTCTTCCACATGTTGCATCCCATGATCAGATTGTAGACATTCTCACCAAGTCCCTCACTTCTGCATGTCACTCATTTCTAGTTGGAAAACTATTACTTGTCGATGACCAGCATTAGTTTGAGGGGGGATGTTAGACATGCTCATCTTGTATAACTAGTATACCTTGTATAGCTAGTTTCCATATGTACAGGATTCTGTTTTCATTATTTTCCTTGTATAAATAGTTGTAGTCTCTATATATTCAACCCCTTTGGGTTGTCTCAAATACAGAAAATCATTCTCCAAATCCGTGTGTTTACACGTAGGACCTTGGATTAGGAACCCATTCACCAAACACGGGTGCGTACATATTAATCTCCATAGGGAGCCTCCGCCAAGAGTGTTCGTAGGGCCTTGGATTAAGATCGCATTCACCAGACACAGGTGCGTACGTATTAGTCTCCATAGGGAGCCTCCAACAGGAGTGTACGTAGGGCCTTGGATTAGGATCGCTAGTGGTTGTTGGTTAACCGATAGAAAACCAACTAAGTCCCCACGGGAGCCAGTGACACATGTGGAAACGTGTTCCTCTGACATAAGAGTGTACGTGTAGTTTAGTGGTTAGCCTAAGAGAAACTATTGTAAAGGTTAGAGATAACTTAAGAGAAACCATCATAAAGTTAGAGATGAACCTGATTTAAAACTTCCGACAGTGAAATTCCAGTATACTCGAGGAGAGTGCGTCCGCCGGGAGTGGAGTAGGCAAGTACCCGAGACAGTATATATGCTTGTGTTTGGGATTATTATTTGTGCACATTGTTATTTATGCTTATGAGCTTAATTCGTTGAATTATATGAATGCGTAATTAGATGTATGCTAGGTATTGAATAGTTAACGCATCTCACACATAAGATCACTATCTTATCTTATTGACTAGTTGCTTATATCGTTGCATTTATTGTACTCTATGTGATTGGAGACCCACTTGACTTGGAAGCCTAAGTGTTATTTGTCTTCTTAATTTAAATTGGTAAATTGATTTAATTAGACAACAATTTTAAGTGATCTTATCCCCCCTCCCTCTCCTCTCTAAATCTTAGCCGTAATTCTAAGCTCCGCCAAGCTTCTGCATGCCTTGGACAATACATGCGATTTCAATAATGACCAGCATCATGATCAATACGTGACAACCCTATAATGGTTTAAAAAAAAAATAATCAAAAATCAAAAAAAAAAATGTACCTACCCCATATCAAACCTATACATGCCTATAATGGCCATTATAGGGTCATTACGAGCAATTTCAATAATGACCAGCATCATGATCAATACGTTACAACCCTATAATGGTTTTAAAAAAAAAAAAAATCAAAAATCAAAAAAAGAAAATGTACCTGCCCCATCTCAAACCTATACATGCCTATAATGGCCATTATAGGGTCATTACGAGGCATTTTTTAGAACGGGTGTTACAGCCTCATATCACAGGGCTCCCAGTGTTAATGTTACATAACTGTTGAAATTGAGTTTGTCGCACTCTAGAATGGTCCTAGACTCATTAAATGGAGCCCTAGCACCCATCTAGTTTTATTCCAGATGCATAACGCCTAAAATACCCCCCCCCCCCCCCCCCGGATAAATAAATTTTAAAAAAAAAAAAAAACTTATTTTCGGTTAATTTTTTAGGCAGCACCCAAGTGCATGCCCAAGGACTGCGCCTTGATTGGGGTTTAGGCGAGGCTCAAGGGACCCAAAATGCATAGGTGTGCACCTGGACACACACTTGGAATGCCTTTTAACTATGCTGCCAAAAGCACAAAATAAATATCAAAATAGGCATTTTCCTTCTTTTTTTTCTTATGTATATATTAGTTTTTTCGTGTTTTTTCAATTAAAAAATAATTCAAACTGATTCAGCCTTTATGTTAATATCCATTACTTTATCTTGCTTTGGTTGGTCAATAAAGGCAACAACACTAGTATTTAAAACCTTTAATAGAATCTCCAATCAATGTGGTTTTGGAGATATACATTCTTTCCACAATGGTTTGGACAGTCCAAATCGTCATACATGTACACAATGAAGATATAGAGAATGCTAGTGTATTGTATTGTGTATTGTGTGTGCTTTTAGTGTAAGTGCATGTGCACACTTCCCTATTCTCTTACAGTGTACTATATGCTTTATCATAATAAAATGTTATGTGTTAGGGCAAGCAAGCCTAAAACATCATCTGTCTCAAACTCTCCTCCTTCTCTCTCAATATTCTCATATCTTCTTCACATTATCCTCATCAAATCTTTCTCTACTTGGTATCAGAGCAAAGATCCAAGCATTCCGCATCCAACAGGTTGAGAGGCAACATGTCACCTTGCTAACGTCAGCAACCGTACGGCTGACGTCAGCGTCGTACGGACGCATAGACTCCGTTTGAGCTAAAAGTTTAGGGGTTTGATAGATCATGATTTTAGAAGATTTTTCATGATTTTTCAGAATTTATTAGACCCTATTTCATGGGATTTTGGGCGAAATAGAGAAATTCAAAAATCGATCCCATATTTCATTTTTTTTCGTTCTACCTCAAATCGGTAAGCTTTTCTTTGGTTTCTTTGCTCAAAATGGACCGAAATCTTCCTCCCAAGTTATCCTTGGTGAATTTGTTACTTGAGATCGATGTTTGAGAGATTTTTAACCTCAAACGGGCGTGCGGCTGGGCCGTTTTTCACTCGGTCAGGCCCTTTTTGACTGCGTTTCATGATTTTTTGGATGATTGATATTTGTTTGAAGTTTATCTCATATTATTTTGAAGGATTGAGTGAGATAGAGTTGTTTGAATCAATCTTTCTTGGCATAGGGGGTCTCTTGGCATAAGTTTATTTCTCTTAGACTCTACTATGCTAATAAAGGGCCCTCATCTCTTGGCATAGGGTCTCTTGAATCCAACCCCTTGCAGATTACTTCCATTAAGTTGAATGGTGACAACTATCTTCAATGGGCACAATCTGTAAAAGTATTTTTAGGAGCCCGTGACAAGTTGTCTTATATTTTGGATGATCCCCCAAGCTCTACGGATGTTACCTACAAGTCTTGGACAAAGGAGAATTATCGAGTTATTGCATGGTTGTTGAATAGCATGGATTCCTCAATTAGTCACTCAGTGATGTTTTTATCCTCGGCTAAAGGCATTTGGGATACGCTTCATGATATGTTCTCGGAATCTCAGAATTTTTCACGGGTATTCCAGCTTATTCAAGAAATTGATCGATTTCAACAAAACTCCAGATCCTTAAAAGACTACTATTCGACGCTTCGGGGTATGTGGGATGAGTTGGATATGTATCAGCCTCTTCCTTCCAAATGTAAAGAAGATCATGAATATGCTCATAAGCAACGGGATGATACTCGTATCATGCAGTTCCTTGCTGGGTTGAGTTCTGATTATCTTCACATTCGCGATTAGGTTGTTATGCAGGATCCTCTTCCCGCATTAACGACAGTCTATGCCATGTGTCAGCATGCTATGGTCTCTTCTCTTCCTTCTCATTCATTTGTGTCACCCGAGCATTCGACACATCTTGCTGGGGATCAGTCCTCCCTTGGTCTTCGAGTACCATCCTTGAGCTCGGAGCGCATTTCTAGTTTTGGTGATCGTGGTAGAGGCCGCAAGGGAGATCGCAGTCGTGGCGGCCATAGTCTTCGTGGTCGTGGCGGACATGGACGAGGACGTGATGGTTCTCGCATTTGTTCATATTGTGGTGGAACTAATCATACTGTTGATTATTGCTGGCAGCTACATGGTCGTCCTACGTATGTCGATGCTTCTGTTGCTTCCACTGTTGCTTCTGAGACACAGTCTTCCACACTGACAGCTGAGCAGTCCACTTCAGGGGAGTCTCTTATCATTTCTCGGGCGGCATATGATGCTCTTATGCGGCTTCACATTAGAGATATTCCTGAGCCTTCTCACGCAGCTTCGGCCCAGTCAGGTACTGCCCTTCTTGCGTCATCCTCTCCTACCTCCTGGGTCATCGACTCTGGAGCTTCCTCCCATATTACTGGTAAGTTGTAATTTTTTTCTTCTTATCATCCTTCTTCTCCCCCTCAGTATGTCACAGTCGCAAATGGAACCCAATCTCCCATCTCTGGGATTGGTTCCATCCCTCTCTCTTCTTCCTTGTCTTTGTCCTCCGTTTTGCATGTGCCTCGTTTTCCATTAAACTTATTGTCTGTTAGCTCTCTTACTAAATCACTCAATTGTTTCATTACCTTCTTTCCTTCTTATTGTTTGTTTCAAGACCTACAGACGAAGAGAGTGATTGGCGGGGGGCATGAACGAGGAGGCATTTATCTTCTCGATGATGCACCTGTTGCAGCTTCTAGTACCCTTTCTCTAGATCGAGAGTCCATGACTCGGTGGCATTGCCACTTAGGCCACCCATCCATTGCTAGATTGAGACTTTTGTTTCCCTCCTTATCTGTCACTAAACCATTATATTGTGATATTTGTGAATTGTCTAAACATCATCGTGCTACGTTTCCTCCTAGCTCTTCTGGGAGGAAATCTCAACATTTTCTTCTAGTTTACTCAGATGTCTAGGGACCAGCTCCGATTACCTCAACTTTTGGATTTAGATATTTTATTACTTTTATTGATGATTATTCCTGCATGACTTGGATTTATCTTTTGAAATCTAAAAAGTGAAGTGTTTGATGCATTTAAAGTATTTTATCATGAAGTGTGCACTTAATTTCATTGTTCCATCCAAACCCCTCCATTCTGTTAATGGGGGAGAATACATGTCTATTGCCTTTCTGTCCTTCTTGCAGGAACGTGGTATTTTGTCTAGAATGTCATGTGCTCGCACTCCTCAACAAAATGGTATTTCAGAACGAAAGAATCGTCATCTTCTTGACGTTGATCGCACCCTTCTGCTTGGTATGCATCTACCCAAATATTTTTGGGGTGATGCTCTTTTAACTGCTACTTTTCTTATTAATCGTATATCCTCACGTATTGTCTTACAAATCTTCATTTACTATATTGTATCCTCATGATAATCCATTTCCTCTACCACCTAAAGTTTTTGGTTGTACATGTTTTGTTCAAATTATGGATGGGAGCAATGATAAACTTAGCCTCAGGACAATTAAATGTGTCTTTATAGGGTATACTCGGAGTCAGAAAGGGTATAAATGCTTTGACCCCTTGACTCGCAAGAAATATGTCTCTGCCGATATCACCTTCTTTGAGGATTTTTCTTTTTTCTCCTCTCCAGGCCGTTCCCTTTGTGATCCTCTTGCGAGTCAGGCGAAGTATGACTCTTATCATCTTTCCACTAGTGATCATGAAAAAATTCCTCTCCCGTCTATTCAACATCCTGTTGGTGATATGGGTGAGCCTAAGCCTCTGCGGGTATATCATCATCGAGACAAATCTTTACAAGCTCAGCCATCCACTCTTCCACTTACTTTGGATGTTGGTTCAGGTGACTCTCCTAACTCGAGTTTAGATCTTCCAATTGCCTTGCGCAAAGGGTCACAATCTTGTACTCAACACACCATTAGTAATTTTGTTTCATATGATCATCTTTCACCGTCTTTTCAGTCATTTGCAGCTTCCCTTTCATCACAGACTATTCCTAAATCTCTTTCACATGCTCTTTAGAGTCCTGATTGGACATAGGCGATAATAAAAGAAATGTCTGTTCTTGAAAAGAATCATACTTGGGATCTTGTGCCACTTCCTGTAGGCCATAAACCTGTTGGCTGTCAATGGGTTTATACAATTAAGTTTCTTCCAGATGGCTCAATTGATCGTTATAAAGCCCGTCTTGTTGCTAAAGGTTACACACAAACTCATGATATGGATTACTTCGAGACATTCTCTCCGATGGCTAAGCTTAATTACATTCGCGTTGTGCTCTCCTTGGCCGTTAATTTATCATGGCCCTTATTTCAGCTTGATGTTAAGAATACATTTCTCCATGGGGATCTTGCAGAGGAAGTTTACATGCATCAACCTCCTGGCTTTGTTGCTTCTCACAACCCTGCACTTGTATGTCGGTTGAAGAAGGCTCTTTATAGACTCAAACAATCTCCACGTGCATGGTTCGAAAAATTTAGTCAGTCTCTCTTGGAGTTTGGCTTTGTTCGTGGTCGTGCTGATCATTTTCTCTTTATATGTCGTCGATCGACGATCATCATGGTTCTCATTGTCTATGTGGATGATATTGTTTTGTCTGGTAGTGATTATGCTGTAATGAGGGAGATCAAAGATTTTTTGGAGACCAAGTTTGAGATCAAGGATCTTGGTCCTCTTCGTTACTTCCTCGGAATTGAAGTTGCTCGCTCATCATCTAAATTGGTCTTGTCACAACGAAAATATGTACTCGATCTTCTCATGGAGACCGGCATGTTACGTTGCAAGCCTACTACCACTCCCATAGATACTTCACAAAAGCTTCGTCCAGATGATGGTGCTCTCCTTACTGATCCCGAGATGTATCGACGACTTGTAGGACGGCTTATTTACCTAACTATTACTCGCCCAGATCTCTCATTTGCTGTGAGGGTTGTTAGCCAATTCATGCAAGCTCCTTGTACTTCTCATCTCACGGCTATCTACAGCATACTTCGGTATTTAAAATCAGCCCCGGGTCTTGGCCTCCGCTTTCAGTTGCATGGTTATCTTCATCTTTCTAGCTATTCCGATGCTGATTGTGCAGGTAGTACTTTTAATCGCCGCTCTATATTAGGCTTCTGTACCTTCTTAGGTGGCAATCTTATAACCTGAAAGAGCAAAAAGCAGCCAGTTGTTGTCGGGTCCTCGGCTGAAGCAGAATATCGTGCTATGGCTCATGCGACGTATGAACTCATGTAGCTTCGCAATCTTCTTGAAGAACTTAGCTATCCTCCTTCGGGTCCTATTCTTCTTTACTGTGACAATCAAGCAGCCATCCATATTGCTCGTAATCCAGTTTTTCATGAGCGAACCAAGCATATTGAGGTCGACTGTTACTTTATTCGTGAGAAAGTCGCTTCTAAGGAAATCGTCACTCCTTTTGTTCGATCTGGGGATCACCTTGCTGATGTTTTTACATAGTCATTGAGTCGAGATGCTCTTCATCGTATTCGTGACAAGTTAGGCATGATCAACATCTATACTCCAACTTGAGGGGGAGTATAGAGAATGCTAGTGTATTGTATTGTGTATTGTGTGTGGTTTTAGTGTAAGTGCATGTGCACACTTCCCTATTCTCTTGCAGTGTACTATATGCTTTATCATAATACAATGCTATGTGTTAGGGCAAGCAAGCCTAACACATCATCTCTCTCAAACTCTCCTCCTTCTTCTCTCTTAATATTCTCATCTCTTCTTCACATTATCCTCATCAAATTTTTCTCTATTGAAGATTGTATCAAGTACGACCGATTTGAAATGGTGGTGAACTATAGCAAAAGCGTAGCATGTAGTATATAGTAAAATTTACACATCACACCACTAGAAACTAATTCCTAAAACTCCCGAAAAGATGTCAAAAGGAATCATCAGGACAAGAGATCATCATTATCATTTAAGACTTATCCCAATTAATAGGGTCGGCTACATGAATCTTATTCTGCCATTCCGTTGTATCAAGGGCCATACCTTTAGACCACATGTCATCAAGTCTTTTCTTACTACATCCATCCATGTCCTTTTGGGCCTCCCCTTCCACTTTTAGAGCCATCAGTTCGGGATAAACAGATCAATCTCATTAAAAGTGAAAAACTCTTGACTTTCTTCTATCCAAAAAATAAATCTTTTATTTCATCCTTGCAAAGGAAATGATGGGGACATCACACGCACGCGCACGGCCCCCTACGTACTTACGCAAGGAGGGCCCCACCATCGATCTGGATCGATAACGACATCCAGGGAGGGCATTCTAGTTAGAGAATTGTGTTTTGATTCGTTGGAGTGATCATGGCTCACTATTCTAATTGATTTAGTACTTTGGGTTTTGCTTATGTTATTAAGAATATTATGGACAGTTTAGATTGCTTCGATTAGTTGTTATTTTTTATTACTTCGTCTCCAAGTAATAGGTTGCGCACATGGCACGAGTTTTGGGGTATAGGATTTTATTATAAATACGCACCCCTTGTAGTTTTTTTCTCAATGAAGATTAATAAAATTGCTATGTTTTTCTGCTCATCTAAATTTCTGAGTTGTGGAGATTCAATTGGGTGCGAAACCCTCCGTTCCTCGAAGGGCTGACTACCGTGGTGTGAAGCCACACCTAATCCCGATTCGCCCCCACCTTCTTTATCCATATTTCTCCTCCTACAATCATATACACTTCAAATACATCCTCTATTGCAGCTGTTTTTCTCTACAGCAAATTTTCAGAATCTGACCCTACAGGAGAGTTGAAACTTCAACGGAGTACTACGCACAAACCGTGCATCGGATCGAGTTGAAATTTGAGGGTTTTGGAGCCCACCCTAGCCAACCAGGGCAAAGGTAGCCTTTTTCTGAATAGTGGGTCACACACACATACAGCCGGGATCACACGCACGTGCGTCTAAGCCATTATTGTTGTCCACACGTGCAGTACTTTTCCAGTTCGTCTCTCTCCTCTCTTTCACTCCTCTTTCACCCAAAATTTCTAAACCTAACCCTAAATTACTCAAATCCCTAATTTTATGTCATTTCTTCAACCTTAGGTGTCACGCCCCAAACTCGAAAACCGGGCTCACAAAATTTTTGATCGCCGAATCCGACGCCGACAGCCTCCGTAGAACCCCATTCTCGGCTCCTAGCTCCCATTCGTCAGGTTCCGATCCTGAGATGCTACGAGGAGGATTTTCAACATCAGTTTGATTCGTAATAAGTATAACCAAAGGCATAACCCACAACAACAACCAAGAATTCCATTACATTTCCACTATGATCAAAAACTTTACAAGTACAATGAGCATAAAGAGAAATACAATGGTAAAGTACAAAAACTCCAAAATGCTCAGCAACGTGCTCCTGCCTCAGCGCTGCTACGAACCAACGTCACCTGCACGCAACGGTCGTGCATAAGCTTACAGAAAGCTTAGAGGGTGGTGAAAGTGTGTGCGCAAGGTAGTAGTATGAACATGCAAGGTCAAAGTAATACGGAATATGCAGATGGAACCATAATATCATGAGTCGTACCAAGGCTTATGCGATGCAAGACATGAATGGTATCGGCCACCCAAAGGCCATGCTATGTGCAATGCAACTCAGGCATACAGGTCCTCATCTATGTCCACACATCAATACAGCTCAAATATGGAATATCACCGGGGTCTAGTACACTCTAAACCAGATTGCCGCCACATCGCACGTAATAAGGTAAGTGGAAGAGACCACACTATCCGTCTGCCAATATCGGGCGCGACTCGTCGATAGTGGACCCATTCCTCGAGCTGGTCAGACTCAGCCTAGCATTGCCCCTTACACTCGGGCGGGTAAGGCCGTACCCCCTTCCAACCGACCACGACACAGTGGAGAGCGTAACCGTCTGATAGTCGGCACTCAACGCTCATCTACCCACTCGGTCTAGACGTTGGAGCAACCTCTTGGTACCATAAGGGTTTAGGGACTTTCACCCAGGGATATTGTAAGGCCCATATCTTGGTCCGTACCTTTCCATACACTTCCGCAGTCTTACCGGTCGAATTCTGGCAACCTTCGACCCTTAATCGATATCGACGCGCGACCCTGATTCATGTGCCGACAACCCGAGTCGACTCAGCCCGAGACCAATACCATAGCGACCGCGCCGTCGTTGCGGTTCCGATACCGCGACTCGCGCGCCGAGGCGATACCCTGATCAAGAGATATGGGCCAACGTTCGGTGCGAGAAAATGCCGCGCGTTGCGAAACCCAAGAGAATCTTTACGATGTGTCACATCAATCCCATCAATCCATCACATGTCAAGTACACATCACTTCCATCCCTTTTCTCAAGCAACCACAAAAGTCTTCACCACCCATACCTCTCTTACACAAAAAGCCACAAAAGTCTTCACCACCCATACCTCTCTTACACAAAAGCCTCAAAAGTCAAGTTTTTCTTACACAACCATCACTCACCCATCCATCCATCACTCTCTCTCTCTCCCTTTACATCACTCTCTCTCCTTCTCTCTTTCTCAATTTAAATTTCCAAGCAACAAATGAGCTCTAAGAGACTCCATACGTATGAGGTTTCTCCAAGCTCCCTAAACTCCAAGTGGCCCACCTTCCTACCCCATCATCTCCCATCTCAACCCTCCATTCTTTATCTTAACCATTGAAGTTGAAGCCAAGGTGCCAAGGAACCCCTAGGAGCGAGAAGATCGGACGGTGGGTGCCTCTATAAGGTAGATTTATTTATTTTTATGGTGGACCAAGTGAGGCCCACCGATCAATGGTGTGGATCTCACTTGGGACCCTAATATGTGGCCGATGGACCACTTGGATCACCATGATCATTCCATGATGGGGCCATTCTCCATGAACCCCATCATGATGTTTATTTTCATTTGGAAAGGTCATCTAGACCATCCATATTGGTGGAGAAAGGATCCCCACCGTTGATCTTTAGTTTTGATGGTCACATGTGCAAAATGACCCATTTGATGTATAATTTCATGTATGGGAGGGCCCATAATGACGGGGTCCCTACATCACAAGCCGTGTCCCACTCTCCATGTCTCTCTCTCTCTTTTATTGCTTTTATTTTATTTTATTTTAATTTATTTTATTCTTTTATGCTATAGGATGGTGGCCCACTTGAATGGATCCCACCTTGATATAATTATTTTTATTCAAGTGGGGCCCACCTTAAAAGTTAAACCCATGTCACCCATCATGTGGTGGCCCACTTCATCAGGGCCCACCATTTTCAAAAGAAAGAAAAAAAAAATCAAAACCGTCCAGCGTCCCAGACGCTGGACGTTTCAATGAAAGAGGAAAAGGAATGAAAGAGACTTGGGTGGTCCCCTTGCATAGGCCCCACCCTGATGTTTATGTTCGATCCAAGCCATCCATCCTCTTACCCACGGCATTTTAGCCGTTGGGTAGAAGTTGGGAGCTGATCCAATCACCTGATGGACCATAGCGCCAAATATTGCGCCCTCACCATTCAACTCTATTTTCTTATTTTATTTCACTTCCTAAGCTCAAAAAAATTTGAACTCTGGACTCATTTCGTCTGTTTCGGGCCGCTGATCGCAATGGCCAGAGCAGATTTCACTTTAGCGGGCCCCACGTGTGAAAAACCTCGAGAAAACAGTATTTTCTCAAATTTTGAAATTCAAGAGGCAGAGCCTCTGGTTGTCAGTGGCGTTGGCAGCGCTGCACGCTGCTGCGTGCAGCCGTCCAGACGGGCAGGTGGCGTCCGGTTAGGGACCCACGGCTCCAGCCGTGGGCACCACAATAATGTTTATTTTGTCATCCAACTTGTTCATTAGGTGGGCCACCCCAGTGGCGGGCCCCCCTTCAAAAATGAAACAGATCCAAAGCTCAGGTGGCCCACACCAAGTGAAAGTGTGAATTGAATTTTTCCATTAAAATCCTTTTGGGGCGCACTGACGTGTTGGATCAAGCTGAAATTTGTGTTTTCCCTTCATCCAGGTCTAAGTGGCCTTATGAATGGGTTGGATTTCAAATAAATATTACGGTGGGCCACATTTGTGGGACCCACATGGATGTATGTGCCAAGTCCACCGTCCAGCGGACGGTGGCACTCACTGCGGTGGCAACCCCCCTTGCTTGTGTGCCTCCACCGTCCAGTGGACGGTGGGGCCCTGTGTAATGTATGTGTTTTTATGCGCACTGTCCATTGGACAGTGGGACCCACCATGATATCATGAGCCGTACCAAGCCGTCTGCACTCAAGTAGTAAGGCCTAAGTCCTAGGCCCATTTGATGTGTTGCAAATCTATGGGACTAGGCCCATCTGATGTACTTCAAGGCCATGTAATTGGACCTTTTTGTTGAAATTTTAAAAGCCCATGGAAGTAGGCCATTTGATATATTGTAAGGCCCATGGGACAAAATCCATTTGATAAAAAAAAGGGTCCATGGGATTAGGCCCACTTTGATATGCATGCAAGCTCATGGATTAGGCCCATTTGAATTGTTTAAGGCCTAGGGATTTAGGCCCATTCGACTCATATAAGGCCTCTGGGTTGAGGCCCATTGGATATACATTTGGGGGTCCAATTGGTGTGGCCCATTTGATACATACTAAACTCATGTGACTAGGTCAAATTGATGCAATCTAAGGCTCACGGGTTTTGACCCATTGCAATGCACATAAGACCCATTGATGTGGCCCATTTATGTGGCCCATCTGATGAATAAAAGGCCCATAGGATATGGCCCATTTGATATATATATGTAAGGTCCAAGGGGAACAACCTACGGTCCATTGCAATGTGTAAATCCATTACAGACTAAGTATTAATGTTTACAAAGATCGTGCCTTGGGAGCAATGTTGGTTTGACGTCCACATTGTGAGTGTAATATTGGTTGGATGTCCACATTATGACTCTCCTTAGGGCCCATTACGGGGCCGTACTTATCGTGTCTAGGCCGTCCAGGTCCATCTGCATTGTAAGGTAGTTCATTTTATTATAACATGTTAGTACAGTTCCATGACTCATGATCATACGCATCATATGTATGCTTGACGTGAGAGTTGTCTGATCATAGCATTTGCCTTCGGACAGATTGTTTATGGGCTCCCGGTTAGACGGCGTTGCCCTACATGAGCGCACGATATGCGCAGGATTGGTTGCATGACTGGATAGCGTGATTCATGCATTCCGCATTTGTGTGACATGGTTATTATACGCCCTATCGACATCAGGGCCGTAGCCTCCACAGACGCATCGTGATTGGCAGGATTGGATACCGGAAATCTTGTTCTACATGAGGTACTATAGATATCCCTGGGTGAAAGTCTCTAAACCCTTATGGTACCAAGAGGTTGCTCCAACGTCTAGACCGAGTGGGTAAATGAGCGTTGAGTGCCGATTACCAGACGGCTACACTCTCCACTGTGTCGTGGTCGGTTGGAAGGGGGTGCGGCCTTACCCGCCCAAGTGTAGGGGACAATGCTAGGCTGAGTTTGACCAGCTCGAGGAATGGGTCCGCTATCGACGAGTCGTGCCCGATATTTGACAGACGGATAGTGAGGTCTCTTCCACTTACCTTATTACGCGTGATGTGGCGGCAATCTGGTTTAGAGTGTACTAGACCCCGATGATATCCCATATTTAAGCTGTATTGATATGTGGACATAGATGAGGACCTGTATGCTTGAGTTGCATTGTACATCGCATGGCCTTGGGATGGCCGATACATTCATGTCTAGCATTGTGTAGCCTTGGTACGGCTCATGATATCATGGTTCCATTTGCATATTCCGCATCATTCTGACATTGCATGTACATATTACTACCTTGCGCACACACTTTCACCACCCTCTAAGCTTTCTGTAAGCTTATGCACGACCGTTGCGTGCAGGTGACGTTGGTTCACAGCAGCGCTGAGGCAGGAGCACGTTGCTGAGCATTTTGGAGTTTTTGTTCTTTACCATTGTATTTCCCTTTATGCTCATTATACTTGTAAAGTTTTTGATCATAGTGGAAATGTAATGGAGTGCTTAGTTGTTGTTTGTGGATTATGCCTTTGGTTATGCTTATTACGAATCAAACTGACATTGAAAATCCTCCTCATAGCATCCCAGGATCGGAACCTGGCGAATGGGAGCTAGGAACCGAGAATGGGGTTCTACGGAGGCTGTCGGCGCCGGATTCGGCGATCGGGAATTCTGTGAGCCCGGTTTTCGAGTTTGGGGCGTAACAGATATCTATAGTACCCCATGTAGAACAAGATTTTCGGTATCCAATCCTGCCAACCACGATGCGTCTGTGGAGGCTACGGCCCTGATGTCGCTAGGGCGTACAATATCCATGTCATACAAATGCGATATGCATGATTCACACTATCCAGTCATGCATCAAAACCTGCGCATATCGTGCGTTCATGTAGGGCAACACTGCCTAACCAGGAGCCCATAAACAACCTGCCCGAAGGCATATGCTATGATCAGTCAATCCTCATATCAAGCATACATATGATGCGTATGATCATGGGTCATGAAACTATATTAAACATGTAAATGAATTATGAACCATTCTTACAACGCAGATGGGCCTGGACGGTCTATACACAGCAAGTACGGCCCGGTAATGGGCCCTAAGGAGAGTCGTAATGTGGACATCCAACCAGCATTACGCTCACAATGTGGACGTCAAACCAACATTGCTCCGAAGGCACGATCGTTGTAAACATCGTACTTAGTCTGTAATGGATTTACACATTGCAATGGACCGTAGGTTGTCCCCATTGGACCTTACATATATATCAAATGGGTCATATCCTATGGGCTTTTATTCATCAGATGGGCCACATAAATGGGTCACACCAATGGGTCTTATGTGCATTGCAATGGGTCAAACCCGTGGGCCTAGGATTGCATCAAATGAGCTTAGTCTCATGCGTCTAACATGTGACCAATGGGCTACACCAATTGGGCCCCCACATGTACGTAAAAAGGGACTCAACCCATAGGCCTAACATGAGTCAAATGGGCCTAAACCCTTAGGCCTTTATTAAATAGAATGAGCCTAACTCATGGTTCTCAAATAAGTCCAGTGGGCCTAATCCCATGGAATAATCAAATGGGTTTAGTCCCATGGGCCTTACAATATATCAAATGGCCTACTTCTATGGGCTTTAAAATTTCAACAAAAAGGGGTCCAATTACATGGGCCTTGAAGTACATCAAATGGGCCTAGTCCATGCCCTTTTTTTGAAATTCAATTGGGCCAGCCCATAGGCCTTAGATAACAAGTGAGCCTAAGCCCATAGACTTTACATATCAAGTGGGCCCAAATTCTTAGGCCTTAAATGGATCAAATGGGCCCAGCCCATAAGCATTTTATAAATCAAATGGGCCTAGCCCATATGCCTTTTACAAATCAAATGGGCCTAACCCATATGTGATTGGTCCACCCAACTAACGACCCATGCTTTAAAATGATCTCACTAGATGGATGGATGGTCTAGATGCACCACATGCATCATGGTGGGTCCCACTGTCCAGTGGACAGTGCGGATATAACACATACAATCCAAGGGCCCCACCGTCCGCTGGACGGTGGGAGTGCATATACCCAACAGTGGGTGCCACCGTCCACTTAGAGACACATGCATCAATCGTGGGTCCCATGTGGGGCCCACCTCGTAATGTTTAGATGACATCCGACCCATTCATAAGGTCACTCGGACCTGGATGAAGGGAAAACATAAATTTCAGCTTGATCCAATACTTCTATGGGCCTCGGAAAAGAATTCAATGGAAGGCGTTCATTCACACTGTTTCATGTGATGTGGGCCACCTGAGTCTTAGATCTGTTTCATTTTTGGAGGGGGCCCACCTGAGGATGGGACCCACCTCATGAACGGATTGAATGGCAAACAAACATTACAGTGGGGCCCACGAACAGGGCCGTGGGTGGCCAGCGGCCGCCCGCCCGCCCGCTGCGTGCAGCCCTCCTGCTGCTGACGCAAAGCCAGAGGCTATGCCTCTTATCAAAAATCAGGAAAATTGATTTTCCTGTAGTTTTTCATGCATGGGTCCCGCTAAAATAAAATCCACTTCGGCCATTGCGTTCAGTGGCCCGCAACAGTCGAAATGAGTCCAAAGTTTGAATTTTTTTTGATGCTTGGAAGAGAAATAAAATAAGAAAATAGAGTTTGAATGGTGAGGGCGCAATATTTGACGCTATGGCCCACCAAGTGATTGAATCAGCTCCAAACTTCTACCCAACGGCTAAAATGTCGTGGGTAAGAGGATGGACGGCTTGGATCGAATATACAACTCAAGGTGGGGCCTACACAAGAGGACCACCCTCAAACTTCTCTTTTTCACCTTTTTCTTCTTTTTTTTTTCTTTTGTCCAGGGATGTCCAGCGTCCCAGACGCTGGACGAGGGGCTCTTTTATTATTATTATTTTTTTTTTAAAAGCATTGTGGTGGGCCTTTTGAAGTGGGCCACCACTGATGGATGATGGAGGTACAACATGCAAGGTGGGCCCCACTTGAAGGACCCTTGCACAAAATAAATACCTCAAGGTGAGGTCCATTCAAGTGGGCCACACAACCCCTTAGCATAAAAATGAAATAAAATAAAATATAAGAAATAAAAGAGAGAGAGAGAGAGAAACATGGAGAGTGGGACACGCCTTGTGATGGAGGGACCCCGACATTATGGGCCCTCCCTTGCAATGAATCATACAATAAACGGATCCCGTTGAACATGGGACCATCAAAATGTAAATCAACGGTGGAGATCCATTCCCCACCGATATGGACGGTCTAAATGACCTTTTGCAATGAAATAAACATCATGATGGGGTCCATGGAGAATGGCCCCATCATGGAACGATCATGATGATCCAAGTGGTCCATCGGCCACATTTTAGGGTCCCAAGTGAGATCCACACCATTGATCGGTGGGCCTCACTTGGTCCACCATAAAAATAAGAAAATCTACCCTATAAAAGCACCCACCGTCCGATCTTCTCGCTCCTAGGGGTTCCTTGGCACCTAAGCTTCAACTTCAATGGTTAAGATGAAGAATGGAGGGTTGAGATGGGAGACTTTGGGATAGGAAGGTGGGCCACTTGGAGCTTGGGAATTTTGAAAAATTCCATACGTGGGGGTCTTTGTTGCTTGGGATTTTTAAAATGAGAAAGAGAGAAAGAGAGAGAGTGATGTAAAGGGAGAGAGAGTGTGTGATGGATGGATGGGTGAGTGATGGTTGTGTAAGAAAAACTTGACTTTTGAGGCTTTTGTGTAAGAGAGGTATGGGAGATGAAGACTTTTGTGGCTTTTTGTGTAAGAAAGGTATGGTTTAGGGAGACTTTTGTGGTTGCTTGGAAAAATGGAATAAAGTGATGTGTACTTGACATGTGATGGATTGATGGGTGATTGATTGATGGGATTGATGTGATTGATGTGACACATCGTACAGATTCTCTTGATTTTCGCAACGCGCGGCGTTTTCTCGCACCGAACGTTGGCCCATATCTCTTGACTAGGGTATCGCCTCGGCGCGCGAGTCGCGGTATTGGAACCGCAACGACAGCGCGGTCGCTATGGTATTGGTCTCGCGTTGAGTCGACTCGGGTTGTCGGCGTATGAATCAGGGTCGCGCGTCGATATCGTTTAGGGGTCGAAAGTTACCGGAATTCGACCGGTAAGACCGCGGAAGTGTACGGAAAGGTACGGACCAAGATACGGGTCTTACATTAGGGTTCCCTGAATTGAAATCTGTGAACCGCTTGGATTGGGGAATTATTTATGTGCATGTGTGGATGAATTTACCCCCCTTTGATTCTTGTTTGGTCTATAATTTTGATTGATTTGACCCTAACATGTGTAGGCCTGAATCCGCATAAAATTCCTCTTAATTGAGTGTTTGAACTTTTATGTGGGATGTGGAATTTTGTGTAATTGTTTCTGAACTAATGTGATATAAAGCCTGAAAATCTTCCACATTTTACTTGAATTTCATGTCTTGTATCAGGAAACTTTAAAAAATCATCTGAATCAACATTCTACTAGAAGGAAAATAATTTTATGAACTAACCTACCAACTACTTCTATTAGACTGTTGGCTTAAACAAATTCTCATTTAATACAATCAACTCTTGTAGAAACTTTTTTCCTCCCATAAGTGGTACCAGTGACCACAAAAGGAATTCGTGTTTTCTTTTTCACCTAATTTACCAGATATATTTGGATCTCTACCTCAATATGTCTCTCAAAGTCATAAGCAAAAATTAATCTTGCCCTGGCATACTAAGTTTGACCCAATAGTATCTTCAAATAAAAGAGGGGCCAATGTCTCAAATCGTTGGGCTCATCGAGATTCAAAATGTTTGAATAGATTGAAAGTTTCTTGGTGGATATTTCAGGGAACTCTGCAATAAAGAAGCTGGATTGTTGCTTTCACTATAATTCTAGATTTCAAAGTTGCAAAAAGTGATTGTTCTTTTTATATTTTTAGTTTTCTAACAGCCGTCCAGCAAATAGAAAGCAAAACCATGCTGCATTCATGTTGAAATGCCTAGAAGTTTAAGACTGTCGCATGCAAGTATAACAATTTCTCCATTGAACCAAAGAACCTAGTAAGAGGAAACCAACCTCACTATTGTTAATTGTTTTCTAAAGATAGGCTGAAGCTATGGAAGTCAAAACTACATGCAACTCATCCAATAGACTAGAAAATGAGACTCCCACCATGAATGATTGAATTACATGTATCTGCAATACTAATCAATTATAAAGTATGACACAATATGGGTAGAATCATTATTTAAGATAAAATAAAATGACTCTAAACAAATATTCATTGGATCCAACAAAATTGATTGGCATGGAATGGCAAAATCCTACCTTGACAACTTTAACCTTTTTCTTTTTGCGGAATGGTCTGTTTGTGCACATCTCTGAACAATAGCAAGCCTTTAAGCAGCTCATAGATTGAAGCCTATAGGAGTAGGATTGAAGCGAAACAATCATGAGAGTTCTGATTTCGAATATGATTAACTAAATAGGATCCGGAAAGCCAACACCAAATAGCTGGGACAGGGCTACGATGATGAAATGATGATCTCATAGCACTTCAAAGGATCCAATCGAGATGCCTAAAGGACCTAATAATTAAGTAATGTATATCCCATGAAATGATGTAAAACAATGTAAACCACCATTGCCAAAGGCCTAACTGAAAGAAGTGGGTTAGCATTAAGTATTTTCTCAAACTGGACTTAAAAATTGTACATCTACATGAATAAATGAATTGAAAACGTAAACAAATGCACATGATTATAAATTTGAATCATAACATAGGAAGAAAGATATTTAGAGAAAATTCTGTGATATAATTACAAGAGAGGCAACACTTACAAGTATCTTCCACCAACATCCAAAATTAATTACTATGAATGAAAGATGCCCATAGCTTCTCTAGTGTTTGTGAATCTGTGTAAAGGAAGTTCTATAGTTTTGATTTCATCATAAATGTTGTACTACCAAATAACCAATCATTAAACATGACAATAAAATGAATTCCTTCGTATTTGAGCAGAAAATTGATATTGATGTCAAGGTTTCCCTAACAATCCATTTGATAAGTCACTAATGATAGAGCAGAAAATTGATTTCGATGTCAAAGTTTCCTTAACATTCTATTTGACAAGTCATTTATGATAGTAAAACCATGATAAGAAAATGGGTGTGCCTCGTACATTATAAATCCAATTTAAATAATTATCCCATTACTCTCTAAACATTCTGTTGGGCAATTCATGTATGACAATAAAACCATGATGAGAAAATTAGTAAGGCAAGTTAAAAAAAAATAAAGGAAAAAAAATAAAATTCCAATCCAATTCCATCCTCTTCCCTCACTCAATTCTCCCATGATCTATGGGAGGTCCCGTAAAACGCCTTCATTCTCTTGATCTAAAATGTTCTCGCCCCTTCTCAACTCTCCTTAACCCACATTTACCTCAAAACATTTTCTTTCACTCCAGCTTTTGGAAAACTTCAATGGGTGCCCAAATCTGTGGTTACCTGAAGTATCTGACCCAATTTAATCGGATCTAGATATAGATTTCGGTCCAGATAAATAATCAGGTCAGTTTTGGCTCCATGGATTCGGAACCTATCAGAAATAATGTATGGTCAGGGCCCAACTCAGGTACCCTAATATATGATTTTTTTTAGTTATATCATTTCTTTAATCATGTTTATTTATTTAAAACCATACAATAGACATGTTTTTGGTATGCCCTCAAATCCATATCCAGACCCCAATATGAGTCAATTCCAAATCCAAACCCCAGTCCAAATCCTAATTTGAGCTTGAAACCAGGCCCAATAGGACCTGATGGGATACCCTAATCTCATTTTATTAGATCCAGTGCCTCATTAGGTAGGGGTGTAAATGGGTTGGGCTGAGGTTGGCCCTAGCTCGGCCCTAGTCCCCTAAGCCCAAGCCCTAGCCCTAGCAGAAACACTTCAGGGCATAGCCGGGCCAAGGTTGGCCTTGCAAGGAAAAGATAAATTATCAAAGGTTTGAAACAGTCGAATCTAAGATCTATTTTTCTAGTTGTCCTCCATCTACAATGAGTCTCATCATACAAATGGTTTGGATCATTGAAACATGACCTGAATCCAACAACAATCTTTAAAATACACAGACGTTGGAACCACTCACAGGTGTCTCTAAACTGTCCATTCCTCTTGTATAATGGTGGCGCATTTGGTGATTGACTAGGCCATACTTCATTGGCCTGGGCTGTGCCCGGCCTGAACACTAGGCTTAGATTTCAACCCTGGATCAGCCCTTGGGCCAAGTTTAGGGGCCCTCCCGTACAAGGTCAGGCTGCCTAGCACATGGCCACCCCTACCAACAAGATCAAATCTGATTCCCTCAGTCAAGTTTGGATGAGGGTACATGGTACACCACTACCCAACCCAATTCTAACCAGTTGAGAACCCTACTTCTATTCCTTCTCATTTTATTGGAGATTGTACACTACATGCCAATGTTTTAAAACCCGAGCTGAGGGGACGATTAGATTCCAGACCGATTTGGACTGAAACTGTCCATTAAGACGATGTAGCTCGCTAGAAACCTAGATAAACTAATATTTAAAATAAAATAAAAAAGGCAACTGCACCTAGTAGAGTTTGAACCATGACCTCTACTTCAAAAACAAGCACCCTAACCACTATGAAAGATGTATTTCATTTGTTGACTCTGTTTTATTTAGTTAATTTTACTGACGTAGATTTTGGAATCGTTCTAACAATTTGCACTTGCGATTGAACCAACCAGCCCAAGAAAACTGGTTGAGGTCCAATCCAGGTTTTAGAACATTGCTGCAAGCAGGCCATTGATTATTCTCCACAAGTTGAGGCAATGAAAATCTGGCCGAACATAGCACATTATTGAAATCTGATTTTAAAAGACATAAGAGAATTTGATTGGTTTATCTTTTATAAAATCAGTGAGTTGTCTATGGAACTGAACAAATCAACCCAGAAATTGAAGAAACTTTAGGAGTCAAAATATGATGGTAAAGATGGCATAGCTTGCAGTAATAAATCAAGCAATACTTGCATAATGGTACCTGCATATGCAATCCTCAGCACACATTGACATGGTACTGCATTTTGTGCAACCAACATTGGTATCAGCATCATCAAGTTGCTTCTTGACAAGGTACACATCTTTTTTTTCAGTTAAGCACTGTGCCGTGTAATGAAAGTAGCAGAAATCATAGACCGAAACCATAATGCAGCACTCTGTTGACAGTTTCACCCAGCTTGCAAGCCTAGAACTTCAATACATGGTCCTATTGAGTAATCACAGTTGTCTTCAAAACTTTTATAAAGATCAAATGTGTAGGATACTATGCCTGATATCTATGTATGGAGTTGGCTCCATTTCATTCTCCATAATGTCCTTCCAGATGAAGTCAATCTTAAATTCCTCATCAATGTAAGGGAGAGGCAAGCGGCAGAATACTTCCTGCAGTATTAGAAAATGAAAATTCAACTTATTAATTTGCAACATTCACTATGAAATGTTTAACTTCTATTCAAATTTTAACTGTGTTTGTAACTTGCATTGTCAAATAGTAGTAGCAGGGATAAAATCCTTGAAGTGTTTTGCTAAAATAATAAGAGAAGTATTTAACATTAGAGGGTCATAAAATTGCCAGTCTGCAAATCCCTATGAGCATGAGAATGGTATTTGTTGACATAATTGGACCGTATCCCTCTAGGCCATGGGCCTTGGATCGTGGGCCTCTTATTTCCCTTCTATTAGTTCTCTTTTATTTTTTGTTCCTTTTTTACTCTTTTCTCTAAGGGGGTGTTTGATTCTCAAATTCCTTGGAAAATACATACAAATAAGACATCATTACTTCTAACCTATATTTGGCGAAAGATGGAAATCCACAAGTACTTCCTCCTTCAAAATTGGTCCACAAAGGGTTGCCCAAAATTTATGGGCCCCACCATGATGTATGGACTTATCTACACCGTCCATCTGTTTAACCAGAACATTTTAGGGCATGAGCCAGAAAATGAAGCAGATCCAAAGCTCAAATGGACCACACCCCATTAAACAGTGGTCCAAAAGACATCCACCATTGAAATCCCTTTCCTTCCTAGGGCCCACATTAATGTTTGTTTGTCATCTAAGCTGTTCATAAGGTCACAGAGACATGGGTAAAGGGAAAACAAATATCGGCTTGATCCAAAACTTCTGGGGCCTTCAAGAAGTTTTCAACAGTAAGCATTCAATTCCCACAGAGCTTTGGATCTGACTCATTTTTGGGCTCATGCCCTAGAATGAGCTGGCGAAAGGGATGGACGGCGTGGATAAGTCACATACATCATGGTGGGACCCACAATTTTTATATTTTCTACCTCAAGCTACCTTAAAAAAGGTGCCTGTCAACGTCACATGGGCAAAGCTGCCGTAATTGCAAATGCAAATAATCATTATCTATTTACCAGCATTTACAGATGGATTTGAAAAAACAAACGCCCCTAAGGGTAGTTTATTTAAATTTGCCATTCACTAAATATATGAAGAGAGATTGGCTGAACATTCAAGTGTCTCTTTCAGTTTCTTTTCTTCCCAACTTCTTTCCTCTGACGTAAACCAATGATACATGTGTATGAACATATATGCATATATAGGAAAAATATAATATGCCCAAGCATTGTGATCGTGCCCAAAGCTTTTAAATGGCACATGAGACAGTCTCGATTAATGATTGGACATCCATTCATTACATGCTACTATTGGTAGACCATGATGCAAAAATCACACAGCTTGGATGATTTACAACCACCTCTTTTCTATGGTTAACATCATCTGACCAAAGTGCTGCTCTGCATCATAAGCAATCCACGCTGGGGCAGATCACATAGGCGTTCAAGATTATGATCGGATCTGTTTTTTCTTTGCTCAATCATGACCGTCAATTCTGCATGCTATTGATTGGATGGTTAGGATTGTCCAGTTGCTGTAATTTTTGCATCACAGCCTGCCAATAGTGATACGGAACAAGTGGAAGATCAAGTCAATGATTGGACTTCATTTAAATTCTTTGGCACAAGTATGATAGATCTCCATTCATGACTGCTAATATGTCACTTTGAGCATGAAATGTTTTATTCATACAAAAATTTTAGTTGTCATCACAACTTGCATTGTCAAATAGTAGCAATAGGGATAAACCGTTGAAGAATTTTGAAAATAATAACAATAATAATAATGATGATGACGATAATGATAATGATAAATAAATAAATAAAACACACAAAAAAATGATGTATTTAACATTAAAGAGTCATAAAGAGTGCCCATTTGCAAGTGCTTATAAGGATGGAATGGTATTAAATCAATGATACATGTATACATTCATATGCATGTATGTATCATTGACTTAATACGTTTGTGTGAAATGCATGGCACGAAAATCTTGAAGGTTCTGACCTCGATGTCACTCGTGGCAACTGCATGCTGCTCATCCAATAAGAGATGTTAGTACCACCAACCAGCCTAATTGATTAAAAAAATAAGAATGAAGTAACTGAACCCCTAAAACAAAACAAAATAGAAACAGGCAAAGTTCATGTAAATTGAAAATTGTTTTGCAGCAATCTTCTCTTCCGGGATATTTTGGATGATGATACCTGAGCACTGTTAGCATGAAAACTGCAAATGAGATTTTTTTTCTAGAATAAAGAACAGGACAAGGAAAAGAGAATAAGCGAAGTGAATGCATGCGCTGCACCAAAAGAAGCTAGATCATTATGACAGTGCTCCTTATTCCAATGTTTACATCATCTTGGTTGATGATTGAACACCAGAACAGCCAAAAGGCAAGATGTTATGCTTGAGGAACAGACTAACCTTCAGAAGTACCTTACACATCTTTGAGTTTGAATACTGGATATGCCTATTATATCATTTAATGAAGTATTAAATGTCTTCAACCCCAACAGGGTTTTTAATCATTAAATCAACAGTAGCAATCATCTCTAGCTTGTTAGTAGAGCTAATAGAGACTGCAGTGTGTGTGAGTAATCCAGGGTTCAATCCCTGGTTGTCTTACTTTGTAAGCCTTACTATTATGAAGAAAAAAGATATCAACAGAAGCAATTAGCATGAATCAGACAATAACAGCAGCCGTAATATGCCATTTTTTCTTCATTATCCCTGGTAACTACATCAAAGTTCTGATGACTAACATATTATATGATGATTGATCGAACCAAATGATCTGCTTGGCCTCATTATGGATGTCTCATGCACCAAGCATCTCCTCCATCAGATGATTTTAAAGGCCCAACTGGCGGCCAGAAATGGGTTGGTTTCGCCAACTTTTCACTGTCAATGGTAAGGATTAAGGAGTCCAATTGCATGAGTAAGATATCTCAACAGTGAAGATTTATGGGCCAGAACTATTCAAGACAAATTCCCCCTGATAGACCATGTGGATAAGAGGAAGGTCAATGCACCTCCGTTGCTGGCCGAGTTGAATACACCATTTAGCTTATCCAGCATTATTGGATATTTCACCTAAAAATTTATCTTTCACCAGTACTTATGAAATAAGAATTGGATTTTAGGATTAAATCAAATAATGTTAGTACTCATATGCTTGGACTCTCTCTACACTAGCGGTGGCAATGGGTAGGGTTGGCACAAAGGTCAATTGGTGTAATCTGCAGCTGAGGCATGCTTGGGCCAACCTAATTGGTAGTCGGTCAGGATTGCATTAGAAAATGTGGCCCGTGTAAGTAAATGGGTCAGGGACGGGCCAAGCTCTACCCAACCCACCCATATAGCTCACCAATGGGTTGGATGGTCAGATGAACAAATTAATAGATGATAAGTATAGATAAACATGATGTATGTATCCACTAATTGAGCAAGGATGGGCATACCTTTGGCCCCATATTACATTCTTAAACCTGTGATCATGACAGCTTGGATCAGGTCAGTCAAGCTGACCTGGTTACAATTAAATGGATCAGGTCGGGTCAGGATTGGCTTGATGAATATTAAATGTGTCAGTTGGGCCACAGGGTAAATGGTTGTGGGTCAGTATCAGGTTGGAATTCTTGGACAGATTAGTAAATTGGTTGGCCTCAGGTTAACCCTGGTCTGACCCAAACCCAACCTATTGCCACCCGTACTCTACCTGCAAAAGCTTGAAAAGGGTTGTATAAAGCTCCTATTAGTCACACAATTCCACAAAATAATAGGACTTAATTTCGATAGTGTAAGCAAGATAAATACATTCAACATGTAGTAATCTCATGTAAAACTAATGCCCAAAGTTGTAGCATGAAAATATGCACATTAAATTTCTCAGGTTTGCCGCATTTTCTTTTCTTTCTTTTTCTTATTTTTTCATGAAAATATACACATTAAATTTCTCAGGTATTGCTGAATATTTTGACCTAAAATAGATAAATCTCTAATTAAGATCACAATGTCAAATGAATAATATCATATCTTTGTTAGTCGAAAAGGATTGGTAACCATTCTTCAAGCATGTTTACATCTCTCGGATCAATATATGAAGCAGTTTTTGGACAGGGTAGCAATCATGTAGAAGTAAGCATTACAGTTTCAACAAGAAAATATGCACATTAATTTCTCAGTTGTGATGCTGCATATTTTGACAAGAAACACAATCTCCAATTAAGATCACAACATCAGAAGGATAATATCAGGTAGCTGTTAGTCCTAATGTCGTGTAACCATTACTCAAGCATGCTTATATATCTCTGACCATTATGTTGGGAGTGTTTGGATGTGCAACAAGATGTGATTTGCATTTGGGGTGGCAAGGAAAATGGAACCTGCATTAAACAGGATGCTTATTGCCACCTTCCTGCTTTTCCACCATAAACTCAGAGGTTCGATGTGTATGAAGGTCCCAAATATCTTACTTATGTTTTAGCACTAACCCATCTTCTCAGCCTTAAGTGGAAACAAGACAATGTACAAATTTGCTTTTAAACAGGGTCTAAGAGAGGAAGGGTCTAAGAGAGGAAGATATGGATGAGTTAGGCTTTTGCTGCACCTCCAAGGAATCAGAATTGTTCTAGAGACTTTGGACAAAAGGATTTCCTTCCACATCTTCTAGCTCCCTCTCACCTTCTGTCCGGCATGTAACTCCGGCGTTCTTTTTCCATTTCTTCTGTCCGGTATGTCTCTAGACATAGATAAAGGTAAGGGAATTCTCAGGGACCACTCTCATTCCAACCAGGACAAGGAATGGCAGACGGTTACCACAAAAAATACGAAGCGACAACCTTTACCTGAGGGCCGACGCAAATACTCTTCGTTCCCAACCCTCTCTGTTAAAGGTTACCCCCATGGCTGGTTCCCCCTTAATCTGGAAAGGATCTTCGGCCGAACAGGAGCAATTATGGATGTCGTCATGCCCAGGGATAAGGATATTGGTGCGTACTGCGGCTTTGCTTTGGTTCGTATGGGGAGCGAGGCCGAACTTGCTAGGGCGGTGTCCATGTTACATGGAGCTAGCTATGACGGCAAGAAGCTGTTCGTTCAACGTGCGCACTACGGTCCTGAATCTCTCATGGTGTCATACACTCCCAAGTGAGATTCAATCAACAAGTCTAAGGTGGCGAAGCCTCACACCGCAATCCCAGATAAGGGCAGTCGACCGGCTCTTCAATCCTTGGGTCGATCCTTTCATAATGCTCTTCTTCAAGTCCCCAACGAAATGTCGGTGCCCCCTCAGCGTTCAGATGAACCAGTTATGGATTGTCCTACCTCTAAAGGGGTCGACAAGGATGAAGACCAGTCCGATTCCCCTATAGTCGTAGATCAGGGTAGCTTCGACAAAAAAAGAGCTGAGTTAGCAAAATCTGTAGTCATTTTCACAGAAGAAGGGCATCCATTTCGGCTGTTAGGGAGTGGATTCGACGTTGCACTGGCCTCCAATTTGGCCTATCCGACTTCATTCCTTTGGGATACGACATTCTATGGGTAAGAGTTTATCCTGGCTTCAACCTGAATACCCTAACAATGGCAGAACAGCTCTGTACTGACGGCCCCATTACCAGAGTCCTGCCGTGGGAGGAGTTTTCTTTGTTTGGTAAAGAGAATATCTAGATCCTCATTTGGTATGTTCCCCTGGAATGTTGGTTCGACGAGTTCCTCATTAAAGCTGCTTCCCGAGTTGGCTTTCTTCTTGAGCTCGACCTTAAGACTCAACTCGAGACTAAGATTGGAGTCATACGTGCGCGGATTAGAAGGAAGAAAGGTCTCCTTTTCCCTTCTCATCTCAGTATCAAGGTTGATGATCGGATTATTCTTCTTCCGGTCCAGAAGGAATCCTCTCCATCAGCTCAACCCCGTTGGGGAGATGTGTGGAGAGCCAAGATTCCGGCACAGCAACCATTGCTAAACGCGGAAGCTAGGTGGGGAGGAGGTCCTCATTCCGCACACTCCAGCGGACCACGGAACCGAATGGATGTCAAAGCTTCTGTTGTGCCTGCATACGTTGACAGCGTTCGGCCTTATCAAGCAACGCATGGCAGCCTCTCTTCACCGTCCGGGTCTCGTCTCACAAGGAAATTTCTGGTATTGACGCCAATCGATCCAAGCCTATGCTTATGCCAACGCATGTCCAAGACTCGTCCTGCTTTCATCGGGAAGCTGACCCGCTTGACTGCCGAGTCGCCAGGTTGCAGACGCGTGGCCGCTCCTCTCCTCATCGACCGCCCGCTCTTAATGACGATGTCAGTGGAGCCATGGGATGTCGACACATGTCGTCGAAGCATCTATTCGATGGACATAATGGTGCCAGATCGAACGCCCGAACATCATCTCCAAGACTGACGTCTCTCATCGACTTCGGTTCGATTGTATCAGGTCCTTTTCCGTCTAAATGGGGCCCGTTTAAGTTATCTGATCCTATATCGCAAAATCCTAACCCTTTATTTGTTGCAAACCCAAGAAACAAACCTGACAGACCCGGCAGACCCGACCGCCTTCAACTCCCTATCTCTACCTCAATCCCCATTCCTGCCTCACATGACCCCTCCCTCTCTCTCTCTCTAGGGCGATGACTTGTCTCGTGAAGTCATGACAGAACATCTTCTCTTTGACTCTGCCTCATCCACCCATTCGTCTCCCATACATACAACCTCTACTTCAAGGGATTGGGCTGATCTGGGTCCCTTAACGTTGTTCCAAGAAGAGACCTCTACGGAGGTCACTAACGCGGAACCTCTACAGATGTGCTCAAATCTCCCTCATCAGCATCAAGGTCCAAATTCCAACGCGTTGATGGAAAGAAAAACTAGAGAATAAATATATAAGGAGATCCACGATAAGAAATGGATCAGAGATGCTGTTGGAAATGTGGGCCGTTCGCTGGGCCTTTCTTTCGACAACAGAGAAGAAGACTACACTGGTCTCTTCCAGTACAATGAAAACAAGGGCAGGCCTCTTCCTCCTCATAAGCATCCTTCTAAACACGTTCCCCACTCCGTTAGTAACAAAGAGCTTCTCCATCTTCAGTCCTCTCCGGCTACCGCGTCTACGTCTTCGTTCAAGCGTGGTAGGAAGGGTTCTCGGGGTAGCTCGATGCCCCAATGATTGTCCTCTCTTGGAACATTTGGGAAGGCTATAAGCAGAAGCGGAGCCTCATCAAAGGGTCAGTCAGGAGAAAACTCCCGGATGTTCTTTGTCTTCAGGAAACTAAAGTCCTGTCTTTCTCTAAGAAACTCCTCGACATGATGTGGGGTGATCAGGACATAGACTTTGTCTCCCTGGATGCTTCGGGATCCTCTGGTGGTATCCTCATTGCTTGGAAATCTTCCAAGTGGGACCTTCAACTTTTATTTTCTGAGGCTTTTTCTAAAGCGGCTCTCCTCCAAGATAAGTATTCCTCTTTCCGTTGTATTGTGATTTCGGTTTATGGCCCTACTAATGATTCCTTATGACCTGATTTCTGGGAAGAACCGAATGTCATTAGACAGTCTTTCACAGGACCCTGTTGCTTTGTGGGTGATTTTAACGTGGTTCGTTTTCCTCACGAGCACTCTCTTCGTCAACGTTCTTCTACTGCCATGCAGTCTTTCAATGACTGGATTCAAGCCTAGGAATTGGTCGATCTCCCCCTTTCTGGCGCAAGATTCACCTGGTCAAACGGCCGCAGATCTCAAATTCAATCGAGACTTGACGGATTCCTTCTTTCATCTGACTTCATTGACGAGTACTCGACATTGTATCAAACGGCTCTCCCTAGAACGACCTCGAATCATTGGCCCATCCTTCTCTAGGTCATGTGCGTGGACTGGGGCCCTAAACCTTTCAGATTCAACCAAGCATGGCTCAACGTTGATGGTTTTCACTAGAAAATTGACGATTGGTGGTCTTCCTTCCCTTCGGGTGGTTACGCAAGCTACAGCTTCATGAATAAGCTTCGCTTGCTTAAGGAAAATTTAAAAGCTTGGAAGAAAGAAGTGCTCCGAAAGTGTGACAGCAAAACTAAGGCCCTTTTCGCAGAGCTTTAGTGGATCGACTCTAGGTTGGAAGGTATCGTTCCCTCCCTGGAGATGCTATCCAGGCGTATCCAAATTATTCAATCCATCTCTTCTAGATCCCTTGAAGACAAGCTTTCCTAGAAGATCAAATCGAGATCCAAATGGATTTCGGAGGGAGACAAGAACACTAAAGATTTCCACAACATTACTAACATGAGGGCTCAGGCTAAAGCTATCCACAGTATTTTTGTGGGTGGGAATCAGATCGATGATAAGGAGGAGATCTCCACAGCTATAGTCCTCCATTTTCGCTCCCTTCTTGCTTCTAAAAGTTGGTCCAGGCCTCGTCTGGATGGCATCCCTTTCCGTTCGCTGATCAGTTCGGAGGCCGAGCGTTTGGAGGCTCCCTTTCAAGTTGAAGAAGTGAAAGCAGCTATTGTTTCTATGGGAGGAGAAAAGTCCCCGGGCCCTGATGGGTTCCCCATGTGCTTCTTCCAAGTCTTCTAGGACACTGTCCGCCCGGATATCATGAATTTCCTCAATGAATTCCACGCCAGGGGCCATCTCTCAAAAGGTCTTGGGGCGTCGTTTATCGCCCTGGTTCCCAAAGTTCCTGGGGCTTCTTCTTTCTCCGATTTTAGGCCTATAAGCCTCATTGGCAACCCCTATAAAATTCTGGCCAAAATCCTGTCCCTTCGCCTCGCTTCTGTCATAGATAATCTAATATCAAAGTATCAAAACGCCTTTATCAAAGGCAGGCAGATCATTGATGGAGCGCTGATAGCTAACGAAATCCTCCACACCTGTCATAAGGCTGGGATCAAATCTGCCTTCTGCAAGCTTGACGTTGAGAAGGCCTACGACCACGTCGACTGCGATTTCCTGCATTATATGCTTCTCCGGATGGGGTTTGGTCAAAAATGGAGGACTTGGATGAAGGCGTGCATGGAATCGCCTCACTTCTCCATCCTGCTGAACGAAACTCCAAAAGGCTTCTTCCATAGCTCGAGAGGCCTTCAACGGGGCGATCCTCTCTCCCCCCTTCTTTTTCTAATGGTTGCGGAGGCCTGATCTCAGATGTTGCTTAAGGGCCAAGAGGCGGGTCTGTTCAAGGGCATATCAATGCCAGGGGTTGCAGTGCCGATTTTCCATATTCAATTTGCGGATAATACGTTGATTACTTGCGAAGCGGATTCTAAAGTCATCCAAAATCTTCACACTACTTTTAGATGTTTTGAGGCAGTCTTTGGGTTACATATAAACATGACTAAGTCCAAGGTTTTTGGAATCAATATTTCAAAGCTGGAGCTAAACTCCTTTGCTTCAATCTTAAGCTACTCCTCTGCTTCCTTCCCGTCTTTCTTCATGGGCCTCCCCCTAGCCATGGGCTCTCCTCCAATATCGATGTGGGACATGGTGGTTGAAAATTTTCAAAAGTCTCAGGCAAGATGGAAATGTAGATTTCTGTCTATGGGGGGTAGACTTACTCTTATCAAAGCAGCTCTGTCTAACATCCCCACATACTTCATGTCCCTTTTTCCATGCCCCTCTGCTGTCTTGAGTCGGATCAACAAACTAAGGAGGGATTTCTTGTGAAGCGGTAAGGAAAATCAGAAGAAATTTCACCTCCTCAATTGGGAGGAGGTCTACAGGCATTTTCGTGATGTAGGCGCTAGCGTTAAAAATTTAAGAGTGATGAACAAGGCTCTTCTGGGTAAATGGACATGGAGACTCGGTTCGGAACCTCATGCTCTGTGGAATATGGTCATCAAAGGGAAATATGGGTTGTCCTCGGGAGGCTGGTGGACTAAGGATTCCTCTGTCTATAGAGCGTCTCACATTTGGAAAGGGATCATTCGCTGCAAGAAACCGGTGATTGAAAAAGTTGTTTATCAGTTGGGAAATGGGTCTTCTATTCGGTTTTGAGAGGACCGATGGCTCGGGGATAGATGCTTAAAGGATAGCTTCCCTACCATTTATCGTATTGCAGTTAAGAAAGACAGCCCTGTCGACAAGTTTTTTACATATTCTGAATCGGGTGTGATTTGGAACATTACCTGCCGAAGACATCTTCACAATTGGGAGGTCCCTCTCATTGCTGATCTTTACCTCTGCTTGTCCACGGTATCCCCCTCCCAAACCGAGCCCGATAAAATACTCTAGTCGATAGATAAAACTTCCCAGTTTTCGGTGAAATCCTTGTATAATGCCCTCATCCCCTCATCCCTTCCCTTCATTCCCTCGTTTATCTAGAAATACCTTGTCCCCCCCAAATTCATTTGCTTTGCTTGGCTTGCATCTAGGAACAGGATCCTTACCGTAGACAATCTCATGAAAAAAGGTATGCACCTCACCAATATTTGTCTCTGTTGCATGGCCAGTGCTGAATCAGTCGACCACCTGCTCATTCACTGCCCGTTGGTCTCTCAGATTCGCTAGGACTTCCTCGCTCGTTTCGAAGTGGTCGGTTGCATGTCTGCATCCGCCTCTTCTTTTCTCACCTATTGGCACGGTTTCAATCTGGGTAAAATCACTTCCAAGGTTTGGAAAATGGCTAGTATGGCTATCTGGTGGGCAGTTTGGATGGAGTTGAATGATAGGTGCTTTAACAACGTGCAAGCTTCAGCGGACGAAGTGGGTTCGAGAGCTAAACGTCTCCTCATCGAATGGGGCTCCAATGTTCCTCTCCTTAATCATTTTAATTTTCTTTCCCTAGGCTTGTAATCTCCTTTTCTCCGGTGCTTTGGTTCTGCTATCTCAGCAGGCCTTTCGTATCCTTTCGGTTTTCTTTTTAATACATCTCTCATTGTTTTAAAAAAAAAATGTACAAATTTGCTGATTGAGATGAAGTTAATATATTAACCTATGTAATAGGAATAAGATATTTCAACAAAACATGGAGGATAAGGTGTCTTGACTTCAAAAGATGGTTGTGTATCATGCAGCAGCAAACAGCACATCAAGAGACTCTAGAACCTCCAATGAGAAAGATAGTAGCTAGAAACAGTTACGAATAAAGCAGAAATTGACCTTCTTTTCCAACCGCCAATCGGTGGGATGCTTCCAACAAACAGCTTGTCGTGGTTGATTGATAGGATAGATAATATTATCTGGCCAAGGTGCACATTTAGAATGTGCTGCTATCATACATCTGATGCAACGCCAATGTCCCCTTTTATTGCAAATGAAGCAAGCCTATTTACAGAATCATGTTGCAAAAATGAGCCTTTGAGACCCAGTCTAAGCAAACATATACTCTGATAAGAACATTTCACTGGGAGATAAAGCCCATTTCATTGCAAGGACCACAAGTTTCATAACTATTTAGGAAATATAGCATAAGTTCTACAACTAGAGGGAAGGAACAAATACCATAATACAAGAAAAATGAAACTTGCAAGGAATTATTGAGAAAAAAAAAAAAAAAAATCGTTTATAAATTCATTGAAAGAAGCAATAACAATATGGGATTTATACAAATATAAAATACATTAACAATAACTAGACTACCCTTGTATACAACAAATGACCAAGCAACCTTTATATACAACATTATGTAACAAATAGAAGTACTAGCAATGATAGTACAGGATACCTTTCTAGATGCCACATCATCATCATCATCTAAGCCTTATCCCAACAAATTGGGGTTGGCTACATGAATCCTATTCCACTTTTCCACTTTATCAAGGGCCAGACCTCCAGTTAGATCATAGGTCATCAAGTCTTTTCTTCCTACCTCCATCCATGTCCTTTTGGGCCTTCCTCTTGGCCTAATGGAGCCTTCAACATGTACCAACTCACTCCTAATCAGCACGGTTCTTGGTCTCTGTTGCACATGACCAAACCATCAAAGTCTACTTTTCACTCATCTTATTACCTATTGGCACTGCTACTAAGTTCACTTGAATGCATTTATTTTTTATTCTATACTTCCTTGTCTTGCCACTCATCCATCTCAACATCCCCATTTGGCCATTTCCGCTACACATCTGATGAACATATTGTTCCTTAACTGCCCAACAGTCTGTCCAATAAAGCATGGCTAGTCTTATAGCTATCCTACAAAAATTTCCTTTCAATTTGAGTGGTACACAACAATCACATAAAACTCCAGTTGCCCCCTGATTGGCACATTTAGGAAAAGGCACACCCATCTAAAAAGATGACAGCCAAGATTGTGTTGGGGCTGTGCTGAATCCAACAACTACAGACATCTATGAAGGTATCTCATGATTGGAATCTCAAAGAACCATTTCCCTATTGTTATTTGTGGAAACATTCCAAAGTATATTTTCTGTAATTAAATCACCTTCTGATAAAAAGATTATTAAAGATGGTCCTGGTGATGGGCAGGGCCTGGATTTTGAACTGGTGCTACCCCGGGCCGGGCCATTTCAAAATATTGATTTTGCCTAGCCCATGCCTTGTATTACATAACTCATGGCTCAACTCTCCAAATAAACTCAGGAAAATCAATATAAAATCAGATATACCTCCATACAAACAAGAAGGACAAGTGATCAAGAGATTCAAGACCATAAATACTATGTTGCATTTAGTTAGTTTACCCTGCTCAAGCTGCAGAGCAAGTAAGCATTTGCGGTGGCTGGTTCATGATTAATTTGCCGAATGCATCCATTTGTGGTGAGAGAACCATGCCTTCCATGCTAAGTGTATTGACAGAAATACACCTTCACTTCATTCTACAGTTTTGCCCATAGTTGCCGCATCCATTGTCTGATTTCATTTGAGATTGTTTTGCAATTCATAATTCACTGAATTACTAGTGAATCAGATTCACTTGGATCAATTCAAAGCAAATGGAAGGATGATTCACGTTGAAGTGACTGTGAAACAATTTGATTTGACCAAATTGGAGTATGTACGGAAAATTAGTGTTAGCATCAATTTAATTTGAAACAATTTTAGCATCAGTCTTAGCATCCATATTGCCTTTAAAATTCATGAATCCTAGGATGCATGTCTCCCTGGCTTTCCCTAAGATGCATTTTGCCCCTTGATTACAAGTTACAACTAATTGCAGTATTGCCTTTCTATAGAGTGATAGGTCTCCAATTGATACTTATAAGAGACAGTATTCTGAGAAACACAAAAAGGTACGCAGGAACAAGAACCAAGATCAGAAGTGTGTTACATGTTGAGGGCACTTAAAACTTCGACAGCTAGAAAATCCAAGTCTTTCCTTAGCACATTTTATGTGATAGGCTGCTCGACAACAATGAGAATAGCAAAAGACTCCTTCCCCGGAGTAGATAAATTTACTGCACAAGCGACATTCAACCTGAAATAGATGGAAGACAATTCCAGTAGAAATCATTCAAAGAGCATAGACACCTATATATCAAGGAACAAGTATTATACAAGCAGTCAAGCATTGAAACAAGAATGAAGACCAAAAATTTGGCCCGTAAACATGTCTGCTATAAAGATATTCACATAGCAATTACTTTAGGAAAGTGAACTGCAGTAAAAATAATACTTACAACTACAAAAGTTCCAACATGAATAAGGGCAACAGCCGGAAAATGTACAATTGATCCTTTCATCATGTTCTTAATGAGAAGAACTTAGGAGGTCATACTTCAGCCAAGGAGCAGATTAATGGCTAGTCAGTCACAGGCGCCTTTTAGTCAGGATGCCACTCATCTAGAATCTGATTCCAGCTCCTACTTCCAATTATCCTAATGGTCCTAAACAATGTTTTAAAATCAAAATTGGACCCCAACCCATTTCTTTGGGTGGGTTATCAACCGATCAACCCATCATAACCCAGGCATCTATTCTTGTACAAGTCAAATGAGTTTCAAGAAAAACGCTTTTGGTGTAGTGGATTAGATCTTTGTTAGTCGAGAACCTCATTTGCGATTCTCCATAAAAACATTAGCAACAACTGACCCAAGTTTTCAGTGACTTGACCCCTCTTTTGTGCCAATTCTGATCCAATTGTCTGTTCCTACAACCAACTACTACTTCCATGGTTCCACTAAGACTATCTTTTAACTCTTTGAGCTCTATTATTTATAGTTCTTGTAAACCATTTCAAATCATAAGCTAGGTGATCTTATCCAGTGTGTTTGAAGGCATGGTAGGCATCTCCATGTGCTGCTGCACATGTGGCATGCATGGACAAGATCAAAGGCGCAATTCAGTAGTCCCATTAATGAATGGACCATAGACCAAACATGATGCTGTGAATGATCCTAACCCTTCAATCGGTAGCACACGAATTGACACTAAAAGACCAAAATCAGCAACTTCACACATTCTGTGGGAGAAAGTGCATTTCTTAGGTGGTTGGAATAGTCCAATAAGTGAGTGGCCAATCAATGGCGGATACAGGATGCACAGTTTTCCATCATCATGCATGTGTAACACATTGTTTACAGAATATGGAGGCACAAAATTTCCATGCCTCCAGAGGCATAGGATCACTTTCCATAAGCTCGTTTAGATATTCTAACAATTAAATAAATATTTTAAAGTTCTTAATATTAAGAAATGGTGCCTACTATGTAAGAAGGCATACGCACCCAGAATGAGAAACACCAATCTCATGGAAAAGAAAGAAAATAATGAGAGAACAAAATCACGTAAAGAAATGCCTATTATGTAAGAATCTTAGGAGAGAATTATATGGTGTTCAATCGGAGGAATGCGTTCTGTGGGCCCCCATCATTGGGTGGACCAGGATGGATCCGATTAAACGAGTAGTCGAATCCAGTGGCCCACATTGTACAGGCCCTGGTCGGACAGTATCATAAGATTGGGGAGATATTCGGGCAACTACCATTCACAATGTAGCCCACCATCTAACCTGTTTGGATCACCAGAAGGTAGGTCCCACATGTAGAGTTTGCCAGCCTTACTCTTATGAAAACACTAAAATTATTCCAAATGAATTAAAATACAAGGCTGACAAATAATTCAACCAACCAAGGTACAAATCTACACATCCAAACTACAATGCTGACATGAAAAATCATTCATCGCACAAATATATACACTTTCATAATCAGAAAAGATTTGGAGAAGAAAACGGCACAAAGAAACACCCAATTTACAGACTCTTAAGAAGCTTCACGTGATTCTTGACCGAAAGAAGCAATTTCATTGACCCAGCAATGGTATAAACGGGTCCCACCATTCAGAAAGCTAAGAATTTCATCAAGCTGGCCCCATAACGGGCCCACGGCACTCTTATCAGATTATCCCATCCATCTGGTTCATGGGTTGAGATTGTACAAACACAACCAACAGCCCGCATTCAACAGGGCCACCAAGTTAGATGGCTAGGATAACACGTTTCAGAGATCTTAGGAATGTCGCCGATGGAAGGTGTGGGCTGCAATATGAACTGTTCGCTCTCTAAATGGTGGATTCCCACATGTACAGTTTTCTGGGCCAATCAAACCGATTGATCAAGAGAAACGAGCATTACCATTCTCGGGTGGTTAGAAAGAAATGGAAGCGGGCATTCTCCTTCCGGGACTCCCGACACCACCTTCTTCTCCATCCAAATCCTCACATGATCCTCCAATGCCAATTCCCCCTTCTTGAGTCTTCCCAATCCTGCGCCTCGGACCAACCTCTTCCGATTCTTTCTGGCGCTGGTAATTGGGGATTGCAGGCAGCGATCCTGGATGAAATGCCAACCGTCCGAATCTTCTGGGGTTTCGGATATCCCGGCAGTTGGATCTAGATAGTCCTTGGAATTGCAGCGGGAGAGCGTTAACGAAGAAAAGGCCACAGGAATTAGGGTTAAAGCATGTACTTGAAAGGATAATTTCGGTATATTTCCTCTTTTTTCTTCTTCTGGTATGTAAGTGTGATGGTGGTGTTTGTCGGAATAAAGGAAAGAGGTAGGAAATGTGAGAGACGGCGGGAAAGGGGGATTTGAATGGGTTTTGAAAAACTTCGATGCTCTGGCGCTACGTAATGGATGATACGCAGGCACTTAAGAGATCGCACACGTAGGAAACAAGTAAATGAAACTTAACTGTCCAAAATTGTGGGTCCCAGTTTAGATGTAAAGTGAACAAGAAAGTACATTTGTCTGTCTCACTACGGTTAGGTGGACAGTTACTGGATGGTTAAAATGAGATATCCATGATCTCATTTCAACGGTCAAGTTTCCACGGATGAGTGGTTCCAATTGCTCAACTAATCTGATTTTGGGATGCTATGGTTTCTATAATTCATTTAGTTCAATTTGAAATAATATATTACACGTATAAAATTTCTAAGGCTGAGTATCAAGGGTCTTGGACTCTTGGAGCATCAAATAGCTCCCTACATTCCAGGAGAGGAGCGAATTAGGTGGGACCGCAAGCCGGTGCGGCCCTTACCGTGGGGCCCACCTAGATGTATCTATTCCGTAACTGCCGTTCATGATTTTTTCATATCATTTTAGGGTAATATCCTAAAAAAATTCAATTATCAGGTGGACCATACCGTATGAAACAGTGGTGATTAAACCACTTATATACCTTTAAAATTTTCATAGGGCCCACCTCGAATGTATGTGGTTTATCCACGCTGTCCATCCGTTTTTACATCTAATTTAAGTGGTTGAGCCCAAAATTAAAGCATATCCAAAAATTAAGAGGATCACACCACTAGAAACAGTGGGGATAATGATTTTCACCATTGAAACTTTTCTCAGCCCTGCAGTGATGCTTATTTGCCATCCAATTTGTTCGCAAGATCATCAAGACATGGATGAAGCAAAACAATTATAATATTAATCCAAAACTTCTATGGCCCTCAAGAATTTTTCAACAGTAAACAATCAATTGAAATGTTTCCTGTGGTGTGGTCCATTTGAACACAAATGTAATGTTTTCCTACTATTTATTTTCCATCCAATCAAATGATAAGGTCACGTAAGCCTCGGTTGGGGAAAAAAAAAATTGTCGGCTTAATCTAAAATGAACATTTGTAGCCCATTAATGCTCAATCACTGCTGTTTCGTATGTTATGGCCCACGTGATAATGGATATATTTCATTTTTTAATTAATGTCCTAAAATAATCTAAAAAATAGATGCACAATATGAATGTAGAATAAATACATTAAGGTGGGCTCCACTATAAGGGACGCAGAGTCGTAGGTGAGTCTCGTGTCTCACCTAATCCACCCCCTTCTAGATGGTAGGAAGGGTGACTGAAAATGAGTAATAATTACTAAGAGCTGTGGTTGGGCACACGGATTAGCTATTCAGATTGGCTATGAAGTAATGTCACCAAGTTACGTGGGCCTCACCATAATACGTATATTGTATCTAGACCGTTCATGCATATGAAGATATAATTTTAAGGAGTAAGACAAAGAATGAAGCAAATCCAAAATTCAAGTAGACACCAACACACCCTGTTCCATGGCTCAAGTGGTAGACAAAGTGAAAGATACCTTATGTCAACAGTGAGGTCTTAGTATCAATTCTCCATTGGGGGCTACTAACACTGATGTGTGAATTAACAATGAAGTGTACTGACAAGTTAACAAAAAAAATAATAGATCCCAAAACGAAACAGTGGGACAATAATGTTCACCGTTAAAACCTTCCCCTACTGTTTTCCGTGGTGGGCCTACTTGAGTTTTAGATCTGACTTATTCCTTGGCTCATAACTTAAATGATCTCTCGAAATGGATGGATAGTGTTGATATAATACATATAATATGATGGGGTCCACAGAACTTAGTGATGTCACTTCATCACGAATCTCACTGTCAGTAGCTAATCGGCATCTTGTGATTGTACTGTAAGCTCACTTTTTTTTTCCTTTTTTTCTTTTTAAATTAATGTTTTGAATTTTTATTATTATTTTATTTTTTTTTGAGTTAGCTTGTTAGTACACACCCATGTCAATACACACATTCCATGTTAGCTGCCTCCTAAGGATTGATACCAAGACCTCAAGTATTGAAACGAGGTATCTCCACTTAGTCTGCCAATTTTATTTTAAAAAAAAAAAAAGTTTTTTTTTTTTTTTACACTCGCACACACTCCACACACTCAGTCTGCCAGTTGAGCCATGGATCTGAGTGTGTACTGTAAGCTCACTTTCAATTAATTACTATGATTAAATTATTCTATTGTTTACCAGCCATTAGGTATGTAAAAAATGCAATGATCATATCTTTCATTACCTACTTTTTTTTGGTGTGCACGCATCTGACTCTCTCTTTTTTTTTTTTTAATGTCATAATTCTCTTAATCAAACATTCTGAAAAGATAATAAAAGCTCAATAACATTAAATTACATTGAGAATTGGAACTGACGAATACAAATGATGGCATTGGGCTGAGTGGCTGGATGAGCCCGACTCACCTTTCTAAGGACTTGAACCTATTAGCTTGGTCTGCCTAACTGCACATGTACATGTATTATGTCTTACAATAATCCCTGGATCTTTTGCTTGCCAGGGATTTCTTATTTGTTGTAATGTGATTGGTCCACATCATTATTGATGTTGTCAGCACTGCTGCATTAAATGCAGTCAGTGATGACATGGTCCAATCAGTTAGGGCCTGTTTGGGAGCGTGGATTTGAAACCCTAGATTCGAGACCCTCCTGGATTTGAAATCCTCCTATTATATGTTTGGCACCATAAATTGGGAATCAACTTTAATCCAAAAGTAGCTATGCAGGGTATATTTACATGGGTTTGAATTTAATTACTAAATCAACTTTAATATCTGTAATTAGCGACATATGTAATGTTTAATACAATGATTGTAATAAGCCTAATGAAATATGTGTTTTGCTTGAAAATGATGAAATTCTAAGTCTTGGATGTGCCACAAACACAAGATCATGTCTGAGTAACAAACCAATGATTTTTAACTATTGATTTACATGGACAATGTTTGGACGGTGTTGATCATTATATTAAAATAATTAATAGTGATGTAATTGATAATCTAATTGTTTTTTTATATCATTAGTGGGCCATGTGCCCAATGGAATAATAGTCCACTGACACACATTTTACACTTGCAATTATTGAAAGGATTTTATGTGAAATCTAAGCTCTACTGTGGATTTCAAACCCCCTCTTTGAGGGGATTTGATACCCCCCATTACATTATGCTGTCAAACAACTAGGGGATTTGAAATCCCCCCAAATCTATGGTGCCAAATGACCCCTTATATCAAGTAGGATATCTCTACTTGTGGCAAACAGAGGATCCGAACTCATATCCTATAATTAGAAAACAACCTATGCATCTTGGACCTTTGGTTTCATTCCTTCAAGTGTCCATTTCTTTTTGCATGTGTGCCCCACTTAATCAATGCATAGTCAAGAAGAGGTTGTAAGGGAGAAAAACATGTGAGAGAGGGCTTTTGGGTGTACAAAGTGCACGTGTAGCACTTATTAGAGGTTCCAGAGTATTCAAAGATTATGGACGGTACTGACATTTTGCCCGACTCAAGAGACAACTATCGAAAAAGTGTTAAAAGTCAAGCATAGAGTTGGAATTGGAGATATTAAGCTATCCCTTTTGGTAGGAAGGGTGTCTGATCTCCCATTTTCCTCATCACATCTCAAATTAGTTAGCATTTAACTCCGCATATTTCAAGAACACCAACAACACACTCAACTCTTTTATTCATTTATACTACCATTCTCTCCTATCTACACTAATTTTTTTTTAATATTTGTCTACTCGGGATAATAAATCCTATGAATTAAGGTCATATGTGACATTGCTGAAGTTTCACTTAATCCCCTAAAAATCGATAAATCTCATAAAATAAAAACCGCACGTAAGTGCTGGTAGAAAATGGTGCCTAAACTTCCATTTTTGTCAACTATCACCGAGGTCCTTAAAATTTATGATCGCAGACCAATTGTGAGAGTCACTTAAGTCAAGAAATCTCTATTGACTTTTAAGTGATTCTATAGTTTCTAACTAGGTATAAATTATAAATCTTCATTTGGCTAATGCTGAATCTAAGTCAAATGTGTTACCATATTTAAATTAACACCACACTCCAAGTTAAATTGCTCCAAACCAAAAAAAAAAAAAAAACTAAGTAGGCCCCGCACATCACACAATGGTCATACCTCTAAAATAAGCTGGCAATACAAATGGACAATGTGATAAAAACACATATCGTAGTACGGTGCCAACCATGATGTTTGAGATAGATATCCACTCAGCCAATTTGTTTCACCTCCTAATTTTAGGACATGAGCCCAAGCACAACTACTCAAGTAGGCCCCATGACAAGACAGTGGGGATGGAAATGCCCACAATTGGTATTATCACCATAACATCATGACATTTTCAAAATCTCAACAATTTTTGTTTCCTCACTTTTTTATTACAAACTTATCGCTATTTTAACAATAATTCATTTTTATCTTATTTTAAAATTTTAAAATTTTTATTTTTAAATTTAAAATAAATATTTTTAATATTTTATTTTCATGAGGTTTTTTTCTATAATATTACAAGAAAAATGTTAAAATCTGAAAATCTCCAGAAAAAAAATAAAATCTCATGCCAAGAATTTTCTTAAAACAATGGTGATGAACTACCCAATTGGTGGACCACTCACTTTCTATTAGAAGCATGTTTATAGAGGGACTAACAAAAGAAATTTTTTATATATATAGTGGAATCTATACATACATATATATAGGGAAAAGGTACCATGCGCTCGACCTCACGAGTCCGTCCCATGAGGTCGAGCTGTGTCGGCCCCACCATGATGCGTTTCGAACATCTACCCCATCAGTTAGATGCACCATTCCATCGTGAGCCTAGGTCTTGAAAATTAAGTCAATCTGTGACTTTTGTGGACCACACCACATACAGAAGTGGAGACGGGCCGTGCACCATTAAAACATTCATAATCATTTTAATGGCCCACCGAGATGTGGTTTGCAAATCCAGCCCATCCATTATGTGTGTCCCACTAGGATGAGGGGTCATACCAAGTTTCAACAGCATTCAAAACTCAGGTGGGACCCACCAAGTGCTTTTATATGTTTTAACGGTGTCTTCAGATGATTTTAGATGGTATGGCCCCCCTGAGTTCCGTATACAGCTGATTTTTGGGATATCCCATAATTTAAAGGGGACCCATCAAATGAACGGTGTTGATGGTTGACATGCATAACGGTGGGGCCCACACAGATCGACCTCACAGGAGCTTATCGTGAGGTCGAGCGCATAGTACCTTTTCCCATATATATATATATATATATATATATATATAAAAGAACTAACTCGCCTGAGTTTTTGTGATGGGGACATCTTGTCACACGCACGCCCCCTACTCATGTACGCAAGGAGGAGAAGGGCCCCACCATTGATCCAGATCAATGACAATATCCATGGCGGGCCTCCTAATTAGAGGTCTATACTATGGTTCTTTGGAGTGGACCCAATCATCATGTGGATTCCACCATTGGATCTCATGATCATGGCCCACTACCCTATATGATTTAAGACTTTGAGTTTTGCTTATTATCATTATTAGAAACATCATGAATAGATTAGATTATTTTGATTAGTTGTTATTTTTGTTTCTTCGTCTCTAAATAATAGTGTATCGCATGGTGCGGCTTTTAGGGTATGGGGTTTTCTTATAAATAGGCAACCCCTTGTAGGTTTTTTTCATTGAAGATTATGAATAAAATTCTATGTTTCCTGCTTATCTAATTCCCTGAGTTATGAAAATTTAATTGGATACAAAACTCTCCCTTCTTCGAAGGACTAACTACTGTAGTGCGAAGTCACACCCATCCTAAATTGCCCTCACCTCCTACCCCTAATACCCATTATCTCCCACAACCATCCAATCATCAAATCTGCCCCCCTTTTGCATCTAATCATTCCTCTATGGGAAATTTGCAGAATCAGGCCCTGCAAGAGGGCTAAAACTTCAGCGGAGCACTGTGCACAGACCGAACGTCCGATCGGCATAAGATTTGATGTGTGGGTGGCCCACCCTTGACCGACTAGACCTAAGCTTTCCCTTTTTAGGTTCATGGGCCCCACACACGTGTAGGCAGGATCCCATGCACTTGCATCTGGACTCAGCCACCGTCCACATGTGTAGATCATCTCGAATTTGTTTTTATCCCTTATTTCACTCCTCTATCACCTTATTTTCCTAACCCTAACCCTAGATAATCCTAAATCTCAAGTTCTATTCCACTTTTACAAACCCTAGGCTTTCCTGATTTAAAACATGTGAATCCCTTGGATTGAAAAATAATCTTTTGCATGTGTGGATAAATCTACTCTCCTTTGAGTATTGTTTGATCTATAATTTTTAATTTATCCAGCCCTAACATATGTAGGCTTAGACCCTCATAGATTCCCCTTGTTGAATGCTTGACTTTATGTGGGATGTGAAATTATTGTAATTGTTTCTAAATTAGTATGATCTAAAGCTTGAAATCTTGCATATCATATTTAATTTTCATGTCTTGCATCAAATTTAGTATCAAAGCTTAGGGTTTTCATAGGGGAATGCATTACATGTTTAGGGTTTAGTCTATTCACATCTATTTTGCATCAAATTTCATCATATATGGCTTCTTAGGACCCATCGTTCACAACATGGACTACTGAATTTTCCGTTGTTAGAAAATTCCCATTTTTCATGGCTGAATTTTCTGTTAATAAGCTATTTAGGCAGTTATGTTGTTGGAAATTTAGTAGTATTGTGTAGTTTCCCTCATATAAAGTTCTATAGGATCATTTAGTCTCATTTAGGCGCATATAGTTGCATTAGAGGATCTTTGAGTGAGTGGTTGTATGCCCACGTATACTGGTCGTGATTTTAGTTTTCACCCTACATTAAACATAAAGCAAGTATAAGAATCCGTGAACGATCCAACTCGACAGTTTAAGTCTTTGGGTATGTGCTTGGAACAATGTATTGACCAACACTAGGATTAGTTTAATGTGTGCGTTACCCAACTAGAAACCACCATTAAGGTAGATGTCCAATCACAAGTAGGTGGTCAAGAAGATAGACCAAGGAATGAAGGTAGCCAAAAAAATGGTCATAGGCGCGCACCCGTGCACTCACCCCATGAGGGACATCGGGATCATTATGACCCAAATGCACAACTCTTCAAAGGAGTTAGAGTAGATGCCCCTACATTTGATGGCCACCTGGACCCTAAAGCTTTTTTAGATTAGCTAGTAGATATAGACCACTATTTTGAGTGGTATGACATGTCGGATGCTCATTGGATCCAATTCGCCAAGATGAAGCTTGTGGGCCAAGCAAAGAGGCTTTAGACTACTATTGAGTGAAAGAAAGAAAGGTCGAGGGAGCCTCCAATAATCCATTGGTGAGAAATGAAAGAAACTCTTAAGGAGAAGTACTTTCTCTTATCACTTGAGGTTAGTTGAGGAATGAAAATCTCTTCGACAAGGTTACATGAGTGTGGCGGAATACATTAAAAGTTCGAAGAGTACTTGATCAAGTGTGAAGTTGATCAAGATCTTGTACTCACTCTTACTCGATTTAAGATGGACCTCCGTTCTTACATTAGGAGAGAGTTGCTCGCCAAGGACATAAGCACTCTTAAACATTTGTATCAAGTAGTGTTGGAGGTTGAGCAATACCTCAAAGTATCTGTGAGAAGGCGGTTTAAGTTTCGTGATTTTGGCGCTAAGGCCAACCCTTCTGGGGTTGGGCCCAAGGATAATAAGGGTAAAGGAATTGTCGGGTCTAGCTCATGCAGAAGTGATGCAACTAGGTGTTTTAGATGTCAGGGGTTTAATCACTTTGCCTACTAATGCAACACAAAAGAGGGCACCAAGGTACTCATTATTAATGGGTAAGTAAAAGTAAAGCCCCCAGAAAGTGACGGTAAAGAGGAAGAGTATGAGTCAGTAGATCCCCTAGTGATGAGGAAGAGGGAGCATAAGAATCTGTGACCCTAGCAATTGTGCGTTGCGTCTTTGCCTAAGAAAAGAATACCGACAATTGGCGCCATAACACGATCTTCAATACCTATGCAAAGTGTGGTGATAAGAGTTGCAAGATGATCGTGTATAGTGTTAGATGTGCCAATGTGGCATCAACTGGCATTGTGAGCCATTTGGTCTTGAAGCTCGAAGTCCACCCTCAACCCTATAGAGTATCTTGGGTTGATGAAACTTTCATTCCAGTCTCGTACCGTTGTCTTATTCCTATTTAGTTTGGATCATATAAAGACACACTTTAGTGTGATATTATTCTCATGGATGTTGCCCATATTATTTTGGGTAGGCCCTGGCTCTATGACAGAGATGTCACCATATTTGATCATTCAAATGTATGTATATTCTGGTTCGAGAGCAAGAAAGTCAATCTAAATCCACTTTCACCCAAGAATACGATTGGAAAGGAGTTAACTACAAAGAGTGGTGTGAGCGGCTCGAAGGAATCGAAGGAGTCGAAGTCCAAGTCTGAGTCTCTCCATATTATAAATGTCAAAAACTTTGAGCGAGAGATTGAGTCAAACTCGGTGGTGTACGCCTTTGTGACTAGGGAGAGTACATCAGAAGCTAGTGTAGAGTTACCAACTGAAACCATTTCGGTAGTGGATGAGTTTCATCATGTCTTTCCTGCGAATCTACCGAATGAGCTTCTCCCTATGAGGGATATACAACATGCCATTGATTTAGTCCATAATGCGACTCTAACAAACCTCCCTCATTATAGAATGAACCCAATGGAGCATGCAGAGTTGAAAAGATAGATTGATGAGCTCTCAGAAAAGGGTTTCATTTGAGAAAGCATGTGCCCGTGTCTCATGCCCGCCCTTCTTACACCTAAGAAGGATGGCACATGGAGGATATGTGTTGATAGTAGGGCCATCAAAAAAATCACAATTAAGTATCAGCTTCCCATACTGCGTCTTAATGACATGTTGGATATGATGGCCAACGCTACTATCTTCTTAAAAATTGACCTCAAAAGTGGTTATCACCAAATCCGTGTATGCTCTGGTGATGAGTGGAAGATAGCCTTCAAAACGAAGGATAAGCTATACGAGTGGCTAGTCATGCCTTTTTGGCTGACTAATGCTCTAAGTACTTTCATGCGTGTGATGACCCAAGTGTTGAGGCCCTTCATGGGGAAGTTTCCGGTCGTTTACTTTGACGATATTTTGATTTATAGCATGACTAAGGAATAACACATTAACCATTTGAGGTAAGTTTGTGGAATCCTTAGAGCCGAGAAATTGTACACCAATATTATCTTCTTAGGGTTTGTTGTGTCAACTGAGGGTGTGTCGGTGGATCCTGAGAATGTCAAAGTTATTGTCAATTGGCCTCAACCCCGTAATATTCATGAGGTGCGCAGCTTTCACGGCTTGGCCACCTTTTATAAGCAATTCATTCAAGGTTTCATTTTCATTATGACTCCTATCACGGATTGCATATAAAAAAAAGGAGAGTTTCAATAGATGAAGGCAACCTCAAAAGCTTTCAAGGAGATAAAGGTCAGGATGACAGAGGCTCCAGTCATGCGACTTATGGATTTTTCAAAAGCTTTTGAAGTCGCATGAGACGTGTCAGGAGTCGGCATATGAGTACTTAATCAGGAAGGGCACTCTGTTACCTTTTTAGTGAGAAACTGAATGAGACGAAGCAAAAATAATCCATCTGTGACAAAGAATTCTATATGGTAGCACAATCATTGCGCCACTAGCGTCATTATTTATTACCGAAAGAATTCGTCATGTTCTCAAATCACGAGGCCTTAAGATATCTGAACTCTCAGAAGAAATTAAACCTTAGGCACACCAAGTGGGTCCAATTCTTTTAAGAGTACACTTTTGTACCTAAGCATAAGGCCAGTGTAGAGAATAAGTCTACCGACGCGTTGAGTCGTCAAGTCGCGTTACTTAATTCCATGAGTGTCGAAGTCACAACATCGAGCGTGTCAGAGAGGATTATTCTAAGTGCTCAGATTTTATAGTTGTGTATGCATCGTTGTTAGAGAATCCGTCAGGAGCTAGTAGTGAGTACTTGATTTTAGAGGAATATTTGTTTAGGAGTGATCACTTATACGTACTTGATTTTAGAGAGATATTTGTTTAGGAGTGATTGCTTATGCATACCACATACCTCCCTCCACAATTTTCTTGTCTGGGAGTTACATTCAGGAGGGGTCGCAAGTTATTTTGGTCGAGACATGACCATTGCCCTAGTGGAGGATAGGTTCTATTGGCTAAGCTTCAAGTGAAACGTGGTCAAAATTATAAAGCAATGTCATACTTGTCAACTGACAAAGTAGAAAAAGTAAAATATGGAACTATATACACCTTTGCTAGTTTCATTCATCCCTTGGTAGGTCATCAGTATGGACTTTGTGTTTGGGCACCTTCACAAGACTATTTGGAAACATGATTTCATATTTGTTGTCGTGGACAGTTTTTCTAAAATAGCTCACTTCATTCTTTGTTCTAAGACCTTCGACGTATCTTATGTTGCCAAGTTATTCTTTAGTGAGGTTGTCAAACTTCATGGGTTCCCAAAAACCATAGTGTTTGACCATGACGTACGATTTATGAGTTATTTTTGGAAGACACTATAACACATGATGAATATTAGGCTCTAATTTTCTTCTGCTTACCACCCTCAAATCGATGGTCAGACTGAGGTGGTCAATATGAGCCTAGGGAGTTTGCTCAGATGTTTAGTGGGGGAGCATACCAGGACGTGAGACACCGTACCACCTATAGCCGAGTTTGCATTTAATAGTTCTGTCAATATATCCACAAGTTTAAGTCATTTTGAAGTCATTACTAGTTATAAACCTAGGAAGCCTATTTATCTCGTCCCCATGTCACTGCCCCTTTGCGCATTACATTCATTCATTGTATTAAGAAATTAGGCGAAAGATCACTACTATAGTAATAAACATTAATACAAACTTTCTACAGACCAACATAAATGTTTGAAGGAATTCATTGTAAGAGACCGTGATGGTCTGTATCAGGCCAAAACAATACTTTTAGGGAGTTGTTCGTAAATTACACGCGTGTAGCACTGGACCATTCAAAATTATAAAATGAAATAGTCTCAATGCGTATATGGTAGATCTTCTACCTTTCATGGGAATAAGTTCCACATTCAATGTGGAGGATCTAGTTACATTTTAGGAGACCTTTGATACATTGTCTAGCCTTTTACCTAACCATCCTGATTTCTTATACCTTTTCCTTGATCCATGGCTAGAGCTGGGCATTGGACCGAGCCGGATCGGATTGGGTCCAACTCAATTCGGTCCGAAATGCAAGCAGTCTAACCCGAATCAGATCCGATCCGGGACCAGGTTAGGGAGATCTGACTCGATCCCACCCGATGCGCGGTTGACCTAACCTGACTTGAGTCCGACTCGGCCAGGGAAACCAAGTCGGATCGGGTTCGACACGATTCAGATAAAAAATTTTAACGGTGAAAATCATTATCCTCGTTGTTATTTTCGGTGTAGTCCATTTGAGCTTTAGATATGATTCAACTTTTTAAAATGATCTAAAATGATCACCAAGATTGAATAAATGGTATGGATATAATAAATACATCATCGTGGGGCCCATGTAATTTTGATCTTATTTGATCCGTTCGTGCAACTCGAAGCTCAAGGCGTAGACTCCCACTACAAGAAATATGGTTTTTACCTACGAAATCAAATTTCGTAGGTAAAGATGACTTTTACCGATGACAATTATTTTTGTAGGTAAAAGACAACTTTTACCAACGAAATTTGATTTCGTAGGTAAAAGCAATCTTTACCTACCAAAATTTCCGTAGGTAAAGGGTCTTTTACCTTTTTCAAATAATAAAAAATTGAAAGCATTACTTTTATCTACGAAATTTAATTTCGTAGGTAAAACCCACCTTTACCAATGAACATATTCGTAGCCAAAGGTTTTTTTGAATTTTTTACCTACGAACTGCAATTTCGTAGGTACAAACCAATCTTTAGCTACGAAAATATTCCTAGCTAATGGGTAATCAAAAAATCCCATCTTTACCTACGAAAATATTCATAGCTTGAATTCTAAAAAATTGAAAACTTTACTTTTACCTACAAAATATACTTACGTAGGTAAAACTCATCTATACCTACGAAACTGTTCGTAGCCAAAAGGTGTTTTGAATTTTCTAACCCATCTTTACCTACGAAACTGTTCGTAGCCAAAGGGTGTTGCGTAATCATCTTTACCTACGAAAATATTCGTAGTTAAATGATGTTTTGAATTCTAAAAAATCAAAAACTTTACTTTTACCTACGAAATATACTTTCGTAGGTAAAACCCATCTTTCCCTACGAAACTGTTCGTAGCCAAAGGGTGTTTTGAATTTCTACCCATCTTTACCTACGAAACTGTTCGTAGCCAAAGGGTGTTGCGTAATCATCTTTACCTACGAAAATATTCCAAGACAACAAAAAATAGAAAACCTTACTTACGTTTTGTAGGTAAAACCCATCTTTACCTATGAAAATATTCGTAGCTGAAGGGTCTGTAGACTTTTTCAAAACAACCAGTAAATCAAAAACGTTACTTTTACCTACGAAATGTAATTTTGGTAGGTAAAACCCATATTTACCTACTAAAATATTCGTAGCTAAATGGTGTTTTCAATTTTTGTAAAAAACCAAAAATTGAAAACTTTATGTTTACCTACGAAATCCGATTTTGTAGGTAAAACTCATCTTTACCTACGCAATTTTTCGTAGCTAAAGGGTCTTTTGAACATTTCAAAACAACTAAAAGGGCGAAAATGTTACTTTTACCTACGAACTATAATTTCGTAGGTAAACCTCATCTTTACCTACGAAAATATTCGTAGCTGAAGGGTGTTTTGAATTTTCATACTTTTGCCTACGAATTGTAATTTCGTAAGTAAAAGCCATATTTACCTACGAAAGTATTCGTAGCTAAAGGATCGCGGTATGACTTGTACCGACGAAAACGTTCGTCGGTAAAAGTGTTTTTCCTAAAAAATTTATCAATGGCTAAAAACCGTCAGTAATAATGTAAAAATGTTTTAATTTTAAAATTTTTTTGCCTATAACCTAAATGTGTATATATATATATATATAATTAAAAGGCAATATTTAAATAATTTGTAATATCACATGAAAAGGAATATTGAAAAGTTTAGAAATTTTAAATATGTTTAAGAAAAATTTTGAGAACAAAATAATGCTTTTGAAGAGAAAAATTGGCATTTTGAAATTTTTGAGAAAAAAATTAAAATATGAGAAAATTTTTGAGATTTTGCAAATAAAAATTTAAAATTTGTATTTTAAATATTTTTAAAATATTTTATAATAAAAATGATATTTATTTAAAAGAGTAAAAAAATTATACCTTTTGAAAAAAAAATGTTAAATTTAGTTGTGAAAAATAAATTTACTAAATTATTAGGCACATCCACTAATTGAACCTTTAATCATTTTTGGACAATCTAATCAGTTTAAATTAAAGAGTAAATAACTTCAGATGTTTAAATCAAATTTCACTGAAATTGTTGATCAATCTTGTATGCCCTATCTTTCTCATATGTAGCCTGATTAAGGCAAGTAACTAGTCAAATTGAGAGTATTGATTAGTAAAATAGAGTGAATGCACCAGACATGTAAAATGGGCCAAATATTCTGGTTAAAATTGTGACCCAACTTACTGACCTCGTGAGAACTTAAGAATTGATGTTAGTAAGTTTTGTGGGCCCCATTATGATGTCTGTCGAACGTCAACACCGTGGATTTGATGTCTCTCCTTTAGGTTATGAGACATCTCAAAAATCATCAGTAAACGAAACTCAAGTGGGCCATACCATTTAAAACTATGTGAAGACATCCTAAAAATATAAAAGCACTTGGTGGGGCCCACATGAGTTTTAGATGCGGTTGAAACTTAGTTTGACCCCTCATCCAAGTGGGACACACATAATGAGTGTGTTGGATATGTGAATCACATTTAGGCAGGCCCAATATATGATTACAAATGTTGTAAGGAAACCTTTCTCCATTACATTTAAGTTACTCGTTACCTTTATCAGAGTAAACTCTGTGGGGTCCACCATTATTTATTTATTTTATCCACTCCATTCATCCATGTTAATAGATAATTTGAGGTCTGAAGAACAAAAAGGAAGCATATCCAAAGCTCAAGTGGACCACACCACATGAAATAGTGTGATTGAACCTATACCATTTAAAATTTCTTGGAGGCCATAGAAGTTTTGGATCAAGCTGATGTTTGTGTTTTCTATTCATTCATATATTTTTGATATTATGAACAACCTTTATCCATTTTTGGACAATCTGATCAGTCCGGATTAAAGAGTAAATAACTTCAGATGTTTAAATCAAAATTCACTTAAATTGTTAATCAATCTTGTTTGCCCAATATCTTTCTCATATGCAGTATGATCGAGGTGAGTAACTGATCAATTTGAGGGTAATGATCAGTAGAATGTAAAATGGGCCCATCATGATGTGTGTCGAACATCAACACCATGCATTTGATGTCTCCACTTGAGCTTATGAGATATCTAAAAAATCATCCGTTACAAAACTCAGGTGGGCCATACCATCTAAAACTATGTGAAGATATATTTTTTAGATGTCTTCACATAGTTTTAGATGGTATGGCCCACTTGAGTTTCGTAACGGATGATCGTCAATACCATTATCTAGATCATCGATATTATATGATCCAGATCAACTAAATCACCACGGATATTATGATCTAGACCATTCCGACCAGCAATACAATTATCCATACCATCTAGATTGTTGATGCTATGACCAAGATCATCTTGACCATGAATACTATGATCCAGAGCACAACTGATATTATGATTCGGGGCATTGAAACCGTGGGTATTATGATCCAAACCATCTTGACCATCAATAATGTGATCCAAACCATCTAGACCATTGATTATATGATCTGGACCATTCAAACCATCAATATTCTGGTCTAGACCATTCGAAATATTGATATTATGATCAAGACAATCTAAACCATCGATTTTATGATCTAAACTGTAATCCGTGGATATTATGATCTAGACTATCCAAACTATTGCTATTATGATACAGTCCATACAAAACATTTATATTATGGCCTGTACCATTCATACAGTCTATTTTATAATCTAGGCCATTCAGACTATCAATATTATGCCCTGTACCATCCAAAACATCTTTATTATGGCCTGTACCATTCATCCAAGCTGATTTTTGTTTTTTCCCTTCATCTGGCCCTGTATGACCTAATCAACATATTGGATGTCAAATAAACAATACAAATAAACAATACAGTAAGCCTTAGGAGGATTTTAATGATGGATATCCAATTACTATTGATTTCATGTGGTGTGGTGCACTTGAGATTTCTGTGGTGGGGTCCACTACAGATTTTTATCTACCTCATTCTTTGGCTCATGACGTAAAATGATATCTCAAAATGGATGGACGGTGTGGATATAACAAATACATCATAGTGGGGCCCACAAAACTTGGTGGATGTTGGTCGATGCTCTATGGGTCCCACCATGATGTATGTGTTTCATCCATGTCGTCCATCCATTTTTATAAATCATATTAGGGCTTGACGCCAAAAATGAGAGGGATATAAATCTCAAGTGGACCACACCACATGAAAACCATAGTGATTGGATATCCACCATTAAAACCCTCCCAAGGCCCACTGTACTTTCTATTTAACATCCAATCTGTTGATTAGGTCATAAAGGCCCAGATGAAGGGAAAAAAAATATTAGATTGATCCAAAACTTTATATGGCCCCCAAAAGGTTTTTAATGGTCGACGCTCATTCAACACTGTTTCCTATAATGTGGTCCAGTTGAGATTGGGACATACCTCATTTTTTGTCTCATACCATAAAATGAAATGAAAAAATAGATGGACGGCAGGGATGAAACACAAACATCATGGTGGGGCCCACAGAGCACCGACCACACCACTACCAAAAAAAGGGGCAAAGGATACAGACTACGCTAGTTTTTTGCTACAGATTTAAATCGTAGCTATAGTTGCTACGGTTTTAGTGCGTACCTAAAAGAGTGCCACACCATTAATAATTAATGGTGCTGTAATTGGCTCTATAGGGTCTAAAAAATATTATATATGCTATCTAAGTCATCCATATATTTTGAAATATTATTATAGGGCATGAAACCAAAAATTAGTTAGATTGAAGGCTAAAGTGGACCACACGGTAGGAAACATGGAGATTAAATCACATGTGCATCCTATGGTGTGGTCCACTTGAGCCTTCTATCTACTTTATTTTTAGAATTATTTGCTAAAATTATTTACTAAAATTAACGGATGGAATGGATAATGAAAATACGTCATGGTGGGCCCCATGGAGCCCCTTCCATGAGCGTCCATGGGTCCCAACGCCTAAAAAAGGGCCCGCGGTCAAAACGAAGCGGCGCCCAAAACTCCCCTCATTTCTCTCTCTCCCTCACTCCGTTCTCTAACCCCTTCTCTTGCTCCCTCTCTCTCTCTCTCCCTTCCCTAATCCTCTTCCTCTCTCTTCCCCAGTCCTCTCTCTCTCTCTCTCTCTCTCTCTCTCTCTCTCTCTCTCTCTCTCTCTCTCTCTCTCTCTCTCCGTGGCCATATCTCCAAATTCGTTTGAAGCAGCGGCAGGGAAGACGAACGGTAGTTCTTCTGTCATGTCTCCCGCCTGTCGGATCCCTCAATCTCCTCTCTGATTCTTCGGATTTCCGCACCGATCGAATCCTCCTTGTAAGCTTCCTTCCACAAAATCCTAAAAACCCCCAAAACCCTAAAAAATAAAACCCCTAAATCTCCTATTTCTCTCTCTTCCGCCTGTCCATCTTGATTTCTGTTTGTAGCTGCCATTCACATTTGCCGTCACTTGTACTCTTCATAATGATATTGGTTTCCATCTTGATTTCTGTTTGTATTTATCTAGATATGGTAAGCTCTCAGCTTCAGCTACACCGTTATGCAACTGCTCTTACCCTTTTGAAATCTCATCTTTTTAGGTAAACATATCTTTTTCTAGACCTCAAAAATGTTATATTTGTGATATTGGAGCTTTTTGTACACTTCATGATACTTTAGATGAGGCTGACAATGTTTAACTCTTGGCCAGTTACCAAGGTTATGTTAGTGCTGCTTTGGTGCTTGGCAGTGTTGATTTTACTGGACCGCATTTGCACTGTAAGTTTGATTTTTCATATAGGCATATGAAGGATGCAACATTTTTTGCATAAATTTTTGTGATTGAACAATTATCTTATGCAGATATACCCTCACAGTTCAACTGACACTCTGCCATTTGCAACCATAGGTTCTGGTTCTCTTGCTGCGATGGCCATCTTTGAGTCAAAATACAGAGAGGGCCTGACTATAAGTTTGCTTGCTAGATTTGCATTTTTCTCTTCAGTCAATGTTTTGCATCATCATTGTTATGCTGTCATTGAGAAAGAACACAGAAGCTTGTGCCAAAGAGGTAGGGCTTGCATGGATGCTTTTCCAAAACAGAGCAGCCTGTAGCTGCTGAGATCCTTTTAAGAAAGAGTGACACATCCTCATGAACCAAGCTAGCCTTTCGAGAAGGATAGCTAACAGGAGTCTCAGACTAAATTAGACCATTTAACATGATTTCAGGGTTGAAGCTGTTCTAGTCTCTCTTCTTTTTTTCTCTCTTTTTGTGGTGGATGGTTCATATTACATTTTTAGGATTGTATGGACAAAGTATCAGATCGATTATCGTCCTGTTGCCACTGAAAAATGAGTTTATCTCATTTTAGTTAACAGTTAGAGATTTTTATAAGGATAAAAAATAATCTCTAAAACCCATAATTTACATATGATATCTAGGACATAATTACAGTTAATATCATTTTTTCAATGCAGTCAGACAAGGCCTAAGAGTATGTGGACATACATGGTGTATTTTAATCTTCATTTGGTAACCATCAAATCGTATTATGGATTGTTTATTAGAACTGTTCTAATATAAACATTATTGAGTTAAATTCCAATTGCAATTAGTCCCTCTAATAACAAGCTTGTTTTCTTGGCCGAAAGTAAGAAAGAACAGGGAATGAAAGATTAGTGATGTCCTTTGAACTAAGGATTCTTGATCTTGTTGAGGTTGTTCATGCATTTTGTTCATTGCAAATTCCACCCTGGAACAAGGATGTCTTTATTTTCAGTTGCATCCTACAAATATTTTATTAACCTATCATAGTGGCGGGCGACTTTCTTTAGGTTGATTCCGGTGAGATCTTTAGGTTAGCTTCTTTTTTAAGTTCAAATTAAATTTAATTTCTAGTTGTTGTCTTTTTTTTGGTTCAAATTAAATTTGATTTCTAGTCGTTGTCTTTGTTTTGGCTTAATTAGGAATGTGCATATCCTTTGTTATTACCATTTAGGTTTGAGTCTTGTGATGCATGCAAATTCCATCTAACTTACAGATTTCCTTTTAAAATTATTCATTTACAGGGAGGACATTGTGGTATTTTTGGTGCCAACTATCTTGAATGGATTATTATTATGGAGGTACAATTATGCTTTTCCATGAACTTGATCATCATTCATGAAAATGATAACCTCATGAAGTTTTTAATTTCTGCAAGTTTACTGTTCATGCGCATAGGCAACCATCTAATGCCGCCACATCTGCTAGCATGGCGCACACAAGTGTAATTCATCAGGTGGCTCCACTATGTAGATGCACCAGTCCTAAAATTAGGCTTGCCCACTCATCATGTTGCACCAGCCTTAAACTCTTGGTCGCATGCAGAACCAGTGGCAGAGAATTGTCTATCATTTGTCTGAGTTTGGGTTATCACTGCCTTTGACATCTTATGTTGGAAATGTGCAGCTTGAGGTAGATTCAATGGAGCGATTCTGTCAAGAAGTTGTGGTTGTAAGGTTTGTATCTGAAGCTATTGGAAGGGGTCAGGCAAGGGCTGAAACTGAAGCAGCTGCAGAGGCCGTCATTGATTCTAAGAACCGTGAAATTTCACGGTTGCAAGATAAGGTGCCATACTATGAAGTTGTGAACCATTGGATGTGCTAGAGGAATCAGGAAGTTAAAGGTATGGATTCTCTATTGCCTTTGTTTTCAGTTTCCTTTCAGTCATGCATCATATCGTGTGCATATTACCCAACACTTCTTTACTTTGTAATGGGTGCCACTTCTAGCTAACTATCGTAATAATAATAAATCTGCATATTTACAATTTTATCCACCGGACTATCTGAATTTCCTTTTTTTTAAAAGTTCTCATCAATTTTTTTTCTCCAATTTTATCCACTGGACTGTTTGAATTTCCTTTCAATTCCTCTAAAAAAAGTAAGCTTTCTCTCTCTCTCTCAAAATGCATAAAGGTTGGATGAGACATTCCATTAGTTCTGGGCACCTGTGAGAATGTGGATGCAATCTGGAGATTCTGGACCCATTTTTTAAAATGTCATATTCATGTGGCTTATATTTCCATTGGGTGTAAGTAACTGGTGTTTTAAAATCTGGACGTGATCTGGACCCATTTTTGTGGGCAGTTTGGTCAAATGGGGTTTTCTGTACAAATGGGGTCCATGGTTCAGCGGTACTTTGATGGACATTTTTTGAGCTGAATGTTTATATGATTATAGATGTGTTTATAAATGCATATGCATTAAGGAATTAGGAGCTTAAATGCTAATTGAAGTGTTAGTAAAGTTAAATCAGTCCCACATGGATCTGGAGTAAAAAATTCACATACCACGATTTTACCGTACAAAGTGTCGGTAAATCCCCCAAGCAGCGACAGCCTGCACAACCGCCAGTAAATCCCCTGTGCAGCGGCGGCTTGCACAACCGCCAGTATAGGGAGCACAACCGCAGGTAAAGCCTTTACCGACCGAGGCTTCACCGGCATTTGGCAAACCGCGAGCAAAGGCTTTGGCGGCGGTTTTCTGGGCCTTTGCCGGCGGTTTTGACTGTTGGTAAAGGTCAGTTTTCTTGTAGTGTGTGACATTCGTTTATTCCATATGTTCCATTTTGTCTAGTATATTTAATAATTGTGGTTGTGGTTGTGGTTGGGATTGGATTTTTCATTTTTCTTATTTTTTTGAATAATTCCTTACCAAGTAGAATGTAAAATTTTAAAGTATGTTCATTCTTCCTTAGCTTACTTGTATGAGTATCCTTAAAAATTGATTTTATTTATCATCATTTGGTTAAGGTGGATGGGTACATATGATGTAGACCAAGTGGAACTCACTTATCTGAAGGCCAAGTGGATACTAAGTTTTGTCATGTTATGGAGAAAAGAAGTTCTAAGCCGATTAAACTATGAGTTTCTTCTAAGATTGATATGTACAGTCACTTGCAAAAATTATCTCATTCTACCTTGAAACAAGCTTGCTCTTCTTTTTCCCTCTTCTTCTATATTTACAAATTGCAGCTGGAAGATCCAAAGCATTAGAGCCTTCCAAGCAAATGTAAGAGAGCTGTTATAGCTTCAATCTTTCAGTATGAGTTCATGATTTGAGTGCAGCTTACCTATTATATATGTATGTATGTATGCGTATGAAATGTAGGGATGTAAGTTGTCATGGTCATGAATAAAATCATTTTTGACTCACTTCTTCTTGGAAATGAAGTGGAAATGAATAAATCCTCTCTCTACATGTGAAACTGTGGTTCTGCTCTCATCTAAACAATCTAGATATACATTGCATTGGCAATATTTCTACCTGTAAAAGCCTGGTTTGGGTTGTATCAAAGGTCCAATACATGTTGTTCCTGAGTTTCACAAACAATCCAATTACCCTTGATTTTGCAGCTAACCAAACTTCAAGGTGAAAAATTAGGTTGATTTCATAGAGCACAAACTGCTACAGTTTTGTTCTGATCTAGTAGATGGTCAATACTCAACTGCTATTATATCCTTAGTTCTGTGATTTGATCTCATCTAAGACATCCATGATGAAAGTATCTTGAATGCGTAAAGTGGAGACAATAGTTATATGTCATTACCATGTAGGAATTAGAAATTTGCAGTTATATATATTGCAAACAAACAACCCCTTTCTGGATATGATGTCAGTTCATATTCTAGGCATTTGCCAGACCTATTACTTGGACACATACTTTCTAAGGTTTGCCAAGCTGACATTTTGAGACACTTGGATAGTCCTAGACACATGCCACTTCAAAATCTACATGGACAGAGTAGTCTTAGCAATGTCATAAAAAGTGTTGCTTATGGAACAGTTTAATTGAAGTACAAAAATTCTCTACAAACTTCGTTTCATCAGTCTTAGTTCTTTTTGTCATGCAATTTCCTTTGTCAAACCAAAGATTCTTAGGCCTCAAGCTTGCCTCAATTCTCTTGTTGTGAAGAAATTTCTTGCAAGGACTTACTCTCACTCTAAGTTTTAGTTCATTTTCTTTTATAGCTACGATGACCCATGTGACAAAAGAGCTCAAGCTTTGTTGTCCTTTTTACTCTTTTGTTCTTTTGTTGGAGTTCTGATTTTTTAAGAGAATAGGTAATGTTCAGATAATCTACCAGTTCTTGAAATGATCATGCATGATTTTAATATTTCATTAGCTAATTATTTGTTAGTTTAAATTACTAATTTATTTTTATTTGAACTATGTGAATATCCTTTTCTAATTTCCCGTGTCTTTGTTGTTTTCATTGTTAGGTTTTTCAACCTTACAACACATATACATGACTTTCAATATTTTGAGTGATGTACATTGCCTTTTTATTGTCTGGCCGACCTTACGATGAATCATGTAAATTTTGTCTTATCCAATAATCAGTGTGGGTTGCATTTTCCTTTTTGGGTGAATGGTTGATTTGATTCATTGGGGTTTTTCTTCGGATCAAACTGAAGAAACTCTATTAGCAACAAGTAACAACAACTTAAATCATGGTATCAAAAGCTACCCCAACTTGTAATTTTATATTGTTCTTCTTCCATTGTCTTTAAAAAAATAATAAAAAATCTTTCAGGCCTAACTTAGAAAAATGCCCTTTTTAGATTAGAAGCAGAACCCCCTTATTTTTCAGAAGATTGATGCTTTGAGTGCCAAAATCAAGGTTAATTCTAAAACCATTTAAATACAGTAGCACTCTTTCTTTCCAATACAAACATGAAATAGTTTTGAAACATAAATTCAAAAATCTTAATGTGTATTAGGCATGAGTTGAATTTTTTAGTAAGATGTTGACTCAGCTTGAGTTCTGCCTTCATTGTGTTTTCTGTCAAGCTGGGCTGCTTGTTTTCTGTCAAGCTGGCATGAGATATAGATTCCACTCAAATCAAGCTGCCAGTCAGTTTTATGTGGTAATTTTACAGCAATCAGTTCTGCCCAGTTGCTATTTTAGAACTCCCAAATGTGGTCCAAAGTGGATTTGGACCAAAGTGAGGATAGTTCCATTCCATTATTGATATATGTCTAGGCCCAAATTGAGATTATAACAGTTTCTTGTTCAACTTCAAATGCATGGACTCACAACTAGCTGTCATTTTGAAATTATGAACTAAAAATGGCACCACTCATGTGTTGGTCATTTCTTCCATATTGAGTTAGATTATTGCAGTTCATTTGAAATGAGCATCCCAATGCGACCTTTGAACTTGATTTAAAATATGTTTTTCATGGCTTGGAGTAAGAAAGATTAGAGATTAGAGTAAGAGATTTAAAGCTTTAAAATAATTGAAATAATTGTAGAGAGATTAGAGTAAGAAAGAAAGAGGTGTAAGAGAGAAACAGTAAGAGATTTAAAGCTTTGGAGTAAAGAATAGTGAAAATGGAGGGGATATGAGTGCCTAATTATAGTCAAAAGTTCTCCAATTTGAAAAAATAAAAAATAAAAATCTTCCACTCTTGGCTATTGGGAAATATGCGATCGCATATGCAGTATGCGATCGCATACTCGCATATGCGATCGTATATTCATCGCATATAAAAGTATGTCATGGCATATTTGCCAGGATCGCATATGCCATCATCGCATATGTGATTTGATCAACAATATGCGCATATGCGATCGCATTTGACAACAATGCATATGATTATCGTTCAGAAAGAATTTTTCTTCCATTAGGAAATGCTATCATGTTACCTATTTCATAGAAGTTATATGAAGTATATCCTACACATGGCAAGTATATATGGTGATTGGGACTGTTCGCTGGTTGTCACTACATTGGTGAGCAATGAGCCAAAATGGCAGAGATTGGACTGCTCTAATCATCCATTTATGGCAAGTTTTGCCTGTTGAACGTGGAAGGATGTTTGTATTTTAAGTTAACTGCTCTAATCAGTACACATATTATAAAATTAGGGTTCCCTCACAGTGGCAGTTTGGTAATTTTGGAGTCTTTGGTTTGGGTTTGGGCTGAAAGTACGAGTGCTGGAGATGACGCTTTCGGAGTCCGAACTCATTCTTTTGTAAAATAGAAAAATGGGAATATTAGTAAATAATTAAATATGAATTTTCTTGTTAAGAAGAAAATGGAAGATGGATTGAAAAAACATAAAAGAGATTTTTTTTTATTCTTTTTTTTTTTTGCTTCAAGAGAGAGAGACGGAGAGGTGTGAGAGTGGGGAAATCGAGGGAGATAGTGGGGGAACGAAGTGGCCGCGTGAGATTTTAAAATAGCGAGTGTAATTTAGTTTGAAAATGATGTTTCGCATGCGTGGCGTGCATTTCTTTTAAGATAGTAATTTGATTTTACTTAAGATAATTGAATTACATAGGCAAGTGTTTAATGCAGGGAACTTCTCTGAAAATGTTATTTTAATAACTAACCTGATGAGAGTAATTTGTGGTTCAGTTCCTGGACCAATCTCTCTATCATATTCAAAGAAATCCACATTTTTCTTCGTGTTTCTTACATGGTTCTCTGTCCCATTTTTGTTTGACTTGAAAGTAAAGGTGATGCATCTTCTTATTTATTTAATCATGCAATGCAGGATGTTGCTGTTAGCCTGTTAAGGTTCTAACAGATTAGGACTTTTATGAGGATCAACTGAAGGACTTTCTAAGGGAGGTATGCATTTAAAACATTGCTAATAATGTTCTATGAAACTGTACCCATTTATGTATCCGGATGTGCGTCGGAGCTATCCGGATGTTGAGTGGGGGTCCGTGGAAAGTGGGAACCGCTGTTATGAACATGATGAAGCTGTCCATTACCTATGGACAACATTTAGAGGGCCTGGCCATTTAGACAGGTCATATTTTTTATATTAGCTCGAAATTAATGGAGCATACCCGGATGTGCGTCGGAGCTATCCGGATGAGCGGGGGTCCCTGGAAAGTGGGAACCGCTGTTATGACCATGATGAAGCTATCCATTTCCTATGAAAAACATTGGGAGGGCCTGACCATCTGGAAAGGCCGTATTTTTATATTAGCTCGAAATTAATGGAGCATACTCGGATGTGATGAGCGGGGGTCTCTGGAAGGTGGGAACCACTGTTATGACCATGATGAAGCTATCCATTTCCTATGGACAGTATTGGGAGGGCCTGTCCATTTGGACAAGCCATATTTTTATATTATTGTTTAAATTAATGGAGCATACTCGGATGTGCGTCAGAGCTATCTGAATGAGCGGGGGTCCTTGGAAGGTGGGAACTGCTGTTATGACCATGATGAAGCTGTCCATTTTCTATGGACAGCATTGGAAGGGCCTGGCCTGTTGACAGGCCATGTTTATATCTGTATTTGCAGGGGCCTCACCCTTAACCTAAACCACACCCTAAACTTATAACCTGAACCTAAAACTTAAACCTATTCTCAATTTCCTAAACCTATAACCTATAACCTACCTATAACCTTAACCTAAAACCTAAACCTTAACCTATTCTCAATTCCCTACAGCTTTAACCTATAACCTACCTAAAACCTAAACCTAAAATCTAAATGTGTTCTCAAATCCCTAAACCTAAACCTGCACCTAATCCTATTCTCAACTACCTAACCTAAACCTAAACCTAAACTTGAAAACCCAAAGCAAAACCCCATCCCGAACCCAGACCCGATTTCCTAAACCTAAACCTTAACCTATTCTCAATTCCCTACAGCTATAACTTATAACTTTAACCTAAAACCTTAACCCAAAACCTAAATGCGTTCTCAAATTTCTAAACATAAACCTACACCTAATCCTAATCTCAACTACCTAACCTAAACCTAAACCAAAACTTGAAAATTCAAAGCAAAATCCGAACCCAAACCCGATTTCCTAAACCTAAACCTTAACCTATTCTCAATTCCCTACAGCTATAACGTATAACCTACCTATAATCTTAACCTAAAACCTAAACCTTAACCTATTCTCAATTTCCTACAACTATAACCTATAACCTACCTATAACCTTAACCTAAAACCTAAATGTGTTCTCAAATCCCTAAACCTAAACTTACACCTAATCCTATTCTCAACTACCTAACCTAAACCTAAACTTGAAAACCCAAAGCAAAACCCAATCCCGAACCCAAACCCGATTTCCTAAACCTAGACCTTAACCTATTCTCAATTCCCTAAACCTATATCCTATAACCTACCTATAACCTTAACCTAAAACCTAAACCTTAACCTATTCTCAATTCCCTACAACTATAACCTATAACCTTAACCTAAAACCTAAATGTGTTCTCAAATCCCTAAACCTAAACCTACACCTAATCTTATTCTCAATTACCTGACCTAAGCCTAAACCTAAACTTGAAAACCCAAAGCAAAACCCAATCCCGAACCCAAACCCGATTTCCTAAACCTAAACCTTAACCTATTCTCAATTCCTTAAACCTATAACCTATAACCTACCTATAACCGTAACCTAAAACCTAAACCTTAACCTATTCTCAATTTCTTACAGCTATAACCTATAACCTACCTATAACCTTAACCTAAAACCTAAATGTGTTCTCAAATCCCTAAACCTAAACCTACACCTAATCCTATTCTCAACTACCTAACCTAAACCTAAACCTAAACTTGAAAACCCAAAGTAAAACCCGATCCCGAAACCAAACCCGATTTCATAAACCTAAACCTTAACCTATTATCAATTCCCTAAACCTATAACATATAACCTACCTATAACCTTAACCTAAAACCTAAACCTTAACTTATTCTTAATTCCCTACAGCTATAACCTAAAACCTACCTAAAACATAAACCTAAAACCTAAATGTGTTCTCAAATCCCTAAACCTAAACCTACACCTAATCCTATTCTCAACTACCTAACCTAAACCTAAACCTAAACTTGAAAACCCAAAGCAAAACCCGATCTTGAACCCAAACCCGATTTCCTAAACCTAAACCTTAACCTATTCTCAATTCTCTAAACCTATGACCTATAACCTACCTATAACCTTAACCTAAAACCTAAACCTTAACCTATTCTCAATTCCCTACAGCTATAACCTATAACCTACCTCTAACCTTAACCTAAAACCTAAACCTATAACCTAAATGTGTTCTCAATTCATGCAATAAGTTTATTGCCTTAATCTATTATTTACCAAATTGCAGGATAAATTCGAATTGGATTCGAGTGTTCTGCACATTTCCTATGTCATCGACGACATGATCAAGGAGCGGTTCAAGGAGTACCGCACGCTTACCCATCGATGCCCCACCACCTCTGCCTCCATCTTTGTGACTTTTGTATTTTATTTATGATGTTAAACTTACATGTATTTATGCATGATGTAGTTTATGTTTGGATAGATTTATTTATGTACTTTGGAGTTAAATGGCTGTGAATGTGAATATGATGAAATATATTACACAACAGGTGTATATCAGGAATTATATTGTAACAGGTGTACATCAAGTGTATATCAAGAATTTTGTGCTGGAATAAAGGGTGGGGAAAAAAAAAAAAACTTTTACCTACGAACATTTTCATAGGTAAAAGTATCTCCAAAGTTTTTACCTACGAAAAGTTTCGTAGTTAAAAGTCTCACAAAAGCTTTTACCTACGAACTTATTCGTAGCTAAACGTTTTGTAAGTCTTTTTACCTACGATATCATTCGTAGTTAAACATTTTTGTAAATATTTTAACAGAAAAATGTTTGGTTAATATTTTTACCTACGAAAATATGCGTAGGTAAAGGAATTTTTAGCTACAAAATTAATGGTAGGGAAAAGTTTTAAAATCTTGTACCTTTTAGCTACGAAACTATTGGTAGGTAAAAAGTCTTGTTAATATTTTTAGCTACGAAATTGTTGGTAGCTAAAAAGTGTTTATTATTTTTGGCTACGAAATTGTTGGTAGGTAAAAAATCTTGTAAATATGTTTAGCTACAAAATTGTTGGTAGGTAAAAATTACTTTAAATATTTTTGGCTACGAAAGTATTCGTAGGTAAAAACTCTTGTGATTATTTTTAGCTACGAAATTCTTAGTAGGTAAAAAGTCTATTAAATATTTGTGGTTACGAAAGTATTCGTAGGTAAAAAGTCTTGTGATTATTTTTAACTACGAAATGCTTGGTAGGTAAAAAGTCTATTAAATATTTTTGGCTACGAAAGTATTTGTAGGTAAAAAGTCTTATGATTATTTTTAGCTACGAAATTCTTGGTAGGTAAAAAGTCTAATAAATATTTTTGGCTACGAAAGGATTCGTAGATAAAAATTCTTGTATATATTTTTAGCTACGAAATTGTTGGTAGGTAAAGTGTATTGTATATATTTTTACTTACAAAAGTATTCGTAGGTAAAAAGATTTGTCATTACTTTTACCAACGAAAATTAGAGCTGGTAAAATGTTTTTCCTACGAAAATTTTTGTCAGCAAAAATCTACCTTTGCCAACGAAATTTTTTTTTCGTGGGTAAAAGGCGTTCCCCCTTGGACTTTTAGCAAGGAAATTGCCAATGAAAAATTTTGCTGGTAAAACCTTTTGCCTAAAAAATTTTGACTTTTGCCTACGAAAATTTTCATTGGTAAAAGTGGCATTTCTTGTAGTGTCCATTGGCCTTTGCACAACACGTGGTGTGACTTGCTGGGCACGAAAGCACAGTGGCTTGCTTAACAAGAAAGCATAGCAACACGCTTGCACAATGCATTGCACTGTATTAATAGGAGCAAGTTCTGTGAGTTTGATCATGGGGTATGTGTTGTATCCAAACTGTCCATGCATTTTATGAGCTCATCTTAATGTTTGAGACAAAAAATGAGACAGATCTAACTATCAAATGGACCACGTGAATTGTTTAAGGTGAAAATCATTATCTCTGCTGTTATTTGTGGTTTGGTCCAAATGATCTTTGGATATTAATCATTTTTTGGATAATGCTCTAAAAATATATAAACGGTACAGATAATAAATACATCACTGTGGGGCCCATATAAGTTTGATCTCCTTTGAACCGTTTGTACAACCCGGAGCCCATATAACTGTGGGGCCCATATATCTTTGGATATTAATCATTTTTTGGATATATCTTTAAAAATATATAAACGGTATAGATAATAAATACATCACTGTGGGGCCCATATAACTTCGATCTCCTTTGAACCGTTTGTACAACCCAGAGCTTGAGGAGCATCAAAGACGTTAGTTCGTCTTCCCAGGACGCGGATTTCCTGCAAATGGCTTTTGTAGGTGCGCAATTATTCAGGGTGGGACCCACTGCGATGTTCTTGAGAAATCAAACTTGTCCATCCATTTTTAGATCTCGTTTTAGGACACTAGAGAAAAAATAAGGTGGATCCAAAACTCAAATGGGCCACAAGAGATGAAAAAGTAGGATTTATTTTTCACCATTGAGATATTTATATGGCCATCAAAGTTTTGTATCAATCTAAGCTTTTAGTGATTTCACTTCATCCCAATAAAAATGACCTTATAAATAGTTTGGATGGCATATAAACATCAAGACAGATCCTAGGAAGGTTTCAACGGTGGGAATTCCTTTTCCCACTATTTCATCTTGTATGGCCCAATCGAGTTTTGGATCCTCCTAATTTTTTGTCACATATTCTAAAATGAGCTCAAAAACTGGATGGATGGGTTGGATTCTTGTAAGCATCATAGTGGACCCCACCTTGCATCCCAGCACAGGAACTTCCTAAGAAAGCCTTCCGCATCGTCTCTCCGTCTTCGCACAACACATACCTACAACAACTTATATAGCTGGTGTGTAATGAGTAAACTCTGATGGCCCCCACCGTGAATACATGTGGTTTATCCAACCCGGATCGGGCAGGTCGGGTCGGACCCATTCGGATCGGGTTTCGGGCTGGGTCGGTTCAGATTAGCCACGACCCAAATTCGATCGGGAAACCATTCAGATCTGGATGGTCCAACTCAACCCGCACCGATCTAGACCATCGGTTTTGGTCGGATCCACCGGATCTGGTAAGATATGCCCAACTCTATCCATGGCTCTTCTTAACCCTTCTTCTCAGCCTCTACCTCCCATACCTACCCTTCTCACACCCAGAGAGGAGATAGAGGATATTCTGGACCATCAGATAATATCAATGTCGGTCGGTGGATTTCAAAAGTACTTGGTTAAGTGGAAGTCACACCTGGCTTTAAATAGTATGTGGCTCACTGAGGAGGAGCTTCAACAAGTTGATCCTGACATCTTGAAGTGATTTAGGAGTTTTGTTTCACCAATGGCGAAATCTTCACTGTTAGGGAGAGTTGATGGGGACATCTCGCGCACACGTATGCCCCTCTATGCACATACATAAGGAGGAGGAAGGCCCCACCATCGATCTGGATCGATGACAGCATCCATTGAGGGCCTCCTAGGGTTGTGCTATAGTTCCTTGGAGTGGACCCGATCATCATATAGATCCCACCATTGGATCTCATAATCATGGCTCACTACTCTACATGATATAGGACTTTAAGTTTTACTTATTATCATTATTAGGAACATCATGAATGGTTTAGATTGCTTTGATTAGTTGTTATTTTTGTTACTTCGTCTCTAAGTAATAGTGTACGCACATGGTGTGACTTTTGGGGTATAGAGTTTTCTTATAAATAGAAAATCCCTTGTAGGTTTTTCCTCATTGAAGATTATAAATAAAATTCTATGTTTTCCTACTTCTCTAATTCTTTGAGTTGTGGAAACCTAATTGGGTGTGAAAACTTTCATTCTTCAAAGAGCTAACTACCGCGGTGTGAAGCCACACCCATATCAAATTGTCCCCACCTCCTACCCTCAATACTCATAATCTCCCACAACTATCCAATCATTAAATCCACCCTGTTTTGCAGCCAATCCCTCCTCTACAGCAGATTTGAAGAATCAGGCCATGCAAGATGGCTGAAACTTCGGTGGAGCACCGTGCATAAACTGGACTTCCGATCAGCCTGAGATTTAGTGTGTGGGTGGCCCAGCCCTGGCTGACCAGACCCAGGCTTTCCCTTTTTGGGTTCGTGGGCCTCACACACGTGTGGGCAAGATCCCATGCACGTGCGTCTGGACCCGGCCGCTATCCACACGTGTGGATCATCTCGGGTTTGTCTCTCTCTCCTATTTCACTCCTCTCTCGCCTTATTTCCCTAACTCTAAACCTAAATAATCCTAAATTTCAAGTTACATTTCACTTTTACAAACTTTAGGCTTTCCCAATTTAAAACATTTGAATCCTTTGGATTGGAAAATAATCCTTAGCATGTGTGGATAAATCTACTCTCCTTTGAGCACTGTTTGGTATATAATTTTTAATTGATCCAGCCCTAACATGTGTAGGCTTAGATCCTCATAGACTCCCCTTGTTCAATGCTTGACGTCATGTTGGATGTGGAATTGTTGTTATTGTTTCTAAATTAATATGATTTAAAGCCTGAAATCTTGCATATTATATTTAATTTTTATGTCCTGCATCATTTTGTCTAGGTCATGTTCACAACCGGACCCATTGTTTAGGAATGGTTTTCATCCGTTCTTAAATAGGGCGTTGCAAAAAATTAGGAACAGCTTAGAATTGTTGCAAATTTTCAATTTAGGGACGGTTGGAAACCGTCGTAAATTTTCAATTTCAGAACGTTTCTAAACCATTATTAATTTTGAAAACTAGGAATGATATTTTTCTTTATTTAGGAATAGTTTTAAGTTCTTAAGCATATGTTCCTGTAAGCTGCAGCAAATGACAATTATGTTGATGTATGCAATGAGATTTAACCATTTATTGAAGCAAACGGTCCTAGTAATTGCATGTAAATATATTTAAAAAATATAAATAAAAAAGATAGAGAACCATCCAAATTGTGACACTGAAAATTCACATTGACTTGATTACCTTACTGTCCAGATTTGCAGACAATTGACTGACAGTTGTATGAAAAGCATCAAATGGTCCTAATTCCACACGAACTCTTATGTAGAGGAATTATGTGATCTTGATCTTCAGCAAATGTATAATTTGTTGCCATTTCCTGCCAAATCAATTCCAAAACTTATAAAATTTTAATAGATTGTACAAAGTTGCATTAACATTAAATTTTTTAGGAATGATCTAAAATAAGCACACAACGGACATCAAAATCTAAAGCATTGCAATAAGCAGGAAACAAGAAACAAGAAACATGACCATAGAAAGATGGTTCCTATCTAAAGCATTGCAAGCAAGAAACAAGAATCAAAATTAGTTTTTTATGATATCCTTTCGAGTCATTAGATGTGCCTTCATGAGTAAATGATCAATATTTACTATCGCCCATCTGTTAATACCATGGATGCATTATCCGAGCTGTTCATTAGACCTGCTTAATCAGTCACCTGGACTCACACATGTGTCCCACATTGGCATGTGTGGGACATTTGCAAGTAGCATAATTCACTACTTTATGCTAAGAAGGTGCAGAAACTTAAGAATGCAAAGGAAGCTATTTCAAAAGTTCATCTTACAGCCATAGACAGTGAAGCGTAAGCGAATCCATATTTATTGCAGAGATCTTGAGCTCCAAACAGATTTCCTTTCTCTTTATAGATAGCTGGGACTATAATAATGAGCATATTCCCTAGATTTCCAGTTTTTGAAACCAAAGCAACGAGATCATTTTCCAAATTGATCAGATCAGTGAAAGGAATGCTGGTAGAAGTGTGGGTAGTTCTTGGATTCTGTGAAGATCATATGCATATGGTTGATTAACAATAATGTACGTATGGAATGAGACATCAAAATTCAAATATAAAGGAAACTCATTTCTTACAGCATGAAGATTATTGAAACTGCAATAACACGCTGGTTTATGCTTCACAAAGGTTGCAATTGAACCAGCCTTTGCAATAATCCAAAGTGATTTGCAGGATGGACATGGAAGAGCCTGTTTGTGCTATTTGTTGGTGGTAACTTGATGTAGATCGGGTCGCGGACAATTTCATGGCCAAGATGGATCAGAAAAGGCACGGTCGACAACATAAGTGATCCGGACCGTTGGACCTTAGATCAGGTGTATCTTGCAATCCAGAATGAGTTATTTGACGTAAAATATATGATTTTGGCGTAGAACGAGCTACTTTAGCCAACCAACCCTGCTATGCCAAGTTGCACAGCCTGAATTTACAAGAAACCCCCTGATTGATGGTCATTTTTCCATTTTAATTTCATTTTTACTATAAATAGTAAGTTTTAGTTTTCTTATAGCTCTTCATCCGTTGGGCTTTAGGAGTTTTGTCCAACATGAAAAGTGCTTAGAATAATTAGGAGAACGGTTTGGTGAAGCCAAATAGGACACTTACTATTTTTGGCTGAAAACCTTGCGCACTAGTAGCATCACGACCATCTATAAATAGTAAGTTTACTATTTATAGTAAGTCGCGGATTCTAGGAGTTTTAGTTGTAGTTTGAGTCTGATTTCTTTCCTATTGCTTGGTTCCCTTATTTAAAGGGGTGTAAACTCATTTTTATTCATTCATCAATTAATTTCAAATTTATTAGAATTTATTTCTATTTTCTTGCTTTCTTTCCTCATGGATTCAAGAAGTCTTTGTGAGGAGTCCAGAGAAGCTTCGTGGTTCGGAGTAGTTATCCTTGAGGAAGACGGTGATCGACCTCATCACGTTTATCCCTGCGTCAATTTGGTATCAGAGTGAGGTTTCCCTCGGGCCAATGACAAACAACGAAGGTATGAATCAAAATCCTGTGGACGGTGATCAAGGGATTCCTTATCTTTCGAAAAAAATGAAAGCTTTCCATTGGGAGAGTCAGTTGACCATGCAAGGGCTGCAGGCAACCTTCGACCGTCTTACAGATGCGCTACTTCCGCCCCGAGCCCTAAGCGATGCTCCACCACCTATGGTCGCTCCACCACCCTTGGTTGCTGTACGATGTGACCCCGATCATCGCAGAGCACTACCAGTGGAAAACCGTAGGGCTACACCAGATGATTCTAATTCCAACGATGGGGACATTAATAAGAGTTTTGACTGACGACCAATCCATGGAGGCGATCGTCTAGATCATGCTGAAAGATACTATCGAGGTAAGGTTGAACTTTCTAGTTTTAACGATTTATTACATATCGAAAATTTTCTCGATTGGCTAGCTGAAGTAGAGAGATATTTCAATTATATGGTTGTGCCAGATCATAAAAGGGTGAAATTGGTAGCGTTTAAATTAAAATCTGGTGCTTCTGCATGGTGGAAACAATTACAACTCTCACAAGCCCGCCAAAACAAGGCGCCCATTGCATCATGGCCTCGGATGAGACATCTTCTTCGATCACGATTTCTCCCCGGTGATTATGAGCAGATCTTATTCCAGCAATACCAGAATTGCCTACAAGGAAATCGAACTGTTACAGATTATACTGAAGAATTCTAACGGTTGGCTACATGAAATGATCTGTCAGAATTTGAGTCACAGAAGGTGGTACGATTTATACGTGGGCTGCAATCGGCAATTCAGGACCGAGTTCAGATGTACCCAGTCGGGACCGTAGATAAAGCAGTTCAATTGACAGGAAAGGCAAAAACACAACTTGCAAGAGCTCCTGCTCATCCATATCCTTCAAATCTATCCCTTATGACGAGTCCCACACAGGATCCAGTGCTGGCTCAAGGAAAAGATCCGGTAGGAGAACTTCCTCAACCTCCTCCACCCGCAAACTGTGATACGGGGAGCGGATAATCCAGACCTCAACGGGTAGTACCTACAATAGCGAGCCCGAGTAGGATTCTGAATCCTTATGCTCGGCCAAGGCCGAACAATTCTTATCGCTGTGGCCAACCAGGTCACTTATCAAACACTTGTCCTCAACGTCCGGCAGCACACTTAACTATAAACAAAGGGGGCACTGAAGATGAGGCCACAGAAGAAGATCATGACTTTGATGAATATGAACAAACCACTAAAGAAATAGCAGGTGGCGATGAAGTGATAGGAAAGGATCGTGGTGAATTTCTCGTTATGAGGTGACTACTGTATACCCCACGAAAGAAATTACATCCACAACAGCACAATATATTTCGTACTCGGTACACTGTCAGCGGAAAGGTTTGTGATGTGATCATAGATAGTGGTAGCAGTGAGAACATTGTCTCAAGAGTGATGGTGGACAAGTTGCAGCTACCAACGATGAGACATCCTTCCCCGTACTCAATTGGCTGGATAAAAAAGGTGAATGAGACCAAGGTAACTGAACAATGCACTATCTCATTTTCAATTGGTAAACACTATAAGGATCAGATGCTTTGTGATGTGGTTGATATGGAAGCCTGCCATATGCTACTCGGTCGACCCTGACAGTCAGACCGTGATGTGACCCATCAGGGACGAGACAATGTCTACATATTCATTAAGGATAGTCAAAAAATAATCCTTGCCCCTATGACACCATAAAATCACCCTGAAGCCTCTAAAGTGGAGGAGAGTTCTCTCTTGACCATTCGGGATTTTATGGAGGAATCCAAGAAAATCGGTGAGGTATAGGCTGTAGTGGTGAAAGGTTAGGAAGAGGAACCCTCAAACATCCCTCCAAGCTTAAGACTGTTGTTAAACGAATTCAAAAAAGTCTGGCCTAAAGATTTACCTGATGGATTGCCTCCCATGAGAGACATCGAACATCACATAGACCTCATCCCTGAGGCTAGCCTGCCCAATCGCCCTCATTATCGGATGAGTCCGAAGGAGTGTGAGATACGTCAGGGGCAAGTGGAGGAATTGATCTGTAAGGGTCTATTAAGAGAGAACATGAGCTCATGTGTTGTACCAGCATTATTACCGCCAAAAAAAGATAGAAGCTGACGCATGTGTGTTGACAGCCCAGCAATTAACAAAATTACCATCAAATATCGGTTCTCAATACCACGGTTGGACGACATGCTCGATATGCTGGAAGGGGTCAAGGTGTTCTCTAAACTAAATCTAAAGAGCGGGTACCATCAGATTCGTATCCGACCTAGTGATGAGTGAAAAATGGCATTCAAGACAAAAGAAGGTTGTATGAGTGGCTGGTCATGCCCTTCGGCCTATCGAACGTACCAAGTACTTTTATGCGTTTGATGAATCAAGTTATAAAACTGTTCACTGGCCGATTTGTGGTAGTATATTTTGATGACATATTAATATATAGTCAGGATGAGGTGGAGCATAAGAAACATCTCAGGCAGGTGTTGCAGGTCCTACAAGATAACGAGTTGTACCTCAACTTGAAAAAGTGTAGCTTTTTAACTGACAGCGTATTGTTTCTAGGATTTGTTGTAACGTCCACAGGCATTCGAGTGGACAATGAAAAGGTGCGAGCTATTAGGGAATGGCCGATCCTGACAAACATTCATGAGGTAAGGAGTTTTCACGGTTTGACGACTTTCTATCATCGATTTGTGTGAGATTTTATCACCATAGTCACGCCTATAACAGATTGTATGAAAAAGGGACCGTTCCAGTGAACCGATAAAGCTGACAAGAGCTTTCACGATATCAAGCATCGTTTGTCTACAACACTGGTCTTGGTGTTTCCTAATTTCGATAAATTATTTGAGGTTGAGTGTAACGCTTCATACGTCGAAATTAAGGGAGTATTATCACAGGAAGGCAGGCCAGTAGCCTTCTACAACGAGAAGCTCAGCGAAGCACGAAAGAAGTGATCGACTTATGAGCTTGAGTTGTACGCAGTTGTTCAGGTGCTGCGACATTGGCGGCATGATCTGATTCAAAGAGAGTTTATTCTGTACATTGACCATCAAGCATTAAAATTTATTAATAGTTAGACTAACGTGAATCATGTGCATGCTAGATGAGTTGCGTTTTTACAGGAATTTACGTTCGTTCTGAAGTACAAGTCAGGACAGTAAAACAAGATGGCTGATGCACTTAGCCGTCGTGCATCACTACTTATTACGATGAGCAACGGGGTGGTTAGCTTCGACTGTCTCAAGGAGCTATATGCCGAGGATGAGGATTTCAAGGATTCTTGGATAAAGTGCCAAGAAGGTCGCCCTAGTGACCTTCATATACAGGATGATTTTCTCTTCAAAGGGAATCAATTGTGAATCCCCCAAAGTTTTCTAAAGGAGTAGATTATTCAGGAGCTATATGGAGGTGATCTCCATGCACACCTTGGGCGAGACAAGACGCGAGCTCTTGTGGAAGAACGGTATTACTGGCTACAATTAATACTTGATGTGGGGAGAGTCATACAACGTTGTCATATTTGTCAAACTTTCAAGGGACAATCTCAGAATACGGGACTCTACACCCCGTTACCTGTGCCTGATGGTCCTTGGGAGGATTTATCAATGGACTTCATGCTTGGTCTTCCACGAACACAACGTGGCATGGATTCGGTGTTTGTGGTGGTCGATTGTTTCTCCAAGATGGCACACTTTATCCCATGTAAGAAGACCCTCGATGCAACACGTGTGGCGAATCTATTCTTTAGGGAGGTCGTACGGCTACACGGGGTCCTTAAGACCATTACTTCTGATCGTGACACGAAGTTCATGAGCCACTTTTGGCGAACTTTATGGACTCGATTCGATGCACGACTTCAATTCAGCAGTGCTTACCACCGACAGACTGATGGGTAGATCGAAGTTGTGAATCGCACATTGGGAAACCTCCTTCATAGTATTGCAGAAGAAAAGCCGAAGCAGTGGGACTTGGCCTTATCTCAAGTAGAGTTTGCGTTCAACAACATGGTGAACCGCTCGACAGGAAAATCGTCGTTTCAGATTATCTACGGACGAGTGCCTCGCCACACACTTGACTTGGTCCCTTTGCCCAAGCACCCAGGCACGAGCATTGTAGCCGAACATATGACAGATAAGATCATGGGCATCCATGCACAAGTGCAGGCTAAGCTACATACCTCGAACAAGAAGTACAAGGAACAGGCGGATAAGCACCGGCGACAAAAAGTGTTCGAGGTAGGCGACCGCGTTATGGTCCATTTGCGTAAAGAGAAATTTCCGACCGGGACGTACAACAAGTTGAAAAATAAGAAGATTGGACCAGTACCGATTATCCAAAAGATCAATGACAATGCTTATGTTGTTGATCTTGCAGATGACCTGGCGATTTCACGGACTTTGAACGTCGCGGACCTGACCGAGTATCATGAACTAGCACAAGAGGAGAACTCGAGGAAGAGTTCTTTTCAAGTGGAGGGGACTGATGTAGAGTGGGTCGCGGACAATTTCATGGCCAAGATGGATCAGAAAAGGCACGGTCGACAACATAAGTGATCCGGACCGTTGGACCTTAGATCGGGCGTATCTTGCAATCCGGAATGAGTTATCTGACGTAAAATATATGATTTTGGGGTAGAACGAACTACTTTAGCCAACCAACCCCGCTACGTCAGGTTGCGCAGCCCAGATTTGCAAGAAACCCCCTGATCGACGGTCATTTCTCCATTTTAATTTCGTTTTTACTATAAATAGTAAGTTTTAGTTTGCTTATAGCTCTTCATCCGTTGGGCTTTAGGAGTTGTGTCCAACATGAAAAGTGTTTAGAATAATTAGGAGAACGGTTTGGTGAAGCCAAATAGGACACTTACTATTTTTGGCCGAAAACCTTGCGCACTAGTAGACATCACAACCGTCTATAAATAGTAAGTTTACTATTTATAGTAAGTCACAGATTCTAGGAGTTTTAGTTGTAGTTTGAGTCTGATTTCTTTCCTATTGCTTGGTTCCCTTATTTAAATGGGTGTAAACTCATTTTTATTCATTCATCAATTAATTTTGAATTTATTTCTATTTTCCTGCTTTCTTTCCTCGTGGATTCGAGAAGTCTTTGTGAGGAGTCCAGAGAAGCTTCGTGGATTCGGAGTAGTTATCCTTGAGGAAGACGGTGATCGACCTCATCATGTTCATCCCTGCGTCATAACTTTAAAATACAAAACATAATCTGAAATGATGTAGCTATTGTAGTAATGTTTGCATTCAAATCTTCTCCTTCTTTTTCATTTGCTTATCACTGAATGTTCAATTGCTGCATTTGTTTTTGTTAACTTCTCTCTCCATCATCAATCACTTCTATTTAACATTTCATTAGGGATGCCATAGATCAGGCCCACAAAACCCCATATAAACCCCACAAAATAACATTATAAACTTCTCTCTCTCTCTCTCACTCTCTCTCTCTTTTCTTTTCTTTTCCCATTTCTTGAAACGAATGAAAGAAACGTGGGATAACCATCCACATGTAAGCCTCGGCCAGAGGAAGATCAAAGAACTCACCAAAATCTTGATGGCCCTGAACAATAATAAAATCATGCAATGTTTAAGGTATGAGTGGTTTAATTAGTAGTCAGAATTTTCATGCATGTGCAGTATTGTCAATGGGCTAAGCTAAGGCCTAGACAAGCTCGACTAGTACAATAGATTCCACATCCAAGCAAGGTCTATTCTTGATACGGTTTCTCAAATTAGATACTGTCCTCATTAACAAGACTTTCACTGAATGTAGTATATTGCAAACCAAGTTTATTGCAAGAACAAAAGCAAACTCTATAGTGTTTGATAACCCACACCAACAAGTGATCTAAATGCAGCCTGCACAAATTAAACCGAAAATAATGAACTTCAAAAAAAAAAAGGGACATGCAAAAAGAAAAAGAAAGAAAGAAAGAGGGGGAGAAAAAACAAAAAAGAAACTGTATGCGTTGAAACAAGAGGACTTCAAGATAATATACAACTGAAATAATAATTATCTAGTAAGCAGACTAATCATTTTGGAAAGGGGAAACTTGCAATCCATGACACAATATACTTCAAACTTGTGGGATGCTAGAAATCCCATCCAAGTTCCTTAAATCTAATGGGTGAAGTTTATCAATTACAGGTAGCAGTTCATCTGCTGACAAAAGAAATAGACAAAGGATACACCTGAAAATATATACACCTAACCGGTTTTTCTGCAACAATGAGATTACATCACTCAATCGGAATGAAATTTCTGTTCATTTTTCATGAGGAAATGCATGCCCCATGGTTGCTTCTTTGAGTCTATCTGAAGGCATGTTCTGATCTTCCGTAATTCGGGAAATCTCCTCATTCATACTGAGACAAAATTGAATTGTGTCATCTTTGAGCTTTAGAGATTCTGATAGATTGGTATCAGTCCCTGCAGCGTATCAATGTTATTAGAGTTGTATTTTGTTGTTGAGAATTGAAATGGACAGATGTGAAATCCAGCAGAAGCAAGAAATAGAAAAAGAGTGAGCAGATTGACTGAAGAACTGGGGAAAACAGAAAAGTTATCGCTAACTTAAACTGCTAGGACTGCAGTCCACGCCAATGAAAAGCTATCATCAATGGTATCAACATAAGTGGAGGGGACAATAGAAGTTTCAAACAACTCCCTTAGATATTTAGGTTTTTTTTTCTCCATTGTCATTTGTATGTTCTTGCTACCATCTCAAACAATGGAGATGTCTTAAGGTATTTAGGGAATAATTTTAACTACTGAAATGGAATGTACAGTGCTAGGAAGAATTTCAGAAATTCCAGAAAGGGATTGAAGGCACTGCAACTGACAGACAATCCTACGTTTCTCCAAACATACATGGAATGCATAAAAAAATAAAAAATCAAATCAAATTGAACTGTCCAAATTCTAGGGTCATCAACCAAATATTACACTTATTTTATTAGCTCATTGTATGATTGACTGACATTTATTGGACAATTAAAATAGAAAATATCCAAACCATCCTTTTTCAACAAACAAGCACCTGCAAATCAGAGGTTAGAAATATTTGGAATTGTGACTTAGTGATGGTCAATCCCACAATCTATTCAGTTTAATTTGAATGAATGTGAGCCTTAAATACAATTTATGAGTGCCTGCGTATCAAGTGTCACACATGTTATGGACAGATGTCTTAAATTTGTCTGGTGGTCTGTCAATGATATCGACAGGGTTTTAGATGATATCGAGGCTGTCATCGAGAGTGGCTCGATGACATCGATAATTCACAGAATTTTCACCATTGGTCGCTGGACAGTTTTTAGTCCCGTCGATATCATCAAGAGACCTTCAGATGATATCGACACTGTTATCGAGAGACCTTCGATATCATTGAAGAGTTCCACAAATGTTATTGCGAAAACGCAAATTTTGCGGATTTAGTTTCCTATTTGGATTCTACCTCTTCCTATTCTTATATAAAGGGGTGTATCCGGGATTGAGTGCATTAGATGGTAAGTCAAGGCTTTCTAAAGGGGTTCCAAGGGTTCCTAAAAGGATTTTTAGGGTTTCTAAAGGGTAGCAAGGCTGAGATTCGAGGTTGTTCGAATCGGGTAAGTCCTTTCTCTTTGTAATTTTTATTTTCATAGTGGAGATCTGATGTATAACGGGTCGCGGACAATTTCATGGCCAAGATGGATCAGAAGAGGCACGGTCGGCGATAGAAGTGATCCGGACCATTGGACCTTAGATCGGGCGTATCTCGCAATCCGGAATGAGTTATCTGACGTAAAATATATGAATTTGGGGTAGAGCGAGCTACTTTAGCCAACCAACCCCGCTATGCCGGGTTTTGCAGCCTAGATTTGCAAGAAACCCCCTGATCGATGGTCGTTTCTCTGTTTTAATTTCGTTTTTACTATAAATAATAAGTTTTAGTTTGCTTATAGCTCTTCATCCGTTGGGCTTTAGGAGTTGTGTCCAACATGAAAAGTACTTAGGATAATTAGGAGAACGGTTTGGTGAAGCCAATTAGGACACTTACTATTTTTGGTCGAAAACCTTGCGCACTAGTAGACATCACGACTGTCTATAAATAATAAGTTTACTATTTATAGTAAGTCGCAGATTCTAGGAGTTTTAGTTGTAGTTTGAGTCTAATTTCTTTCCTATTGCTTGGTTCCCTTATTTAAAGGGGTGTAAACTCAGTTTTATTCATTCATTAATCAATTTCAAATTTATTAGAATTTCTTTTCTATTTTCTGCTTTCTTTCCTCGTGGATTCGAGGAGTCTCTGTGAGGAGTCTAGAAAGTTCCGTGGATTCAGAATATTTATCATCTTGAAGAAGACGGTGCTTGACCTCACGTCCTTCCCTGCGTCAGTTTGGTATCAGAGCGAGATTTTTCCTCGGGTAGATGGCTTCTAACGATAGGTCGGGCAACAATCCCATGGGCGGTGTTCAAGGAAACTTACCTTTAACGGTGGCAGTTTTTGAAGCAGCGCAGCAAGAGAATTGATAAGCCATGCAAGGGCTGCAGACTTCCGTGCAAGGGCTGCAAGCTTCCATGGACCGCATAGTGGATCTTTTGGCTGAAACCCTAGGACAACTCTGTGTTTCAGGTGATAATCCTCAACCACCGATTGCGGAAACTTGTAATCTCCCTGATCGCAGGATAATACCGGCAGTGCATCCACAGGTCGTTCCTGAGGAAGGGGGCTCCAGTGAGGAGAAAATCGACGACATAATCTTTCAACACCCCAGACAAGGCGGCGATCGAGTAGATCAGACAGATCGGGAATTCAAGATGCGGGTTGATATTCATAACTTCAATGGTGAACTATACATTGAGGATTTTCTCGATTGGCTTTCTGAAGTTGAGCAATTTTTTGACTATATGGACATCCCTGAAGCAAAGAAGGTCAAGCTTTGGCCTACAAGTTGAAAGGAGGAGCTTTAGCCTGGTGGGAACAACTGTAACTCGCACGAACCAGACAAATGAAAGCACCAATCCACACATAGCAGTGGATGAAATAACTACTACGTGCCCAATTTCTCCCTAGCGATTACGATAAGGTATTATTCTAACAATATCAAAATTGTCGACAGGGTAACCGGTCGGTGAGAGAATATGCAGAAGAATTTTACCGCCTGACGGTGCGTAACGATTTAGTCGAGACTAAATCACAGTAAGTCGCCCGATTCAATGGTAGACTGCGTATGGCGATCTAGGATCGGGTCCAGATGTAGCCCGTCTGGATGATGAATGATGCGATCAAGTTGGCTACTCAGGCAGAAGCACAACTTAAACATTCTACCACACGACCATATTCTACTACAAGGATCACTGCAGCGGGACCACCCCAGGGAGCTCCATAGTCTAAGGGGAAGGAACCCATAGGAGCACGCACTCAACCTCCTACATCTGAGAATCGAGATCAGGGAAGCGGATAAGCTAGACCCCAAAGGGGCGTACCGACTGCTGCTGGTCCAAGTCGAATCCCAAACCTCTATGCTCAACCCCGGCCTGACAACTGCTATCGTTGTGGCCAACCAAGCCACCTATCAAATACTTGTCCCCAGCTAAAGGTGGCGAACCTCACCATCAATGACGGTAATACTGATAATGCTGATGAAGATCCAGTTGTTAAAGAACAAGAGCATACCACCGAAGACGAGGCAGATGAATCAAGTTGGGTTCAGAAAGATCATGGCGAGTCACTCGTCGTGAGGCGACTATTATATGCGCTAAGAAAAGTACATCCAGAGAGGCATAACATCTTCCACACTACGTGTACGGTAAATCGAAAGGTTTGTGACATGATTATTGATAGTGGCAGCAGTGAAAACATCATCTCCAAGGTCATGGTGGAGAAATTATAATTGAAAACAGAGCGTCATCCCTCTCCATATACAATCAGTTGGATCAAGAAGGTCAGCGAAGCAAAGGTAACTGAACGGTGCACTATATCCTTTTCAATTAGTAGACATTATAAGGATAAAGTAGTATGCGATGTGGTTGACATGGAAGCATGTCACATACTACTCGGTCGACCTTGTCAATCTGACCGTGACGCCACTCATAAAGGGCGAGATAACATATATATCTTTGTCAAGGATGATCGGAAGACCATATCGGCCCCTATGGATCCAGAGGGACCACCTGAAACTTCTAAAGTGGAGGCTCATTTTCTCTTAACCATACGGGACTTCGTGGAAGAATCCAAAGAAACAGGATAGGCTTATGCATTAATTGTAAAAGGGGAAGAGGGGAAGAACTCGAACCTACCATCATCCCTGAAAGACTAAGACCCTTGCTACATGAATTTAAAGAAATCTAACCCGATGACCTTCCCGATGGGTTACCCCCCATGCGGGATATCTAACACCATATCGACTTTATCCCTGGGTCCAGTTTACTCAATCGGCCTCATTATCGAATGAGTCTGAATGAGTGCGAGATTCTTCAAAGACAGGTGAAAGAGTTGATTCGTAAGGGTCTTATTCGAGAAAGTATGAGTCCATGTGTTGTAACAGCTCTGTTAACTCCAAAGAAAGATTGGAGTTGGCGCATGTGTGTCGACAGCCGAGCCATCAACAAAATCACCATAAAATGTAGGTTTCCTATACCTCGGTTAGACGATATGCTGGACATGTTAGAGGGTGCCAAAATATTATCTAAATTAGATTTAAGGAGAGGATACCATCGGATTCGAATATGGCCGAGTGATGAGTGAAAAACGGCCTTTAAGACCAAAGAAGGATTGTACGAATGGATGGTCATGCCCTTCGATCTTTCGAATGCGCCTAGTACATTCATGAGATTGATGAACCAAGTTTTGAAACCTTTCATTGGATGGTTTGTTATGGTTTATTTCGATGATATTTTGATATATAGTCAAGACGAAACTACCCATATAGAGCACCTCAAAAAGGTCATTCAGGTGCTTACTGAAAATAAATTGTATCTTAATTTAAAGAAGTGCAGCTTCATGACTAATAGCCTATTGTTTCTGGGTTTTGTCGTAACATCCACGGGTATTCAGGTGGATGAGGAAAAGGTGAAGGTAATCAGAGAGTGGCCGGTTCCCACAAATATTCATGAAGTGCGAAGTTTTCATGGATTGACGACATTCTATTGTCGGTTCGTGAGAAATTTCAGTACTATTGTGTCACTAATCACATATTGCATGAAGAAAGGACAGTTTCAGTGGATTGATAAAGTCGACAGGAGCTTTGCCGAAATCAAGCGCAGATTATCCATGACCCCGGTTCTTGTACTTTATAATTTCGATAAACTATTTGAAGTCAAATGTGATGCCTCATATATTGGAATTGGGAGCGTTTTGTCTTAAGAAGGTAGGCCGGTAGCCTTCTATAGTGAGAAACTTAGCGATGCATACAAGAAGTGGTCTACATATGAGATCGAGTTATACGCGGTGATCCACACACTGCGGCATTGGCGACATTATTTGATTCAAAGGGAATTCATACTTTACACGGACAATCAAGCTCTCAAATCATTAATAATTAAACAAACATTAACCGTGTGCATGCTAGATGGATCTCATTTTTGCAGGAATTCACGTTTGTGCTAAAACATAAGTCAGGACAACAGAACAAGGTAGCCGATGTGCTGAGTTGCCGTGCAAATTTGTTAGTAACTATGAGCAATGAAGTTATCGGGTTCTAGTGCCTCAAAGACATATATGCCGACGACGACGACTTCAAGGATGCCTAGGTTAGATGCCAAGAAGGTCACTCCGGTGACTTACATATGTAAGATGGGTTCCTTTTCAAGGGAAATTGATTGTGCATCCCCAACAGTTTGCTAAGGGAATAGATAATCCAAGAGCTATATGGAGGTGGCCTTAGTAGACACCTTGGGCGAGACAAGACGTGAGCTCTTGTGGAAGAACGATATTACTGGCCGCAATTGGTATGTGATGTGGGAAGGGCAGTCTAACGTTGTTATATTTGTCAGATCTCCAAGGGACAATCTCATAATACGGGCCTCTATACCCCGTTGCTCGTGCTTGATGGCCCTTGGGAGGATTTATCTATGGACTTCGTACTTGGTCTCCCATGAACACAACGCGGCATGGATTCGGTGTTTATGGTATTAGATCGTTTCTCTAAGATGGCGCACTTTATTCCATGCAAGAAGACTCTTGATGCAACACACGTGGCGAATTTATTCTTTAGAGAAATTGTGCGACTACATGAGGTTCCCAAGACTATTACTTCTGACCGTGACACGAAGTTCATAAGACACTTTTGGCGAACTTTGTGGACTCGATTTGATACACGATTTCAGTTCAGCAGCGCCTACCACCCACAGACTGACGGTCAAACTGAGGTTATGAATTGCAATTTGGGGAACCTTCTTCAATGTATTTCAGGAGAAAAACTGAAGCAGTGGGATTTGTCATTATCTCAAGCAGAGTTTGCATTCAACAACATGGTGAACCGCTCAACAAGAAAATCTCCGTTCTAGGTTATTTACGGAAGAATACAACACCACACACTAGACTTGGTCCCTCTGCCCAAGCTCCTAGGCATAAGCATTGCAGCAGAATATATGACAGATCGGATCATGGGTATTCATTCGAAGGTGCAGACCAAGCTACATGCCTTGAATGAAAAGTACAAGGAGCAAGCGGACAAGCATCGACGATAAATGGTGTTCGAGGTGGGCAACCGGGTGTTGAGGGTCAAATAGTGCATATTAGACCCCAAATATTGTCCGGATTTATGAGCATAATAGTGTTTAATGACTGATTTAATCGTGTTTATGTTGCAGGTTGATTTTACAAGCTTGGATCGAAATAGGATACTAAATGCATGGATTTAACGCTCCAAATTCACCAAAGCATGGGACACTCTCCAGGGGACCAAGATTGACAAATATACACGGTCAGAAATCTGAGAAAAGTTAAAAATTGAAGCTCAAGTGGCCTAAAGGATGTCCAGAATGCAAGATCACGAGGTTCCCACCATCCGTTCGGCTCGAAACTTCATACGTCGCCTGAGGACCATAAATTAACCGTACATATAAAATTTCAGCCATTGAAGATCTCGGGAAGTGCCCCAACTGACATATCAGCCCGTAAAATCATGATTTGGGGCCCACATGCTATCTGGATATGCTTCAAAATTTTCTCTACGGTTTAAATACGATTGGAAACAGGATGGATGGCACGAATTTCTCGTGAACATCACAGTGGACCCCACATGAGGGTGTGCGTGCATTCAGTGCACGCATACGCGAGCCGCACCGGACCAACCAACGGGTCAACGCAAGCGCTGACCCGTCTCTCTCTCCCTCTCTGCGTAAGGTGCAGCGGACGCACGGCCGCTGGCCGTTTTTGCGATCATCTGTGGGCCCCACACGTGCTCCATAAGCTCGATCTGAACCGTCCACCGTGTAGACAACCGCGAGAACTACAAAACCATGTTATCACTTTTCACCCATGTGTGCACACGTGTGAGATACAGAGGCCACAAAAGGGCTGCTCGGTAACGTTCAAAACTGATTCTTCTGTGATTTCTTCTCTGGGCCACGTCAATGGACGTTCAAAACCACTCATTCTTGACTGAAATTTCGTTCTGAATCCAATGGACGGGGTGGATTTTCCAAAAAATGCTTGTGGGGCCCACCGACCACAACAGCGAAATGGTGCGAAAGGTTTCGCACATCCGCGAACACCGACTTTTCTGGACAGTTTTGGCCCACCATCTTTGATCATATGGCAGATCTGAACCGTCTATCATGTAGAGGACCCAAGAAAGTACTAAGGGACGGTGTTTCTTTGGAATTTGAGCGAGGAAAGTGGCGTGTTTCATGGTACCGAACTTGGCTGCGAAAATTGCACTTCGTGTCCTGCTACAACTCTGTCACTGACTCCAGCCTTCCGGCAGCTATAAAAGGAAGTTTTTGGACGTGGGGAGCATTCATTCAAGGTCTTGGAAGGAAGAACAGAGGGCTCGAGCTTGGGTTTCAACGTGGGCAGAGGAGAGAGAGAGGAGCTTGGTTTTTTTCTTTCCCTTTTCTTTTCCTTTTCTTTTTCTCTTTATTTATTTAGATTGAGCCCATCCATGGCAGGCTAAATCCTCCTAGCTAGGGCTAGGAGGTGAAGCTTGTGGTGAGATGAGAGATTATATGCTTTTAATTTAATTTTAATTTTTGAATTGAAGTTGGTTTTAGTTTGATTTTAATGGAAATATTTTTGGTCTTTAATGGTCTGTTGTGACTGAAATTACAATGGGTCTACAATGCTTTGAATATTTTCTTATCCCTTTTATATTTATGACGTTAGGACGTCCCGTTGTTCACCATAGTCTCCTGGGCATGGTTGGATGACGGTACCCTTCTTAACCTTCATACATATGATTGGTTGGTAATTAGTTTAATTCTGTTGTTTGCCATAGTCTTTGGGCATGGTTTGGTGATGGAATCCATTCTAATTCATCTTCCTTTCATCTCTTTGAAAACTAGATCAACGGCAGTTCAGTAATTTTCATAATTTTTGATGCAAGCATAAGTTCTCTCTGATCTCTACAAGTGGATCCTCTGAATCCCTAGTTTTCCATCTCTGATTTGTTTCCTAAGTTTTAGATTAATTATTCTACAAGTATTCCACCATTGCTAATTGATTTAGAATTCATCTTAGCCTAATTTTAGTTCTAGATAATTTTAGATAACGTACAAGTTTCAGTCCCTTGGGATTCGACCTCGGTCTTACCGAGTTATTACTACATCATAACCCTTCACTTAGGGAGTGAACAAGTTTTTGGCGCCGTTGCCGGGGACTGTCGGCTACGTTTTTCTGAAATTAATTAGTTTTGGGATTAGTTAAGATTAGGATTATTTTAACCGTAGATTTTTATTTTTATTTTCCTAATTTCTAGAAACTAACCTATTCTTCCTGTTTTGTAGGATTCTGAAATAGAAACTTCTAATTTGGTGATATTTTTTCTAATTTCTCTATTTTTTCTCTATTAGGGTTTTTAAAAATTTTCTAATCTTAGACTAACTGTTTTAGAAACTAACTTGTTTTATTTATTATTATTATTTTTTTATTTTTTTTTTGCAGGATCTTAATATAGGAATATCTAGTCTGGTACATTCTTTCTAAACTTCTCCTCTCTTACTTTCCACTTTGCTATAGGATCTTCTCTTCTATTTTTCATAGGATTAAATTCAGATTAAGGGTTTCATCATGCATATGCACGAGTGGCAACGTCAGTATGCTGAGAAGAATAACTTATTTTGGGATGATGATGATATAAATCAACCTATGTCTCAAAACTTTTTTGAAACAATCATCAAGAACCGATCAAAATATGAAAATTCACCGGTTAAGAAGTCCTTACGTGATTATATGCAGGAGAACAATTACACCCCACGGATTAACAAAACAGTACGTGAGTGTTGGGGTTATCATAACTATGGTTGTGAGAATTATTATCACTCATCCGATAAAACAATGCGTGATTGTATCATGAGTGATAATAAGTATTACCAACCAGCAGATTCTCCCACTTATGATCAGTATGACTATAACCAGTGGAAACATCAAAATTGAGAAAATGAACCAACTACATGTTATGATGATTATTCTCTTGGATCCCCTACCTTTGAAATCCATCCAGAAACGATCCAAGAGGATTCATATCAGCGTAATCTTTCAGCCTGTCTTGTGGAAATGAGAACAATAATGGAAACAATGAAAGGACTCGATGCGCGTCTTAATAGGATAGAGGAGGCTCGGTCATCCCAGCCACGACCTAATCTAAAAATACAATGCGAAGAAAGTGATCCGCACTCACTTTTAAAAGAATCTGGAATTTGGAATGAGGAGTTGGATTCCGTTAATGAGCATGTGGTTCAATTTTCCGATGAGTCAATCTCGATGACTGTCCGAAAGAATGGTGAAGATACATGGGTGTCTTTTAAATACATTGATGATGACACAGTTTCCTTACATGACACACAAGATTTCAATGATGAGGAAGAAGTTAGTTTATGCAAACCTCAACCCATGTTAGGTGTAGAATGTGAGGAAAGTGATCTCATCCCGAATGTGCACTGCACTGGACTAGACAATGATGCGTATTGGGATGATGGTCATGAATGTGCAGCCCAAATTCTCCCTGAATCAATCTCAAATCTGGTCTAGGTCAACGATCAAGACGTGCACGAAGTGATCGGTCAAGAAGATCTACTCCACTCATCTGATATGCCTGATTTAAATGTGGAGAATGAACCTCTTACAACCGACTCTTCTAACTCTTGTGAGACATGTTTAGACCACTCCATTGAATTGAATGATGATATGATTCGGGAAGAGGAGTTGCCCGCTACGACTCTGGAATTTGAAACCACTCAGTCGAGGCCACCATTTGAGCTGCAAACAATTGAGAATTCAGCGCCTCAATTGAGTAATTTCAATGAACAGAGTGATCACATCAATGTTTCACTTACTGATTTTCAATCTATCTGTGCAGGACTGGAGCAAGAGAGTGTACCTCCATCCACTTTAAAGGATGATGGATTCTTTGCGCAGATCATCACAAGCCACAAAAATGAGTCACACTCATCTGAATTTCCCAACTCGAGGGATTTCTTGGCACACTTTGCGGTTTCAAACGATCCCATGTTAAAAAACAAAGTGGATGCCTTGCGAGACAACATCTCGGTAGTCATCACTGACCGAATGAACCCTTATTCTGAAACCCTCTCTTCCCCTGATCCTAAACGTCTACTAGTAGAGGAAGAGGAGCTGAATCTAGAACCGAAGTTTGGAGCTTCGGAATATGTTGAGACTACATTACTTTTTAAGAAGTTTTCTAAACTTTATTTACTTGTAGTCTTTGATTTACCATGCAATACTAACGTTGAAACTTCTTCTGTCTTAGGTGAATCGTATAAATTATGGATACCTCAAGAAATTCAATGGAAGATTTTTTATGAGGTACATAAGTCTCTCTGGAAAATCATGCTCTAGGGCGTCCAAGCCTATTGTAAAAAGGGCTTTTGGATGATCCTGTTGAGGAACTTACTGAGAAACTTATCAAGATATTGGCTGGAAGGGGAACCTTGAGGTATGATCGATTCGATGTTTGTGGGTAACGTTACTGCAAACCCTCACGAGACTACAACTCGTCCACTAGGGGTAACCTAGGGGTTTAAAGGCTTGTTGCATACGCTAAATGCAATCGAGAGCACTTGCGAAAGTGGTATAGGTAGGATTTTATTTTCGTTATTTTTGTTCTGCTTTCTCTCTCATGCTGACAAGCTTCCATGCCGTGATCTATTGGAAACTCTCTTGATTCGTTATTCAAGTACTATTTTCCCATCACTTCTCATTTACTTTCGTTGTCCCATGTGCATTGCATGCTCATATCTTTTACATTGAGGACAATGTAGATTTTAGGTTGGGGGTGGGGGATTAGGTAACCTAATCAGTATTTTCTTGGTCGTGAGCAACAATTGTGAAAATTTTTTAAATTTTTCTGAAAATTTTTTTGAATTCGAAGTAATTTTGACAAATATCATTGATTTAGAATTGTGAGATATATGATGTTGATAATTTATGACTCTTGGATTCCGTATCGGTGGCATTCTGCAGTTAAGATCAAATTGCTAAGCCATGATTAGAAGTTTAAAACATTGATCACATCAGGATTTCACATGTCACATCTCGCTTTCACGTCAAGACTTTAGTCTGATATTGAAGGGTTAATTTGGTAATCACTAAGCACGAAAGGAACCAGCCTGAAATATCTTGCCATCATGGTATAAAAATTGGAAAGGTAGATAATTAATCTTCACCATAGGTTTGCTCCCTATAGGTGTGGAGTTAATTCCCCATGAATGATATCTAAAAAGAGTCAGGTGTATGATCTTCACCATAGGTTTGCTCCCTATAGGTGAGGATTTGATTCCCCTTCCTTGGCATTACTTTGAATAGAAAAATCACAAGTTAATAGGCTAATCTATGAGGCAAGTTTTGGATTAAGTTTGGTTATCATGAATTCTCTTGCTGGTTACCAATGAGATCCTGAAATAACAAATTCAATCTTAATGTGATTAGCTGAGATTACACTATACATCCATGGATCTCAATGTTAAAATTTTTTCTAATTGATGGATTAATGTTTTATACTTGATTATGAAGTCTACGGTGCGCTTGAGCTCAGGAGAAAACAATTTCTAACATTCATGGATATTAAATTTCTCGTATTTTGTTCAAAATCTCACTCGATTTCATAGAAAGTTCTCCTATAATTCTCAACTTATTTTTTGCATACTTTGCTCGAGACTAGCAAAATGCTGGTTGGGGGTTGTGTTGAGGGTCAAATAGTACATATTAGACCCTAAATATTGTCCGGATTTACGAGCATAATAGTGTTTAATGGCTGATTTAATCGTGTTTATGTTGCAGGTTGATTTTACAAGCTTGGATCGAAATAGGATACTAAATGCATGGATTTAACGCTCCAAATTCACCAAAGCATGGGACACTCTCCAGGGGACCAAGATTGACAAATATACACGGTCAGAAATCCGAGAAAAGTTAAAAATTGAAGCTCAAGTGGCCTGAAGGATGTCCAGAATGCAAGATCACGAGGTTCCCACCATCCGTTCGGCTCGAAACTTCATACGTCGCCTGAGGACCATAAATTAACCGTACATATAAAATTTCAGCCATTGAAGATCTCGGGAAGTGCCCCAACTGACATATCAGCCCGTAAAATCATGATTTGGGGCCCACATGCTATCTGGATATGCTTCAAAATTTGTCTCTACGGTTTAAATACGATTGGAAACAGGATGGACGGCACGGATTTCTCGTGAACATCACAGTGGACCCCACATGAGGGTGTGCGTGCATTCAGTGCACGCACACGCGAGCCGCACCGGACCAACCAACGGGTCAGCGCAAGCGCTGACCCATCTCTCTCTCCCTCTCTGCGTAAGGTGCAGCGGACGCACGGCCGCTGGCCGTTTTTACGATCATCTGTGGGCCCCACACGTGCTCCATAAGCTCGATCTGAACCGTCCACCGTATAGACAGCCGCGAGAACTACAAAACCATGTTATCACTTTTCACCCATGCGTGCACACGTGTGAGATACAGAGGCCACAAAAGGGCTGCTCGGTAACGTTCAAAACTGATTCTTCTGTGATTTCTTCTCTGGGCCACGTCAATGGACGTTCAAAACCACCCATTCTTGACTGAAATTTCGTTCTGAATCCAATGGACGGGGTGGATTTTCCAGAAAATGCTTCTGTGGGGCCCACCGACCACAACAGCGAAATGGTGCGAAAGGTTTCGCACATCCGCGAACACCGACTTTTCCGGACAGTTTTGGCCCACCATCTTTGATCATATGGCAGATCTGACCCGTCTATTATGTAGAGGACCCAAGAAAGTACTAAGGGACGGTGTTTCTTTGGAATTTGAGCGAGGAAAGTGGCGTGTTTCATGGTACCGAACTTGGCTGCGAAAATTGTACTCCGTGTCCTGCTACAACTCTGTCACTGAGTCCAGCCTTCCAGCAGCTATAAAAGGAGGTTTTTGGACGTGGGGAGCATTCATTCAAGGTCTTGGGAGGAAGAACAGAGGGCTCGAGCTTGGGTTTCAACGTGGGCAGAGGAGAGAGAGAGGAGCTTGGTTTTTTTCTTTCCCTTTTCTTTTCCTTTTCTTTTTCTCTTTATTTATTTGGATTGAGCCCATCCATGGCAGGCTAAATCCTCCTAGCTAGGGCTAGGAGTTGAAGCTTGTGGTGAGATGAGAGATTATATGCTTTTAATTTAATTTTAATTTTTGAATTGAAGTTGGTTTTAGTTTGATTTTAATGGAAATATTTTTGGTCTTTAATGGTCTGTTGTGACTGAAATTACAATGGGTCTGCAATGCTTTGAATATTTTCTTATCCCTTTTATGTTTATGACGTTAGGACGTCCCGTTGTTCACCATAGTCTCCTGGGCATGGTTGGATGACGGTACCCTTCTTAACCTTCATACATATGATTGGTTGGTAATTAGTTTAATTCTGTTGTTTACCATAGTCTTTGGGCATGGTTTGGTGATGGAATCCATTCTAATTCATCTTCCTTTCATCTCTTTGAAAACTAGATCAACGGCAGTTCAGTAATTTCCATAATTTTTGATGCAAGCATAAGTTCTCCCTGATCTCTACAAGTGGATCCTCTGAATCCCTAGTTTTCCATCTCTGATTTGTTTCCTAAGTTTTAGATTAATTATTCTACAAGTATTCCACCATTGCTAATTGATTTAGAATTCATCTTAGCCTAATTTTAGTTCTAGATAATTTTAGATAACGTACAAGTTTCAGTCCCTTGGGATTCGACCTCGGTCTTACCGAGTTATTACTACATCACAACCCTGCACTTGGGGAGTGAACAAGCTTTTGGCGCCGTTGCCGGGGACTGTCGGCTACGTTTTTCTGAAATTAATTAGTTTTGGAATTAGTTAAGATTAGGATTATTTTAACCGTAGATTTTCACCGGGAAATGGTCCATCTGTGAAAAGAAAAATTTTCGACCGGAACGTATAACAAGTTGAAGAATAAAAAGATTAGACCGGTACCAATCATCCGAAAGATCAATGATAATGCTTATATTGTTGATCTTCCTGATGACATGGGGATCTCATGGACTTTTAATGTCGCGGACTTGACCGAGTATCATAACCAGAGAAGGAGGAGAACTCGAGGATGAGTTCTTTTCAAGTGGAGGGGACTGATGTAAAACGGGTCGCAGATAATTTCATGGCCAAGATGGATCAGAAGAGGCACGGTCGACAACATAAGTGATCCGGACAATTGGACCTTAGATCGGGCGTATCTTGCAATCCGGAATGAGTTATCTGACGTAAAATATATGAATTTGGGGTAGAACAAGCTACTTTAGCCAACCAACCCTACTATGCCAGTTTACGAAGACTGAATTTGCAAGAAACCCCCTGATCGACGGTCATTTTCCTATTTTAATTTCGTTTTTACTATAAATAGTAAGTTTTAGTTTGCTTATAGCTCTTCATCTGTTGGGCTTTAGGAGTTGTGTCTAACATGAAAAGTTCTTAGGATAATTAGGAGAACGGTTTGGTGAAGCCAAATAGGACACTTACTATTTTTGGTCGAAGACCTTGCGCACTAGTAGACATCACGACCGTCTATAAATAGTAAGTTTACTATTTATAGTAAGTCGTGGATTTTAGGAGTTTTAGTTGTAGTTTAAGTCTAATTTCTTTTATATTGCTTGGTTCCCTTATTTAAAGGGATGTAAACTCATTTTTATTCATTCATTCATTAATCAATTTCTAATTTATTAGAAATTCTTTTCTATTTTCTGCTTTCGTTCCTCGTGGATTTGAGGAGTCTCTGTGAGGAGTCCAGAGAAGTTCCGTGGATTCAGAATATTTATCATCTTGAGGAAGATGGTACTCGACCTCACGTCCTTCCCTGCGTCAAGATCTGTCGCTTTGTGCCGTGATTTTTTCCCACAAGGATTTTTCACGTTAAATCTGTGTTCTCTTGTGTGTGTTTGGTGTCATTGGATTGCTATCTTAGATCTAGATCTGTGTGATTCTGCAGGCCAAAAATTCCCAACAATGCATAGCAAGAGATGTATCAGATGACTCATCTGATCTGTCGACTGGCTGGACGTTGGTAATGAGCATTCAATAATAGAAGCAAACCGAAAATCACAAAGCAGAAAGAATCCCTAATTGATTACAAAATTTCAAACCCATTAATAAAAGGGCACACAACTAGAGTTGAAGACTGTAAACCCATTAATAAAAGGGCACACAACCAAAGGGCTTATGACCTAATGTGACACAGGGAAGGACATGAGGTCGAGCATCATCTTCCTCAAGAGGATAATTATTCCGAATCCACGGAACTTCTCTGGACTCCTCACAGAGACTTCTCGAATCCACAAGGAAAGAAAGCAGAAAATAAAAAGAATTTCTAATAAATTCGAAATTGATTAATGAATGAATTAAACGAGTTCACAACTCTTTAAATAAGGGTACCAAGCAATAGGAAAGAAATCAGAATCAAACTACAACTAAAACTCCTAGAATCCGTGACTTACTATAAATAGTAAACTTATTATTTATAGACGGTCGTGATGTTTACTAGCGCGCAACGTTTTTGGCCAAAAATAGTAAGTGTCCTATTTGGCTTCACCAAACCGTTCTCCTAATTATTCTAAGCACTTTTCATGTTGGACACAACTCCTTAAGCCCAACGGATGAAGAGTTATAATCAAATTAAAACTTACTATTTATAGTAAAAACGAAAATAAAATGGAAAAATGACCATCGATCAGGGGGTATTTCGCAAATTCGGGCTGCGCAACCCGGAACAGCCGGGTTGGTTGGCTAAAGTGACTCGTTCTACCCCAAAATCATATATTTTACATCAGATAACTCATTCCGGATTGCGAGATACGCCCGATCTACGGTCCGATGGTCTGGATCACTTCTATCATCGACCGGGCCTTTTCTGATCCATCTTGGCCATGAAACTGTCAGCAACCCGCTCTACATCATAATGTTGCACAAGGCATAGTGTTTAAAATCCACCAAAACTGCCAGCATTATATATTGAGATCTGATGACAAAACGGTGTAGGCTAGTGATCAATGTACACCAATTTCCCACTGTTCATTGTGATGAGAGGGAATCCCAACACATCTCAAATTCCATTTTCAAATACATTTTTGAGATTCCCATCCAACATCAATGGACAACAGGAGATTGATGTAACCGACTCTTTGCTTACACCAGAGTAACCGTTCCTAAAGGGTGATTTTGGTGTAGTGCCACCTAATGGATGGCATGGATCTCTCATCCACATTGACATTTGTGACACAAATAGCTTCCTAAATTTACAATTGCATGATTACCTTAGCATTTCTCATTACCCACTTAATCAACACTATTGCTAGCTTAAAAAATAAAATAAAATAAATAAATTCATTCATTTATAAACTCATCATCGTCTTCTAAGTTTACAAAGAATTTTAATTTTATGCCCAGAGTGGCAGAAGGGGTGGAAGTTCTTCACAATATAAAAAGAAATTATCATTGTCAAGCTCGGAGTTTGGAGGCGGTAATGTCATTGATGGTGCAGGTGCCTGTACCCGCTCTTGTTGTTGTTGCTGTTGTTGTTGTTGTTCTTGTTGGTGCTGTTGTTTTCCTTCTTGTTGTCTTTGATGTAGTGTAGATTCTTTCTTGCGATAAATCTTACATAAAACCATTGTGTCTAGCTGCACAAAATAAGGACATTTATATGAAGGGGAGAGTTATCTATCAGACTATAAACATTAGCATTTCGTGCAAATATCAAATGTGGAAGTTTTCTATGCCAACATGTAAGTGCATACACGTGCTGATATGGCACACGTGTTGGATGCAAGATTACCATTGAGTGGGGCTACACTGTTTACGTTTTAGAAATTCTAGATTTGTAGGATTTATATGATAAGCGCGTGTATAGGCTTGAGATACGTAATGAAACTACTTCCTGGCTATTCATTCATTCTAGATAAATCCAGGTACAAGAAATAATCCAACCAAACGATCCTACCCATCTAATCAATGGAATGGAAAAATAAAGAGCTAAGATGCAACACAGATAAATAGGTCCAATGGTCAATTTGATAAGTGGATCCCTATGAACTGCATATGATTCTAAAGATGCATACAATGAAACACTTTGAATTGCTTATGATTTTAAAGAAGAACTACTTGGGTTAGGTGATGCCAATGTATTCACCTAGGCTTGTAAAATGAGTTATTATGATAAAAGTGACCAACAATTAAAGAGTCAGCAGTATCATTCAATTAGAAGGATTGACTTGTTGGTTAGACCTTTTTTTGTACAAATATTTTTGACCATCCATATTAGAGGTCACTGATCAAATGGTGAAGATCATCTGATTGGCGTGATATTTTCATGGTAGCCCATGAAATGTTTGTTACTTAATGGACCATCTAGATCAATCAATTGAACTCTTTAAGTGCTACTAGGCTACACCTGTTGCCGTGCCTCAGTGGTTCAATCACCCCTTGTGGTCTGAGTGCACGAGAGTGTGTCGAGGTGTGGGTGCATGATTATGTGGGGAAGGGGTGAGTGTATGTAAAATATTAAAAAAAAGTGCTACTAAGCATCTCTTAATATTAAAAATTAAATAAAATATTTTGATTGAGAAAGAGAGTTATAAGCTTTAGAAATATATACCATCTCTATGCCTTCATTGTAGTGTATAAAAGGGTTGATATCTGTTGGGAGCTTGTATTCATACATTATCCACTCGGTTTTTGACTTCTTGATATCTTTGTCACAAGGTTTATCATAAAAGAAAACCAGCATTCTCTTGCCTCCTACCACCTTGTTGCAAGAATCTTTTATTGGTTGTTCGCTTCCATTCGCTTTCCAACATCCTCTGCCTGCAGCCTTTCGATTAGGTCTATTTCCACCTCGGCATCTTCTGTATGTAGGGGTGGAGAAATAGAATACACCATCGCCATGGTCAAAGCTGATATCTATACACATAAAAAATATACACGTTGTCTTATGTCAACCATCCATTAGAAACCATACAAAAATATAAATAAAAAACTGTTGAATAATACCTCTAAGATCTGCTGGATCGTAGTCGTAGACATTAGCTTCAGCAACAATCCCTGGGTAGATCGGCATTCGGTATACTTTTAGAAAGAGATAGCCAATCAGCTCTATATCGTTCGGCCGGAATTTGATTCCAATTGGAATGGAAAGCTTCCATCCGTCCTTCTGAAGCTACGTGGGATTCTATGAATATCAGACGCTAATGAGTTCGTCTTCTCTTCTTTTCTTTTCTTGAAGTGCTTTGTTTTAATAATGCAAGAGCTGCTTGCTGCCACCTATTTATAACGTGGGCGCTTGCGTAACTTCACACGCGTGATCTAGGGGTATGCCACATGTTAACCCTGAAGCACATGTGGGACACCATGCATGAGATCCACTCTGTTCATTTTGTGTGTTTCTTCATTTTAACATTGGCCCCAAAAAATAAGGACAGGTTAAAATCTCAAGTGGGCCACACTGTGAGAAAGATTTGGAATTGGACATCCACCATTAGTTGAGTACCGGGTCATTTATATCGTCTAATCTGTTCATCTGATGCGATTAACCAAGATAGCACCTGATGCACGGTGTGGATATCATACACATGGAAAAAGTCGGCAAAATTGCAGGCAGTAGGCACGCTCGAGCGTAATCACGTACACATTTTACATTTGCAACCGTCAGGTTTCCATCAGGAGTTCCGAGATGAGAAACAGTCGGTTGCTGAAGAAATTTGCGACTGTACGATCCGTTTACGAGACCCCGCCCACCTTATTTTACCCCGTGAAAATAAACCCGAATGTACGGTTGGCTTGCCAAAGGTCGATAATGCCTCTGCTTTTTCCTTCAAGCGGATCGGTGTGCTCGAAGACGAGCGCTGACACACCTCGAAGTCCGTGTTGTGCGAACGGTTCGAAAGATACCAAAGTTACATGGCCCCACAGTTACGTATTTATTATATCCACGGCGTTCAACTATATTTCGAGATCATTTGGTCGCATTATAAAAAAAATTCACGTACAAAGATCAACTGGACCACACCACAAAGATCAATGGCAAAGTTGATTTTCACCGTTAAAATTTTTGTAGGGCCCACCGTAACATTTATTTTTCATCTAATCTATTCATACGGCCAGAGACATGGATGAAAAGGAAAAACAAATTTCATAATAATCTAAAACTTCTGTGACCCTAAAAGGATTTCAAGCGGTAGATGTTGAATCCTCTAGAGTCTTTTATAGTGTGGTTCACTTGATAGCTACATCTATCTTATTTTACGTCCCAAGCCTTAATAAGAGTTTATCGAATATATGGATGGTTTGGATATAACATATACCTCATAATAGGACCTACAAAAAGTGGTAGGAATTATGACAGTAAAAAATAAAATAATAATAAACAAATAGATCGTGAAATTATGATTACGGTGTTTTCTTTAGCTACGGATTATAACTGTAGCCATAGCCGTAGCCCCTGCTATTTCGATACATTCTTTATACGTATCGAAGGTCTTTCAATAAACCTAAAAAGGTCCAGAATTGTCCAGCGAGTTTGCCTCAAAAATCCTGCAATTTTTAATACATATGAAAGAGTATTTGATATGTATTGAAGGTAATATGACCAATAGCTACGGATTATAATCGCAGCCATAACTGTAGTCTGTGCCAGTTTATGAAAAAAAAATTATTTTTATTTTTTATTTTTTTATTTTTTACATGGATAAATTTATTCTACCTACAATTTACTCCAATACATATTTATATAAATATGTATATATAAGCATATAAAAAAATTTTCTCTCTTTTTTTCACTTATTTCTTTATTTATTTAACAAGAATATCTTCTAAACAAAAATTAGTTACCTGACGTACCCTATATGATTTTGGAGTAGGAGAAGCTACTTTAGCCAACCAACCTAGTTATTTTTCAAGATTCCATCAGATCTATGGTCGAAAATCCATTTCATTCACTTTACGGTCAATTTCAATCAGTTCACGGTCAATTTCATTCATTTCATTTACTTCGTGATCAATTCCATGCATTTTAAGGTCAATCCCAGTGATTCCATTTTGATTCACGGTCATTTCCATACATTTCATGGCCAATTCCCTTCACTTCATGGTCATTTCCATGCATTTCACGGTCAATCGCTTCACGTCACGGTCATTTCCATGCATACCACGGTCATTCCCATCTATTCCATGTTGATTCAGGGTCATTTTGGCACATTTCACGTTGATGCCCCTTCAATTCACGGTCATTTCGATGCATTTCATAGTCCAATCGTCTCACTTCACGGTCATTTCCATTCATATCACGGTCATTCCCACCTATTCCGTGTTGATTCACGGTCATTTTGGTGTATTTCACGGTTATGCCTCTTCACTTCACGGTCATTTCCATGCATTTCATGGTCCAAACGCTTCACTTCACGAAAATTTCCATGCATATCACGGTTATTTTCGCCTATTTCATGTTAATTCACGGTCCTTTCAGTGCATTTCATGGTTATGCCCCTTCGCTTTACGGTCATTCCCGCGCATTTTGCGGTACAATCGCCTCACTTCATGGTCATTTCTATGCATATCATGGTCATTCCTGCCTGTTTCGTGTTCATTCACGGTCATTTCAGCGTATTTCACGGTCATGCCCCTTCACTTCACGATCATTTTAGCGCATTTCACGGTACAATCGCTTCAGTTCATGATCATTTCCATACATACCACAGTCATTTCCGTCTATTCCGTGTTGATTCACGGTCCTTTCGATGCATTTCACGATCATGGCCCTTCACTTCACGGTCATTTCTGTGCATTTCACGGTACAATCGCCTCACTTCATGTCATTTCCATGCATATCACGATCATTCCTGCCTTTTCCATGTTGAATCACGATCCTTTCGGCGCATTTCACGGTCATGCCCCTTCACTTCACGGTCATTTCTGCGTATTTCCCAGTACAATTGCCTTCATGGTCATTTTCATGCATATCACGGTCATACCCGCCTATTCCATGTTGATTCACGGTCATTTCGGCGCATTTCACAGTCATGGCTCTTCACTTCATAGTCATTTTCGTGCATTTTACGGTCCAATCACTTCACTTCACGGTCATTTCCATGCATATCGCGGTCATTCTTGCCTATTCTGTGTTGATTCACGGTCCTTTTGGCGCATTTCATGGTCATGCCCCTTCACTTCATGGTCATTTTCACACATTTCACGGTACAATCACCTCACTTCATGGTCATTTCCATGCATATCACGGTCATTCCCGCCTATTCCATGTTGATTCACGTTCATTTTCACGCATTTCACGGTCCAATCGCTTCACTTCATGGTCATTTCCATGCATATCACGGTCATTCCCGCCTATTCCGTGTTGATTCACGGTCCTTTCGGCGCATTTCACGGTCATGCCCCTTCACTTCACGGTCATTTCCGTGCATTTCACGATACAATTGCCTCACTTCGTGGTCATTTTCATGCATAACACGGTCATTCCCACCTATTCCGTGTTGATTCATGGTCATTTCGGCGCATTTCATGGTCATGCTCCTTCACTTCACGGTCATTTCTGTGCATTTCACGATCCAATCGCTTCACTTCATGATCATTTCCATGCATATCACGGTCATTCTCACATATTTCGTGTTAATTCACGGTCCTTTCGGCGCATTTCACAGTTATGCCCCTTCACTTCATGGTCATTTCCACGCATTTCGCGGTAAATGGCCTCACTTCACAGTCATTTCCATGCATATCACGGTCATTCCCGCCTATTCCGTGTTGATTCATGGTCATTTCGGCGCATTTCACGGTCATGCCCCTTCACTTCACGGACATTTCCGCGCATTTCACGATCCAATCGCCTCACTTCACGATCATTTTCATGCATACCACGGTTATTCCCGCCTATTTCATGTTGATTCATGGTCATTTCGGCGCATTTTACGATCATGCCCCTTTACTTCACTGTCATTTCCAAACATTTCACGGTCCATTCGCCTCACTTCACGGTAATTTTCATGCACATCACGGTCATTCCCACCTTTTCCGTGTCGATTCACGGTTATTTCAGCGCATATCATGTTCAATCCAAATACAAGGAAGATTTGTATGTTGGTGATGCATGTTAGGGAAAGACTATACGCTCCCCCTTTTGGGGCTGTAATGCTGCTTCTACTAGTGATATCGATAAATTGCTACTGAATAGAAAAGAATATGATATTTCAAGATTAACATTGGATAGTACATGATTATCTCTGATGTTCGAGGACATGCTCCTTAATAGTGTAGAATCGTAGAACATAATTAGAGTAGCCGACGTCAATTAATTGGGATAAAGTTTAGATGATGATCATCATCATCATCATCCATGCGGTCTTAGTGAACAATTTGTATGTCCCACATACGTGCAAGATTGGGCGTGTGGCTATGTATAGAGGTACTCATAGAGAAGTCCCTTCTCTTTAGTTGCTTCTATACTGTTTATGTGTAGATTGGATGAAAACCTAAGAACTCAAAGGTGGTTCTAGAATCTTGTTAGTATAATTAAATTAGGAAAACATAAAACAGTTTTTGTTCCCACTGCCATTTTTGTGAAATAAGCAGAAAAACATTGCAGCAAGGAAATCAAAGGATACATTCGGCCATCATCAACAATCAAAATTAGCTCTGAACTCTATTTCAAGCAAACAACTCCAATAGAGTGAGCAGGGAACAAATCATATACATGGCTTCTTCTACGCAGGGAACAAAGCACATCTCAAAAACATGCAACACCATTAAGTTATAATTTTGATAACTCATATCGCATCTCAAACATATCAATCATATCAAGTTTCAAAAATATTCATATAAATGCAAATAAAAAATAGATAGAAAAGTTCATAACCTGTTGGAGCTGCACTTTTGGTGCGGTTATGATGAGGACATAATTAATCCAACACACATAATACAAGACTATACAAGGTAAACTAAAGTGGAAATAATTTCATTTATAATCTGATATTGTATATTGTTCCTATTCACTCCTTTCACCAGGAGATTATGAAAGATATATATGCACATACAAATCGAAGTTTAATCGATATATAGAATCTTCGAAATATCGACAGAGTATCAATATTATCGATAATTCATTTCAGAAGAGCAGTGTATCAGTGGACAATTGAGAAACATTTTCGATATATCGAAATTTAGTCGATATATCGTCTTTTCGATATATTGAAATGTTCTCGATATTATCAATAATTCCATTTTAAAAAGTATTTTTTCTTTGGACATTTTCTGATCATTTTCGATAAATCGAAATATACTTGATATATCAACATATGACATCAATTTCAAGGCGATGTATTGTTCCATTGTAATGATGACTTAGTTCGATAACATTGACAAGAGTTCGATGTTATTGACAACTTAAGCCCGATGTCATCGATTAGAGTTCGAAAACATCGAAGTGTAATTTTATTTTTTATAATCGAATGTCTTTCAATTGATATCGAAATTTCTTCCTTCGATTTATCGAAACTATCTCGATATAATCAAAAAATTATTTTAAAACATCATTTCGTCTCTGAACAGTTTTGGACTAATTTCAATATGTCGTCTAACATTCGATATATCGAAATGCAGTAAATGTTGATATATCTTGTACTGTTCGATATATCGAAGGGTAATTTTTACTCTCTTTTTTTTATTTTTTTAAAAAAGGTTAGCTTGTTAGTTAGTACACATCCATGTCAGTACAAACTCCATGTTATCCACCCCCACTACGGTTCAATACGAAGACCTCAAATCGTGTAAATGAACATAAGTTCTTTAGAGACTTGTGGAGCTTTTTCGATATATCTAATCCTACTTTGTCGCACTCTCTCATCCATTAACATCTCTTGCACCCCCATCTGTATGTAAACTGGGCTCCTTGCTAAGCAGATGGTGACTCACCTCCTCCACCTGGAATCCTTCACCAGAATATGATGGCAACCCTTTATCTTTGAATCGATAGAGTAACATACCCTCCAGTACATTACCATTTCCTTCTACCCCTTCACGAAAATAAAGAGTCTTGATTAGTGGAATAACATACCCTCTAAATCACTATCGTCTCATCCCCCTTATGTAAATAGAGATTCTCAGTTGGAAGATGGTGGCCTACCTCCTCCACTTCAAATCTTCCACCAGATGATATTGAAAAATAACAATCGATAAGTTCCATCGTGCTTTTAAGATATCGAATGGTCTTTAAATTAGGCAATTCCGGTCCCATTTGAAAACTTGACAAGTTACCATTCCATGACCTAAAATAGTCTAAATTGACCGTGAAGTGAAGGGAATTGGCTGTGAAATGCATGGAAATGATCGTGAATCAACATGAAATTGTTTGGAATGACCGTGAAATGCATGGAAATGACCGTGAATTGGAATAAATTGACCATGAAATGCATGAAAATGACCATGAATCAACACGGAATTGTTTAGAATGATCGTGAAATGCATAGAAATGACCATGAATTGGAGCAAATTGACCGTGAAATACATGAAAATGACCGTGAAGTGAAGGGAATTGACCGTGAAATGCATGGAAATGACTGTGAATCAACACGGAATTGTTTTGAATGACCGTGAAATGCATGGAAATGACCGTGAAGTGAAGAAATTGGACCACAAAATGACCATGAATCAACACAGAATATGCGGGAATGACCGTGGTATGCATGAAAATGACCGTGAAGTGAGGCGAATGGACAGTGAAATGCGCAGAAATAACCGTGAAGTGAAGAGGAATTACCGTGAAATGCACCGAAATGACCGAGAATCAACACGGAATAGGTGGGAATGACTATGATATGCATGGAAATGACCGTGAAGTGAAGCGAATGGACTGTGAAGTGCGCGGAAATGACTGTGAAGTGAAGGGGCATGATCATGAAATGCGCCGAAATGACCGTGAAACAACACGGAATAGGTGGGAATGACCGTGATATGCATGGAAATGACCCTAAAGTGAGGCGATTGGACCGTGAAATTCGCCGAAATGACCGTGAAGTAAAGGGGCATGACCGTGAAATGCGCCGAAAGGATCGTGAATCAACACGGAATAGGTGAGAATGACCGTGATATGCATGGAAATGACCGTGAAGTGAAGCGATTGGACTGTGAAATGCGCGGAAATGACCATGAAGTGAAGGAGCATGACCGTGAAATGCGCCGAAAGGACCGTGAATCAACACAGAATAGGTGGGAATGACCGTGATATGCATGAAAATGACCGTGAAGTGAGGCGATTATACCGCGAAATGCACAGAAATGACCGTGAAGTGAAGGGGCATGACCGTGAAATGCACCGAACTGACCGTGAATCAACTCGGAATAAGCCGGAATGACTGTGATATGCATGGAAATGACCATGAAGTGAGGCGATTGGACCATGAAATGTACAGACATGACCGTGAAGGGGAATGACTGTGAAATGAGCCGAAAGGACCGTGAATCAACACGGAATAGGTGGGAATAACCATGATATGCATGGAAATGACTGTGAAGTGAGGCGATTGTACCGCCAAATGCGTGAAAATGACCGTGAAGTGATGGGGCATGACCGTGAAATGCGCTGAAAGGACCGTGAATCAACATAGAATAGGCGGGAATGACAGTGATATGCATGGAAATGACCGTGAAGTGAAGCGATTGGACTATGAAATGCGCGAAAATGACCGTGAAGAGAAAGGGCATGATCGTGAAATGCACCGAAAGGACCGTGAATCAACACAGAATAGGCGAAAATGATCGTGATATGCATGGAAATGACCGTGAAGTGAAGCGATTGGACCGTGAAATGTGCGAAAATGACCGTGAAGTGAAGGGGCATGACTGTGAAATACGTCGAAATGACATTGAATCAACACGGAATAGGCGGGAATGACCGTGATATACATGGAAATGACCGTGAAGTGAAGCAATTGGATCATGAAATGCTCGGAAATGACCATGAAGTGAAGGGGCATGACCGTGAAATGTGCCGAAATGACCATGAATTAACACAAAATAGGCGAGAATGACCGTGATATGTATGGAAATGACCATGAAGTGAGGTGATTGTACCATGAAATGCGTGGAAATGACCATGAAGTGAAGGGGCATGACCGTGAAATGCATCGAAAGAACCGTGAATCAACATGGAATAGGTGGGAATGACCGTGATATGCATGGAAATGACCGTGAAGTAAGGTGATTGTACCGTAAAATGCACAGAAATGACCGTGAAGTGATGGGGCATGACCATGAAATGCGTCGAAAGGACAGTGAATCAACACGGAATAGGCGGGAATGACCGTGATATGCATGAAAATGACCGTGAAGTGAAGTGATTGGATCGTGAAATGCGTGGAAATGACCATGAAGTGAATGGGCATGAACATGAAATGCGCTAAAATGACCATGAATCAACACAGAATAAGCGAGAATAACCATGATATGCATGGAAATGACCATGAAGTGAGGCAATTGTACCGCGAAATGCGCAAAAATGACCGTGAAGTGAAGGGGCATGACTGTGAAATGCGCCGAAAGGACTGTGAATCAACATGGAATTGGCGGGAATGACCGTGAAGTGAAGCGATTGGACCGTGAAATGTGCGAAAATGACCATGAAGTGAAGGGGCATGACCGTGAAATGCACCGAAATGACCGTGAATCAACACAAAATAGGCAGGAATGACCGTTATATGCATGAAAATGACCGTGAAGTGAGGCGATTGTACCGCGAAATGTGAGAAAATGACCGTGAAGTGACGGGGCATAACTGTGAAATGCGCCGAAAGGACCGTGAATCAACACAGAATAGGCAGGAATGACCGTGAAGTGAAGTGATTCGACTGTGAATTACGCGAAAATGACTGTGAAGTGAAGGGGCATGACCGTTAAATGCACCAAAATGTAACTCTCTGAAAATCGGGGTCTGAGCATAAACTCCACTCCCGAGTTTCAACGCATACTTATGCAACATACATAATGATGATTGAATGTTGTCCATATTAGTGCATTAAACATGAGTTGGATTATACCAAAACAACATATCATACTCCAAAGACAGTTAAATTTTGTAAGCGGAAGATTGTGATAAATATATAAAATATATAAACTGTTGTAAGTCTCCAGAGTGTGAATATATTACCAGGTTAAATATATATAGGTATACTTAAAAAATGAACAAAAAGAATATACATGGGGTTTCTAACAGTGAAAAATAACAAGTGTAATGGTGTCCAATCAACATCCCTGTGACCCCGTCGATCAGAACATGTTCTACATAGACTTGCCTGATAGCTACATATAGAAAAAACCCTCCTCATCATCATAAAAGTCTGCCTCCGTTTCGCAAGCATCGTCATCATCTGAAACTAAAATAGGGACTGGTAGGTGTTTAAAATACCGTCCCGTAACGTGGCAGTGAGTGATCAACTCAGTAGAACTATAAAGCAAATGTTAACATGTTATCAATTCAGTCAAGCAGTAATGATAATGTAATACAACAATCAGGTCTTAAGTACTCTTGTTAATGCAAGAATCACATGAATGAAATGATGCATGCCCTCGCCTACTCTCTCTCAGCGACTTCTTCTTATGTTCACGGCATGCACCCCTTCCTCAGTGCTTGACTTGCAACGCCCAACGCACACGTAATGCGATGCATGTAACATGATTAGCCAAGTTCTTACTTAGGTTTATTCATACAACAGGATTTAGAATCTAAGGTACCTCCCTTATATCAATTTCTAAATAATGATCCATTCTATTGTCGTCAGTCCTAGTATAAGTCATACAATGTTGCAATTCTAGGTCACTACAAAGGGCGCATCACCTAATCAGTGTTGCTCCTGCGGGAAACACAACACACGCACAAGACGCGACATCTGATCAGTGTAGGCCTAGTTATACTCTAATGCTATGAAAAGACTCGTCGCCTCAACGCAGACTCAGAGTATGCTCGAGGTCACTACCAATGGCTCGTCACCAAGTCATATGCCGACAGCTCGAATACAGTGTCCCATACTGCCGTATCCGGCTCACGAGTTTGGGTTACTCATTGGTCACTACAGGGAGGCTCGTCGCCCCAGCGTAGGCTGACAGCTCGACCACAGTGTCTCATACCACCATGTCCGGCTCAGGAGTCTTAGCGGATCAAGGTACCAAGGTTGACGGGATTACATTGGTAAGTTTGGTACCTTAGATTCAAGAACTAGCGTCTAGACATGGTGAACATACATCGGGTCAATCGGGTTATTTGACGAGCTTGACTAGCATGAGCGCACGTTGAGTTGATCGACATGAAGTGTTTAAGCACTCCGTATGGCCTAACCACTGTCGACAACCGTAGTACGACTCGGATTCATCGACACATCCTGTGTGGCGAAAAACAACCTCAGCCACCAGTTCATGACCTATTACCGATTGCCTGGACTATTTAATAACCCCAACCACATTCATTTATAAAAGGTAATCAAATGAGATAGTGAAAGTAGTAGTGAATAACAATTCAATTCCTATAATCATTTTAGCATTTTAAGAAATATAATTTAAACATACATGTGCATACCGTAATAAAACAGATCCGATAATATACGGTATATGGAGGAAATCATACACGTCGTTAAAGTAGTTGAGAATCATATCTCAACACCCTCATTAAGTATATTACATCAAGCATTTTCTCATTCAGGCATTTTATCAAACACTTAGACTACACATATTACACACATGTAATAAATTAGTTAAACCACATATTATGACAATTCTTTCTACATAGGAGTTGTCATACGTACAATAATCATGTATTCCCACACATCAATCATAACAAGCACAAATCATAATTTCATAGTCATTCAAACATTGTAACAAACACATGAAATGCATTATATTCTACATAGTTCACATATATATGTAATAAACGGAAAGCCTTGCATCTAAGCACATGTGACAGCAATCAAGTTAGTCATACATTATTAATTGACATTGAAAGCCTTGAAAACCATAACCTGAACATTTATAGTCCACACCTTACGCCGGTAAACACGAAACGAAATCAGTTTAAATGCTAAGTCTTTATCTACGGCACCACAATAACCTATAACAGGGAATAGGTTAGCTGATTCATCATTACACTAGTTGGAAACCCTAAAATAGGTTAGGATTAGGATTTTTTTACCTAAGAATAAAGTTGGAATCGCTGAAATAACAATACAGAAGCGGTGATTTAGCCCGCGGAGCGATGAGATCAAATCCCAGGAACTCTCTTCCACTCTCTCTCTCACTTTCTCTCTCTTTCCTTCTCTTTTCTCTCTTCTCTCTCTTAGGTTTCCCAAATTCGTATGGGATGAGAGAGTGAGGGTTTAAGGCCCTTATATAGGCTCAGAACTGATGAGAATAGTCCCAGGGCCAAGGTATACTTAAGTTATAGCCAAAGGAGGCTTGTTTCGATCCAACGGAGCATTTCTGGAGGCCCCTTTTTGGTGTGCGGTCAGACTTAAGCTTCCTGACCTTGGATCTAGGTCATGCTAAGTTTTCAGTTCGATCGAGTTTCCAGATCGACCGTGGCGGACCAGTTTCAGTTCAACGGTCACCGAAACTCGATCAGGGCCACAAATATTTTTACATGTGTTGGGCCATCTTCCTTAATTCGAGGGTGTATTTGGGTAAAAAACTAACGGTCAGAATGCTTAAAATTGGCACGTAAGCGACACGACTCAGATTACTTAAATTCATATTTAATTTCATAAAAATATTTACTTTCTCAACTCTTCACTCCGGACTCAAGAAGATAGTCTCAGGACATCATTTGAACTTGATTTTTGAGGTGATTATCAAGTCCAACTAGGCAATCATAATTGTCTGAGTTCGTCGCTATCGGACTTTCGATGTGTGGTCCAGGTCTAATACGAAGTTTCATGATGCTCCCGAGAGCAACTGGGTTTAGGAATAGATTGTAGTTTTCAGGGTAATGTAGCATTAATAATTCTACGAATTTTGAGTCTTGCAGATCATATTTAAAGTGGTTCAAGCTAATTCTACTGATTATTCAGTTTAGTACTTAACTAAATTATGTCATAATTACGACGGAATAAGGTCCTAGGGCAGTTCTACGTCCAAGGACGTCTAATTCCAGGTTGAAAAAAATCCGGGGTGTTACACGAAATGACCGTGAATCAACACGGAATAGGCGGGAATGACCGTGATATGTATGGAAATAACCGTGAAGTGAGGCAATTGTACCGTGAAATGCGTGGAAATGACTGTGAAGTGAATGGGCATAACCGTGAAATGTGCCAAAAGGACTATGAGTCAACATGGAATAGGAGGGAATGACTGTGATATGCACGAAAATGACCGTGAAGTAAATGAAATGAATGAAATTGACCGCGAACTGATTGAAATTGACCGCAAAGTGAATATGAAATCGATTTTCCATCATCGACCTGATGGAATCTTGTAAAATAACTAGGTTAGTTGGCTAAAGTAGCTTCTCCTACCCCAAAATCATATAGGGTACATCAAGTAACTAATTTTGGTTTAGAAAATATTCGTGTTAAATGAATAAAGAAATAAATGAAAAAAAGAGATTTTTTTTTATATGCTTATATATATATATATATATATATATATATATATATATATATATATATAAATATGTATTAGAGAAAATTGTAGGTAGAATAAAGTTTTTCTTGTAAAAAATAAAAAATTTAAATTTTAAATTTTAAAAACATTGCATAAAATTTTACGGACTGCAGTTATGGTTACAACTATAATCCGTAGCTATATCTTCAATCATAACAAGTACACTTGGATATGTATCGAAAATTATAAGATTTTTTATGCAAATTCATTGGACAATTCTAGGCATTTTTGGATTAATCAAAAGACCTTTGATGCATAGTAAAGGGCATATCGAAAAAGTATGGGCTGCAGTTATGGCAACGGTTAAATTTCAGGATTTTTTTTTTTTTTTTTTGTTCCGGTTGTAATCTCCACCGCTTTTGTGGGTCCTTTTATGAGGTTTGTGTTATATCCAAACTGTCCATCTATTTGGTGAACTCATAATAAGTCTTGTGAAGAAAAATAAGACAGATTTAGCTATCAAGTGGACCACACTGTAAAAGGCAGTGAAGGATTGAACGTCTACCGTTGAAACCCTTTTAGGGGTCACGAAAGTTTTGAATCATCACGATTTTTTTTTTCCTTTTCATCCAGGTTTCTGTGACCTTATAAATAGATTGGATGAAAAATAAATGTTACGGTGGGCCCTACAGAAGTTTCAACGGTGAAAATCAATTTTCTACTGATCTGTGGTGTGGTCCAATTGATCTTTGGATATGATTTTTTTTTTTTGGATAATGGTCCGAAATGATATCGAAATATGGATGAACGTTGTGGATATAATAAACACATAACCGTGGGGCCCTTGATCTCTTTCGAACCGTTCGTAAAACTCGGAGTTCGAGGAGCGTCAGCGCTCGACGCTCGTCTTCGAGCAGCGGCCGATCCGCTTGAAGGAAAAAGCGGGGGCGTTTTCGACCTTTGGGAAGGCGTCCGTACAGATGGGGCTTATTTTTGTAAGGTAAAATAAGATAGGCTTTGTCTGATAAAAGGCCATAAATTGGATCGTACAGTCACAAATTTCTTGTTGTTGCTGTCATCCCTAATCCTTCATATGAACTTTATAAGTTTATACATGCCAACCTTGCAGGTATTCATGACATCCGAACCATGCTTCAGGTGGATCCCACAATTTAGGTAATCTATCCGAAAATTTAAGCTCGAAACCTTCATAATGAGGCTACACATTAAGGAAAAAAAGGATAATTATTTAGACCGTTCACTGTTTTCATTCATGTGTGGTCTAAATAATACTTGAATGGCCAATTTTTCGGGTTACATGATCTAAAATTCTTTTTCTACGTGATGCACGGTTCAGATGCATACATATCCACTGTTTGTAGATGTAACCAGATGTAGCATTCGTGAGACGGTTTGTACGCGGAGATGCGACTCTCTCGAAGAAGTTACAGTGCAGTTACTGGGGAAGCGGATTGTGTAGCGAGTAACTCATTACGCTAAGCGTACTTACTAAACTTTGTGGGGCCCACCTTCATTCATTAATTATATCAACTCCGTCCATCCGTTATATCATATAAATTTAGTGCCTTAAACCAAATATTAAGCATATCCAAATTTCAAGTGGACCACACCACCGGAAACAGTGTGAATTTAAGTCTACCGTTGAAAAGTTCATAGGGGAAACATAAGTTTTACATCAAGCTGAAATTTGTGTTTTCCTGTCATCGTCTGTGTAAACTTATGGACAGTTTGGATGACAAATTAACATCACCAGGGGCCTTAGAAAAATTTCTGATCTCAACCTTAAAATGATATGGAAAAACGGATGGACGGCGTGGATAAACCACGTGAATTCACAGCGGGCCCAACAGAGTTTAATCAGTACGATAGGAGCGTACTGAATAACTCGGTACGACAATCCGTTTTCAGTTATTGGCAGGCGGATTGCAGCCAGGAGGAAGCCGACCGCGTCTGCACCCCGGAAAGCCAACGGTTCTGTGGGGTCACCCTGATGTATGGGTTTTATCTACGGCGTCCATCCATGATCATTTTAGTGTATGTGCCCTAAAATGAGGCATATCCAAAACTCGACTGGATCAGCTGATAGTGACATCCATCTTGGTATTTAATATGTAATCCAACCTGTTAACAAGGTCCTATGGACGTGGATGAAGGGAAAGTACAAATACCAGCTTGATCCAAACTTCTGTGGCCACAGTAAGTTTTTAATGGCTGGTGTTCAATTCCCACTGTGTGGTCCAGTCAGACCCACTTGATTTTGATTCACCTCGTATTGTCATTTGTATTCTAAAATAAGATACGAATGGATGGAATGGATATAAAACAAACATCATGGTGACATCATGGTGATCCACAGGGCTTGTGGTTGGAAGCACAATCCAGGGCTCTGCGGGGCTACCATGATGTTATGTATGGATTTTATCCTTTCTGTATTTTCAAGTAATGCTTTTCCAGTGAAGAACTACATTAGTATCACTCTAATTTTTCTTTACAACAATTGAGGAATTAAATATTATGGAGTCACGTGGTATGTGTCTCACACCTAATTTGTTCGACAAATGCACATTATAGTTATTATTAGACCAACCACTAATATATTGGATCAATCATTAGGTGAGCCAAATTAAAAATAATAATAATAATAATAATATACACCTTCAAAATATCCCAACTTAAGCTTACCGCATCTAATCTCATCATTATAGAGAAGTGCATGCATTGGAATATTTAGATGTTATACGCACACCACACTGCAAGGTTATACTTTTTCTCTAATTTATAATGGAAAAAATATTAAATGAGAGTATTTTTGTAGATTTTCTTCTGAAAAAGTGTCTCCCAATCATTTCTAATCCTTTATGCATTATCAATAAAATCTCAAAGAATTTTACAGTAAAACTATCTTTACAATAAATATTTTTAATATTTTATATTTGGTAGTTTTTTTTATAAAACTATAATATTACAACAAAACAATCAAAATTGATAAATCTAGTGAGGGAATCCATGCTAAGAACTCACTAAGAGCAAGATCTCAAAAAAGGGTGTGGTTTATATATGTGAGTCAGGAAACAACTTAGTGGATGAAGTTGTGGTGCCGACTTCTACATATGTATTATTTATCATCTTGTTTATTTGTTTTGCTAGCTTATTGTAATATAGTGCTCATGAAAAATTTTAAAAATAATAATTATTTTAAAAAAAAATCTTTTCTCTATCTTATTCTTGTAGCCGTCAAAGTGCTATTTATTTGGTAATGATTAAGTGATTATGCCATGACCAACCATAGTGATGTAAGGTTTCATCATATACGTGATTAATTACTTCAAGTAAAATATTATTCAGGAATATTCACACCAAAGGGCAATGTAGCCGAAATGTTAACAAAGTCAGTTGCTATAGAGAAGTTCGATCATTGCTTGGACTTAATCAATTTCACTCAACGCGGAAGGTTACTGGCACCCATTAGGTGACAAAAAGAATTTACAAACCAGTATCCCAAGTGAGATATGAAGGATGAAGTATCTACAAGTTATCTTCAAGGTAGGCAAATACAAGCCAATGTGAAAATTGGTGTGATAGATGCCTTGTACTCTATGGAACAGTGTAAGGTAAGTTATATATAAAGTCCCAATAGAGACTGCGAGAATGCTTGTCCTCCTCCATAGTGTTTAGGATGTGTGAGACCATATCTGAAACCCCATCCAAAGACCCAAATCGATCGAGTAGGGTAGTTTTAGATATTTTTATCTACGAGATATAAATATTCTCTATGGGAATCGAGGGTGATACAAAGAAAACCCTTTCTGCATTTTTAGGTGCTAGAAAATTTTTGGGCTGTAATTCTTCTTATGAAGATAGTGATTTCCCATGGACTCATACGTGGAATATGCACAATGCCAAACTATGTAAATCTATTGTCTTCTCTCTCTCTCTCTCTCTCTCTCTCTCTCTCTCTCTCTCTCTCTCTCTCTCTCTCTCTCTCTCTCTCTCTCTCTCTCTCTCTCTCTCTCTCTCTCTCTCTCTCTGTGTGTGTGTGTGTGTTTTATTTTATTTTATTTTATTTCTTGTAATATGGATGGCCGAACCAATTCCCTTGCCAGTTTCATACCAATAATTTATTACACGTGCATGGAATATCCACACCATTCATGAGATAAGATTCCCCACGATCATGCCATAGAGCAAATCAAGGTCCACATCAAGTGGCCACATCTGTACAAATGTAGAAAATTGTTAGTCTTGTTGGCTGTTCACTTATATCCTACACTTGTGACCCACCTGATGAGTGAACCAGCCAGATTAATAGCCCAGAGGGGACTAGCTGCACACCCATAAATCTGAAACACATCTGCCACATTGGCATTTGTGATGTGAACCATCACTGCAATATTTCATCTTGCAAATCTCCGTAGCACTACTCGGACTTGATTTGCTTCAAACCTCACAGCTCAATGATCCGGACTGGATGTCCATGGACAAAACATCTCCAAGATTAAAAAAACGAAAAAAACAAAATAAAAATAGTTGGCCAATGAATAATGGTTAGGGGATAATCTAGCAAGGTTTAATGTCATCATCAACATCTAACACATTATCTCAACTAATTGGGATAGGCTATATGAATGCATGTCCACCATTCCACTCTACCAAGGGCCTATCTACTGATTTTCATTCCGACCAAAAAAATAAAAATAAAAAATAGAAGAAGAAAAAGGCCAAATATCATGCAGCTCGGATCTTCCCATATGTGGAATTTTTGGTGCATCAACCGTCCACGATGAGGCCCACTGCATAGTTGGCTTGGATCGTTAATTCCCAATTGTTACTTTACAGCCTTTAAGCCAAAGCATTTACATAATGGTACATGGGGAAAGAGGTGAAATCTGGATGGGTTTGCACCCTTTCAGCCAGATCATTTGCATAATAGGCCCCACCCCACTGTGGATGGGTCCACATGTAGGAACCATCACCATCTGAAAAACAGTGTAAAAGCACGCACAATGACAGCCTTAGCTCTAGTACAATAGATCATCGACACTGACTTCAGTGCGCCCCACGTCGGATTGGTCCTGAAAATGTACTCGGAAATTAAGGATAAAACATCTCCAAGAGCATTGGTAATTCCTGAAAGATTTCCCACAATGAATTTACCATCTAACAACATCTACCATCCAAAAATTAATACAGGTATTCACCATTCTCATCGACCCAGAAGCCAAACGCATGTTGCTGCACTAGCACAGAACAAAAACATAAAGGCTTCTTGATTTTCCTTCTTTTTTTTTTTTCTTTTTCTTTTTCTTTTTCTTCAGAGGAAAAGCTAGCCATCTCTCTTTTTCCTTCTTGCTGCTATCTCTGCAGCCCAAGCTTTGCCCACATCCGTCTGGAATTTTCCTGTGGAAGATTCGAAACTTATAAGGAGAATGAAAACAAATGGAGCAGAAAAATACTGTGAACTTTCAAAATAAACTGCATTCCGGTATTTAATATCTCATTTATGGACAAAGAGATGAAAGAAATTTTTTATTCTCAATCACCATTTTTAAGCTCAGGCAAGTTGGATAAGACTTGTCTGAGTCAACTCGTCGAACTTTATCCAGTTTGATACCACGAGTCACCCCTGACTCATGCCAGTCCCAACCCGAGTCCAGACTGAACAAGTTGGTCCAAGTCACCAAGTCTTTTAACCATGATCTCAGTAGTAGAGCTGCAACTTGGGTTCGGGTTAATCTAAACCCAACTGATCCAACCCAACCTAACCTGAACGAGTTGGTCCTAGGCAATCATCAAGTCTTTTAACCATGCTCTCAGTAGTAGGGCGGGTTCACAATTTAATTGGCTTAATTTGAATTAATATATGGCACATGTACAGTTTCTTGGTGCATGAGCCCAGACTACTGTACAAATCCCTTATCAACGAGAAAGTTGGCGAGCAAGGGGCTGTGGCTCAGGTGGGCCCACTGTGATGTTTATAGGAAATCCACCCTAACCACTTGCTACATCACCCCATATCAAGCCTAGGGCCAGCAATCAGCCCCATCCGTAATTCAGGTGGACCACACAATTGGAAACAGTGTACAGGGCAACACTCACCCTCCAAACTATTTCCCTTGGTGTGGCCCACATGAATCACGTTTGAGCTTGACTTTTGGGCCCCAAGCCTAATTTTGTTGTGGCATCTAATGGTGGAAGTGGATTTCATATAATCATCATAGTGGGCCTTGTAAAAAATCAGGGGTGAACGTCTCTCTTCAAACTATTTCCTTCAGAGTGGCCCACCTACATGTCAGCCTGATATTTTTAGCCCTAGGCCTAACGTGAGATTACACATCTAATGGTCGGAGTGGATCTCACAAAAACATCAAGGCGGACCTCATAAAAAATTCCCCCCACCCACACCCACACACACACACACACACACACACACACACACACACACACACACATATATATATATATATATATATATATATATATATATATTAGCCTCTAAACAGTTGGCAAAGGTATGCCCAACATTTATTTTTTACGGGGCCCACCGTGATGTGGTACGTAAAATCCACTCCAACCATTAGCTATGTAATCTCACATAGGCCCAGGGCAAAAAACTAAGGCTAACTTGTGATTCAAGTGGACCACACCAAAGGAAATAGTTTGGAAAGAGATTTCGCCCTTGATTTTTATAGGACTCATAGTGATGATTTTACGAAATTCACTTCAACCATATATGCCACAACAATATTTATGCGTGGGGCCCAAAACTTAGGCCCAAAGGCGATTCAGGTGGTGAAATAGTTTGGAGGGTGAGCATTGACTTGTACATTGTTCCAATCGTGTGGTCCACCTGATTCACGAATTGGGCTGATTTTTTGGCCCTACGCCTAACATGGGGTGACGCACCAGGTGGTTGGGGTGGATTTCACATAAACATTACGGTGGGGTCTACCTTTTAAATACGAGATGAAAGACACGTACACCTGGACATGGCAGACTTTTCATTTTGCTTAGAGAGAGAGTAGGAAAGCTGCAGAGGAAAGAGGAGGAGAAGTGGAAGTGGAAGACTCGGAAATCGTCGCAACTGAGGTTTTTATTATTATTTACTTGTATCTTTTTTTAAAGGAAAAACCAAAACACCATTTCTCTTATCGACAATATCATCAATACATCCCAATATATCATCGGCATAAAGAAGTCGAGGTACTTTCCGGGGTTTTGTATCGCCGAGGTGTGATGCCGAAAATATCAGCCGGTATTATCGATATCACAAACACTGGGTTACAGGTTGGGTGCTCTTGAGGTTGGGTTGGGCTCAGGTTGACCCTCAATCCAACCCGCCCAAGTTGCACCCTACTCAGTAGGCTGCAAGTGAACCTGCAGAAGATTTCAGAAGGCATTATACAGTACCTGGCCGAAATTTTTGGGCACAGTACTGGTTGGTTTTTCAGTTTGTGCAAGTCAGACGCATGCTCAATCGCTGATATGATGGGCCTCAGAATGGATGGCCCATGCATAACAAGGAAAAAACCCCTCAGAATGGAGATTGTTGCTAGAGAATGTTTAGCCATCATTTGGTAGAATATAAATGCTATATTGGGACACAAAATTGAAAATGGTGGAGTAACATGTGTAGGTTTGGGATTGGGGTAACTTCCGGTCACCAAATGGGGGTGACATGCAATACTCTAACGTTAGTTTTGCAACATTTAAAAAATGCTGGTGACTCTTCAAACGTATACATGATCTGGTTGTACCCTACCAGTAAGAAGACTACTAACCATCTGTTCCCTTGAATTTGGAATATATCAAAGCTGGGTTTGCCCGACATGGTGTCATCTTGACAGATAGTCGGATGCAGTCAGCAGTTGATGGCCCCAAAAATATAGAAGAATCATATATAACAGTGACGAAAACAAGAAAAATGATAAATAGATTTACAGCAAGGAGAGATTAAAAAGATGAATCATGATACAGGTGCAAACGTTGCACCTGTGCAAGATCCAGGCCATATACCAAGTCAGGCTTTGTGCAAGCATGACAGACTAGCCCAATCATCTGGCTGTACACACATATTGGATATAGGTCATTGGTGATTTTCTCTCTAACTGCCCATGAACCAAACATGCCGGTGGCCCACTTGATGAGTGGATTGGACTGATTCCAACTAGGGGATGTTCACACTCCACCCCACCTAATTATTTCCCTGGATCTCATAAACTTGTACCACAAATACTGAGATTCACCTCTTCAATCTCCTCCTCACCTGAGTGACCATAGAATTCATCCAAAAATATTTACCTGCAGTGGACTGGAAAAACTCTTCCAAATCCATCCCTTGGTCTGACAAAGAAAACACAAATGTCAGTTTTCAAAGTGAGGGATGAGACATACTACAATTCTTTATTTTGATGGTAGAAATGAAAATTCTTCATTAAGGGCCAATTTGTATGCAAAAGGAGAACTTGCAGCAGCGGTGGGACACATCGCCAACTCACTTGCGTCTCATTATTTTGTGGGAGTGTTCCCACACGGCCACACCTAATGTTTTCAACATCAGAATTAACAGATGTATCGCATCCTTGGGATACAGAAACATATCGGGTATCGCATGGGAAAATATTGGATGTATCGCATAATGTTTCATTGTCTTTGGAAAACATTGGGAAATTGATCGAATTTTTCAATGAAACTTCAAGGATGTTAAAAAAGCAATCATTATACACTTAAAAATCAAAAGAACACAAAAAACAAGTACACATAATAAGTTTCCTTTATATAGGGTCATAACCTATGCACTGTCTACCTGTGTGTTGTCTAACAAAAGTGATGCAACTATATTAATTATTAACAAAAAAAATGCATACAATTTATAAATCATAGAAGACATGGATGAAACCACGACTAATTAATTATTTTTAAAAATTGCACATGTGAAGTACTAGTAATTATAATTAAATTGTTCAAATTATGTCTCATAACCCAAAAATTAGGTTTATTTCCTCATAATGATGAGATTGGCGGACATTAATTGGAGTTCGGAATGAAAAATATCCAATGGTCCTATTTCAACAAGTGTCCAGGAATCAAAGGTTAGGATTGTTCAAACTATCTGATTTTGGTACCGTAACTCAATGATAGTGGGTTCCACAATTTAATTGGTTTAATTTGAGTTAATATATGACACATGTACAATTCCCAAGTGCATGCATATCAAGTATTATACTTGCTAGAGTACCTTTCGTTACATTTTGTTGATGGAAGTGAACTTGCAAAGGGGTCAGCAGCTCCTGTGGACCTCTGTGTGAAATCCACCCTGAGCACCAGGTGCATCACCTATTTTAGGCCCAAGGCCCAAAAATCAGCCCCATCTGAGATTCAAGTGGATCACATGATTGAAAATAGTGTACACTGAACAGGGCAACACTCACCCTTCAAACTATTTCCCTTGGTGTGCCCCACCTGAATCATAGATGGACCTAATTTTTTAGCCTCATGCCTAAATTTTAGTGTGGCATCTAATGGTTGGAGTGGTTTTCATATAATCATCACAATGGGCCCAATAAAAATCAAGGGTGAATGTCTCTCTCCAAATTGCTTCCTTTGGTGTGGCACACACGAATCATAGGTCAGCCTGATTTTTTGGCCCTAGGCCTAATGTAGGATTATGCATTTAATGGTTGAAGTGGATCTCACATACGCGTCAAGGTGGGCCACATACCATGGGCCTTGAGCATCTCCACGTTCGAGGCAAATGATGTCTGATTGACCCAGGCCATACCTCGTTGGAAAGCATGTCCAATTTCCTTTCAAATGAGCTTTGAATCACCTCAAGCAGAGTTCCAAGGAAGGAGTTATGGTCATTTTCATGAACCCCTGTGGGGCTGGCAACATGTCAGTGCCGCAGCCCAGTCTAGCTTCCAATGTGTCCTTTGAGCGCATCCTTTGAGCACATCCACATAGTGATGGCAATGTATCACACCCCATTGGAAATATTGGAAAGTTGAGCCAATTTCCTTTCCAATCAATTTTGAATCACCTCAAATGGAGTGCCAAGGAGGAAGTTATGGCAGTTCTCGTGAAGAGTGCTGGCAACATGCCCACACACGACCACAGCCCTGCATTCAAAACGTCCACACAATAATGGCAACATATCATGCCTCGTAGGAAAGCTAAGCCAATTTTCTTTTGAATCACCTCGAACAAAGTTCCAAGGAGTTGTGACTGTTCTCGTGAGGCCGCATAGAGGAACAACTTGTCCCTGCCCGACCACTGCACTCGTCCTTGAGCGCATCCACGCTCGAGGCAAATGATCTCCAATGGCCATGTATATTATCTCATTGAAAAGCTGAGCTAATTTCCTTTCCAACGAGCATTGATTAACCTAAAATGGGGTCCAGACGAGTTACAGTCATTTTCGTAAGACGGCGCAATACAGTAGACAAAGACGTCGTAAAGGGGGCACTGGTTCTGATACTAGGATCGTATGTTCCAGCCCTAATGAGGGGAAGCCCCCCGGTATCCTCCATTGTGCTTGAGATGCAGTATTTTATAACTACATGTATGCTTTGAACAGCCGGTAGCTTTGTCACATGATTGCCAGAGAGCAAACAACATCTTTTACTATACAAATGACGATTTGAGTCTAATTGAGGATTGTGAAGATTCAACATTCCGCATTCAATGTCTCAACTAGACGACTATGGCGACCATCCAAGTTGCTCTCATGACATGGGTTTCCCACCTGCCAATGAGCTCATGCGATATATCTTATTCCCAAGCCCATTCAATTAACTCAACTGCTTTATAATCATGTCGAACGGTTGGCTCATGATGCCCTAGCCTAGCACTAAATGCTTACCACTCAACAATCGGTACATGATCCTGGAGGTTGGTGTTTTCATTCACTAAATAACTGTGTCTACCTCTCTAAGTCAATTTATAATCTCCCCCTCTTACACAACCTCGTGTAGTCCGGTATTTAGAAAGCTACTAGCTTAGATAGTCAAGTGCCTTGACTCCCTGTTGCATAGTCCTGTGCTGTTCAAGAGGATACAACTATACGCTCCCTATCTTTTGAGCTGACACAGTCATGCACTAACCCTCTCCATTGCTACTGTGGTATGCGTCACATACCAAATCACTTAAGCTAAACTCAATACTGCCTCGAGCTGGTCAGTTATGAGAGAAATCAAGCATGACTCTTTGATGCCCTATAAAGTGATCACCAGTCTTCCAGGTAACACCCGATGTCCCTTGCCCAAGTGGTGAGTATATTCTAGCTAGTTGGGAGACATGATGCTAAGGCTAGGTGACCCTCCTAACAGTGTGAGATAATTTGTATAACATGCATCATTTGTAGCATGCACATTTCATTTATAACTCTCTTGAGCTTTGCCTTATGGCCTATTTGTTTCATCAATTACCTGGGTACTGTTAAGGAAATGTGCAACGATTACAAATTATTTTACCCGTCTCCTGACAACATCTACATTTGACTACCAATTCCTATATTTCGTTTATCAATGGTAAAATCGTATTGATCGAATTTTTATATTAATGTCAAATCATCATCAAAATACACTGATGTCACTATTTGGATTAAAGATTTTCACAATAATGCAATGAAAAGAAAAAGTGCAATGACTACAGATTCCTTTACCTATCTCTTAAATACATTTGCTTTTGACTGACAATTCCCGTGTTTGGTTTGGTGGTGGTAAACTCATAATGATGACACATTTTCTTTACATTATTAGGGTATTTGGTGAAACAAAAAGGTCCTTAGAATCAAGGGTATTTCCTCTAGAATGCAATTAAGGGCATGTGCCAAACTATAGCCCAAAATTTACTACGAACCAAAATAATAAAAGCCATTCAACTGTGTGCGCTCTCTTTCCTTCTTATGTATATTTGGCTGCCTGTGAGTGTCTATGTGAGTTCGATACCCAACTAAAATCAATGCAAACATATGGTATCCTATATTACAACAACTCATGAATCTGGTCTCACGGATACATATATTAATGTCATAGAATAGACATACCATTCCTTTAGCTTCTAATAAGGCACAAACGGTTTCAATTATTTCTCAAATAAGACTTCAAAAGGCAGATGGTTTTTCATTGCTTTCATCACAGAATATTTCAGACGGCTCTCATAAGTAAATATAACACTAAATCTCTCAAAGCAATGCCCTTCAGATGAAAATAATCAAGAGAATGAGCCATACCATTTTCATATTCTAAAGCTTGAAGTATCATCTCCACCTGAATGAAGGGAAAAAAAAAACAGAAAAAAACTGATCAATAGCAGCTTTGCTCGAAGAAAAACTCAAAAGTTAAAACAAGATGAGGAAAGGTGGAAAATGCAGATATTAGTTTTTGAGGTAAAATACTTACTGATAAAGAAATAGTTGACCCCATTTAGTTGGGATAAGGCTTAGATGATGATGACTAATAAAGAAATGGCTAAGGCAAATAGAGAATGTCACTGCAAACATCATTACTGCAGGTACCGGTAGATGTCCATTAGCAGCGAAGCTAATGACCTGTCAAACGCTCCATGGCTAGGTGATCAACAGTATCATCGAGCTCTAAGCTTTACAAATCAGGCCGTGGCTAGGTGATCCAGAGCATTGATCTGATGGACCCCACCATGGACGGACCATGCCCCAAAGATCTCCATATGGGGACAATCCTGACCATAAATTGATGGCCTGCAAAAACTGGGGCATTCTACACTGCAGTCAAGGCAGATCAAGTCCCAACATTGAGGCACAGCTATACAAACTCCGGTCTTGAACTATATGTATACTCGAGCCAAGGATCATATAATCCCTCTAAAAAAATGGAACTCTCAGATCACATTAGCAGCACATAAAAGCTCCGTTTACATTATGAAGATATGAAAATCATGGGCTCACCCACATGAAAAGTTCCGGAGAGATACAGAATAACCAAGGAAACCAGTCTAGAAAGTTGCATGTGGATCCATTGACTGTACTGGTTGAATTCACCACCATAAACAAATAAAAGAGTAAATCATTCCAAATGCATGCACAGTTTTTAGATGATATACATTTAGCATAAATCAGGCATGTGAGAACATTTTGCACAAAAGTGCATAGCTACGGAACATAAACAAAAGCGCATAACCAACACCTAGATTACCTAGATTGTGGTCACATCTACAAACAGCATCCTTTTCAATTTGTTTCAGCTACATGCCAATCAAATCAAATAAACTATCATATGTATCCAACAATACCTGGTAGTGGATATGGTAACAAGTTGAAATTCGAGAATATAGGAACCCCATTATTATTCATCTATGCTCTTAAACCTTCCTTGGTTCATTATTTCAAGTTTTCAACATCATACATATACTGAGATAGGTAGTGTACCTTGTCAAAGTCTTTGACAACCTTTGCTTCAGGGGAAGAATTTTCCTCATACTCCATCCATAATTCACTTATTTCCTTTGCTGCAAAAAGGAAGATGAAAGTAAACGAAGGTAATCTACAAAGGTGATGAGCAAAAGGAAGATATATTTTCCTAAATATGGAAAGCTCCTATTGAGTTTTCCGTTTGAGAATATTCCTACTGTGTTGAGAATGGCAACGATGCTCGACTTAGAGATTGAACAGTTAGATGTAAGAACATTTGTTTGCATGAAAATCTTAATGAGGAAATTATATAACTCATCAGGAGGCTTCGTTGAAGAAAACAAGAAGAAATAGTTTACTTGCTGGACAGTTCGCTTCACAGCTTAAAATGGGCGCCAAGGTGTTGCCGTGTTGGTACAAACAGTTTGATTCCTTCATTGTGAACTTGAGATTTCATAGATGTGAGGCAAATCACCATGCCTATGTTCTATGGTGCATGTGGCTTCAATAAAGTTTTAAAGAAGCAATACATATCCTTGGTCTGAGGATGTGTCAACATCAAGGTGTCCCATAATGGTAACAGTTACAGCCACCGTTACCATTATAATACGGGCCATAACGGCCCCCATTCGGCCATTACAGTCCTTTTTTTTTTGAAAAAAAACTATTACAGGGCTGTTACGGCTCTGTTACAGGACTGTTACAGTATCGTTACAGCCTGTTTTTTCTGTAAAAGCCATTACGGCCCCATAATGCGTAATGGTTATGATTGTTACCATTGCGTAACGGTCGTTACGGCCGTTACATAACCAATTTTGGGACACCTAGGTCAACATCCTTGAGCTTTCAATTTGTGTAAGTGGGGGCCATGGTTCGATATCCAGAGAGTGGATCTAATGGGTGGCCCAAAGAAAGACGGGATGATCTTAATCCCTTGATTGGTGGATACACCAATCTAGGATATTTGTGGAGCATTGTTCACAATTGACAGGGCCCATCAGATCAACAGTCTGGATCACTGAAGCACAGGCCCCTCGAGGCCCAACCATACTACACATCCTTAGGGTGAGGATGACCATCATCATTGTCTAAGCCTTATCCTAACTAAAAGGGGTCAGAGGGTGAGGGTGATACGGTTACTATAATTTAGAACACATTATCAAAGAATAGATTGCTCCATATACTTCTGAGTTCTGACTATCCATTGTCATAGAAGGGCAGATTGTAAGAGAAATTATTTTGTTCTGAAGTATCAACAGTCAAGAACTATTTGATCATCAACCGACGCTGAGTTAGGGACCTCAAGAATCTTTACACGGAGATCTTTCAAAGTCCCAAGTTCTGTCTCATAAAATTTGAATGAGTCTGTTTTTAACTTCAGGAAGATTAAATTCTTTGCTCTTTTTGTTGTGCTCTATTTGTAGCTGTTAAGGCATTGATTACTTGTCTTTGTTCTTTTCCTAAAAAAATGATTTTATCTTTTGAAAAAGAAAAAAAAGAAGATTTAATTCTATATTCCTACACCATGGTCATGACTTGTGGAATTTGTCACCAATAACAGCATAAGTTACCTCTTGACCCTCCGCCAAGTAATTTGCACATGTACTCTAGCGCTTCTCGTTCTCTTCGACTTTTTTCCTCCTTAGGGACACCATCTGAAGGAGTGATGTCACCAACAATGGCTATTCAAGCAATAAAGAAGGTAAGAAAAAAGGCGCAGATTCTGAACAAACAGCTTCAATACATGAAAAAGAAGTTAAAAACAAAAGCGGGCATCATTATTAAATAACTACTATTCTTTCCAAAAAAATATATTTTATTAAACAACTAATATGGTTTCAAAGGGTTATTTCTTTTTTGATAATGTAAAGGTGATAATTCAGGTTTTGGTTGATCATTAAGCATGGTCCATGCCTAAAAGAAGATATAGTTAAAAGAAGTTATAGGTACCGCAGTGCATACGGTGTGAGAGATGGTTACATTTATTTCCTTATGCTATATATCCTCATTAGAATGAATCACACACTATCCGTGATTTCATTGCCAGTCCACTGAACCATTGGATGGAGAAACTATTCGAAAAAGGTTTAAAGTATATGCATTTACTGAAAATTTCAAAATATAGACCAAATAAAAGAATGCCAAAGCTACTCCAGATGAAGTTATTTGGATTAAGGTTCTTACTTATGACATTGGTAGATCAGCATCCGCCCCTCATGGTGTTCAAAGAATGGTGTCTGTTGCAACTTCTTCCAATTATACATTAAGTTTGTTGCAACTGTGACATGCTTGGTTGGCTGTATATCAATCTAGACAACAATTTTTCTCCTAATTCCTCAACAACATCAACCATAACTATAAGCCTACAAGGTATTTCCAGCGGCCACAATTGCAAAAAATAAGTATTCATGGAAATCTGGCACCAAAAAGCTCAGTTAAAGGGTTTTCTATGGGTATTAGATCCTATCAGTGGGGTAAGAAGGGAGAAGAGATGATGGTATCTACCAAGTGGAAAAAAAGAAAAGAAAAGAAGAGACAATCACCAACCTTTGGAAATAAAGAACGTGGGAAGGAATATTACGTTCCAAATTGAAGCTGTTTTTTTGCAAATTTGGCAGGTTTTTACAAGAAAACTCTCTTCTGCATGCATATATCAAACAGGTCGTTCAAGAAACCATGTGAAACTTATTTTTTTATTTTTTCTTTTTTTGTGAAGGCCCAAAATTTCAAAATTACATGAACAAATTGCATCCTAATGCAGCCTAAAACTAGAAAGAAGGATTTAGCAATGTTCTTTTTTTAAAAAAGGACGACTTAGCAAATTCCTAGTTAGTTTCACTGAGAACAACAACATAAAACAAAGATTATGTTAATCAAGGAATATTGAAAAGAATGGCTGATAAAAACAAAAGCAAAACACTAATGTGAATGGATGACTCTAGAGCCTTGAGTAATTCAGGTGCCATCTCGCATTATTGAAGTACTAAAAGTAAAAATTTCAATTATTTACTTACTATATACACATTAGATCGTTGCAGCAATTAAAACATCTCCGAAGTCACTTGTGCTCTCCAAAGATAAATGGTGTTTTCCATTCTGTGTTTGCTTGTTACCAGTTGCATACTTGCTGAGTTTTATATGTTTTTCCCTTTTGGCAAATTTGCTAGGATGATCAAATACAGAATTGTTCTACCCATTTATCTTCTAATCAAGAAAAACTATAGAACTGGAAAGAAGCTAAAATCCAGCATCCCACCTTCAGCAATATCATGGACGATAGCCATTTTCACACACCTACAAGAGAAACCCATGTGCAGTTCGCTGTGTTAGAAGAAGTCTCCATAATCACTCAAAAAAAAAAAAAAACTCGTAAACTAACATAATGGCCCTTCCTGTTCTGCCAAATCAATGAGAAGTTCTGCGATGATAATAAGCCTATATTCTAAACAGGCCAGTTCATGATAAACGAATACTTGCAATCAGTTTTATAACCCTAACTGAAGGGGAAGTTCAGACAGGTCTGGACCAGGATCAGCCACCAAAATGGGCCAATCACCTTAAAACCTAGTCAGTTAAGTGGATAATATTTTGGAAAAGAGCCTGGATCCAATATAAAGCTCTGTACGTGTACAATGTGCATCTAAATGCATCCGAGTACATTGAACATAGATGAACTTAAGCATACATACTGTATTTAGACGCACGTAGATGCATTTCAATGCACTTAGACACACTTTTGTACCATAAGCGTAGGGTGTGTTGGATGTACAGTTTTGGAGAAAGGGGGTTTGGCCCAAATAGGTGTTTTAGCCAAAAACCTTTTCTGGGCAAGATGGCCATTTGCAGGTATCTGTTTTTGGCTGCACAAAACCAAATAGTTTTTTGGCGTGGAAAAGGCCTTCCACCAAATTATGTAACTATTTCGTAACAAAAGCCAAAATGCCCTTTTGCAAGTCAATTGAAATTTAATATAATAAGTACACTAGTTATGCTATCAAATACTAACAATAATTAAAAATCAACAAAAGGCTAATTTTTAAACCTTTTGGCTATTAACACAGTTATCATACATCTTCCTTGCAATCTCCTCTTGCATTCTCTTCACATCCTCCCACTCTGTGCACCTGTTTAGTTAGCTTTCATGATTCTCATGCCCACAACTCATTCCGGTACTCATCGTACACAAAATAATCTCCCCCACTTGTGACACAGATGAAGTTGTGCAAAGTACATGAGCCATTTATTAATTTCACCTACATTTGTAATGAGTAGGATAGTGCCTCTTAAATATTGGAAATTGTTTTTTTAATAATTACCAAATATCCACTTGATAGCAATAGCATTCCTAATGATGAATGCAAGAGGTTGAAAAGCTCCTCAGAAACTGACAGTACGTGATTTTGTTACAACACTCTCTTAAATGGTACGGCACGCAATGGTACAAAGCAAAAAATAAAAAATAATGACTCATTGTTGTTATTGTTGTTGTTGTTGTTATACTAATTATTATTATTATTATTCTGCCACTACTACAAATTGGGGTCGGCTACATGAATCCCCACAATTAAAAACTTCTTGGGGGCCACCAGAATGTTTATTTGCTATCCCACCTGCTGATAAGGTCACAAAGACCTGGATGAAGAGACCACACAAATATCAGTTTGGTCCAAAAATTGTGGCCCACAACAAGGTTTAAATAGTCAATCACCACTGTTTCCTGTGGTGTGGTCCACCTGAGATTTGGAACTGCATTTTTGGGATCATGCCCTAAAATGACCTTTCAAAACGGATGAACAGCGTGGAAGTTAGTCAAATACATCAAGGTGGGCCCCACAGTCAGGGGGTGTGGGGAATCCACCTAAGCCGAGCACAATTCAACAAGCCCAAAGGATGTGATGATCAATGGATTCCAGATTCTATTCGAGACTGATGTTTCCAGAAACTAACCTGTCTCTGTTGACGCCAGGAATGTCGGCAGCGATGAGCGCCATGACACCCATTCTGTACATGTGATCGGAGATTGACTCCGGGTCCTGAATTTCACGCCGGACCCACCCGGCTCTCTTCGTCGTCTGAAAATCAAGAAAAACAGGTCATTTTTCCGCAACAGGGATTCACTGCAGATCATTTGAAGACGGTATCAATCATGTGCATCTGATCCCAGAAAATTCATACACACAACACATGTCCACGACGATCCAACACATTCATTGGGCGGGTCCCACCATGGATGGACCAGGTTCCAGAAATCAACACGAGTCAAGCAATTAAGATAACACAGCTGACGGATTTCACCTCGAAAGTCAAGATCAGCCTATCATAAGGTGGACGTCCATCCACATTAGGGCCCGCAAAATGAACGGTCCAGATGACGAATCCCGTGACTCTTGGGTCCCATTTCGGTGGGACAGGTTAGAGATGATGGTGGGTCCGACCTTGAGACGATGGCAGAGAGAGAGGAAATCGATGGCGGAGGACGCTTGGAGATAAGGAGATTCGGCATTGGTGGAATATTCCTTGCTGGATGAAGATTCCTCCCCTGCTCCGCTTTTCCCAGCGTGGGAGATTTCAGTGGCCATTCGAATCCGACGGCTGGAGATGGTGCCTCTGAGAGATCGGAGGGTGGTGGTGTGAGTAGAGACGATGGACGGGAGAAGGAATGAGGATTTGAAGAAAGCTCGGCAGCTCCCACTCATTTTGACCGCCTACTCTTCCCGTCCGTTAATTTCCGTATTTTTAGTTTAGGCCATTGTGAAATTCCATGAATGCCCTTCCGTGGAACACACATCTGTCAGAGATAAGGCTGCAACTTCAGTCGGCCATAGCCCGACCCCGATTGACTGAAATCCGAAATTTCTACCAAAACTCAGGTACACCATCTATCCATTAATCGAGTGTGGGTCCTCCTAATAAAGAAACCAGTACAAATGGTTTGGATTAGGAAAGCATGGCATGGATTCAATGGCTGTGTTTAAATGATACGTGTACATCTAATAAGAACCTAAATCATTAATAAGTATCTTTAAATCATTATAATGGGATCCGCTTAATAGTGGGATCAAGCCAGCGCCTACTTTGAACCATTCATTCATCATGGCATTGACTAGGTTGGCCTGATCATCAGGGTTAAATTTCAAGCTTGGGCCCAGCCTTTTTGTATTTTTTAAATGTAGTGAATTATTAAAAAAAAAAACTTTAATTTTTTTATAATTTAATTAGCTTAAGAATTGCCATCTAATATAATAAAGTATCCAAGAAAAAAGATAAACATAACTCTAAGAATTAGAATTAGCACAAGTGGATGCCACCAAGACATCTGTGGAATTGCCAATACTAATCCATTCCAATTCTTTCAATTAGAAAGCATCTCTCTCATCCATTGTGGATGAAGGAGAATGGTTAAAAGCCAACATATTTGCGATGGAGCAAAGATAGAGAGATGCACGAAGCTATCCCACACGTATGAAATGCCTGATGAAGAAAGAGGAAGGAGATAAGTATCCCTCTCTATCTACAAAGAGATCCCTGGAGGAGTAGGGATGTCCAAGGCTCTCCCATTCTCCTCCAGAATGAGATTTACATGTAAAGAAAAGTTAAGGTTTTGAAAAACACCAATATAATACTCTACTACCCTACAACCTTTCATATGACTAATACATTGAATGATTCTTCGTACTCATGCCATTTGGATGTCTTCAATCTATATAGAAATAAGAGTTCAATTGATCGATCAATCAATTAAACTCCAAATTAAATAGATTGGTCTCTCGAGAGTTTTGGACAAGTTCAATCAATCAATTGCTCGGGTTAATTAATTGAGGAAATTCCAATTTAATTAGTTAATTATCTATACACTTTTGTCTGTGTTCAATCAATCAAATATAAAGGCTATTCGATCAAGGGTTGGTCGATCGATCAATACATATATTGACAGCGCACGTTTGTTTTACGTAATTATGCAAATTATTTTCTATTTCGAGTGTAACCTATAAATATGGGTGTAATGCAGGATCGTGGTATTTTAAGTAATCAAGGGGCTTGTTCTAGAGAAATGCTAGGTTTTGAATGAGGGTTTTATATTTGTAAGTCAATCTATCTCTTGTAATTCGTTTTTATAGTGAATAGTTATCGTTTTGTGTTATAATTTTTTCTACACGAGTTTTTTCATGCAAAACTCATGTATTCTTGTGCTTACTTTGTTGTGTTTATATTTTGCATGTTTGATTTGAATTCAAAATTTACTTCTGCGGTCTCTCAACAAATCATGTATCCAATATTTCATCAAATCTCTCTATCATCATGGCCATCCATAATTCATTTGATATGCATGCAAATAAAGTTGTGGACCACGAGACATAAATCTTTACAATATCATTAAGTGAAATAAAAAACTTTTCAAATAATTTAAATTTTTAAAAAAAGGTGAAAACTTTTGTAAAACTTTTTACAATCTTTGGAATGATAGGTCGAATGGCAAAATCAGTTGATGAATGTTTGATCTCAAAAATCTAACTCATAAGATGGTCCCAATAAATAATAGATCTCCTATTAAATCATGTGAGCCTCTTATGGTCAAGAGACTTCAATTGATCCACTAATGCATACCCAGCATGTCCAATACTACGAGCATATTTATAGGACACACTTACACTCTTATATATGAGAATGCACTTGCTGATCATAGAATTAGACCATGAAGACCTTCTATCTTAATTCATCAGAGTCCGTCTTTCAACCCGTTAGGTGATCATGAAACAACAAGGCATTGAGATCCATGCCCACAACTCTCCTGCAATGACCGTTGGACCATTGTATACCCATGTTCATCTATTTTAAAGATTTTCCTAGATATTAATTATAACACTGCAATATGTCTCAAGCCTTTTGCCTTATAACCTTATCGAACCCAGATTAATGTGACCCAATCAAAGTTGCATTAGGGTTAAGTAGTTAATAGGTTGGGCTCCAGTTCGATAATTTGGGTTGGGTTAGGCTTTGGGTTGACCCATCGTTGTGGGTTGGGCCTAGGTTGACTTAGCCCCATGCCTGCGCATTACAGTTCTAGTCAAGAGTAGTTGAGTTGGATTGGGCGTGAGTTGACCCAACCCACCAAAGTAACACTCCCAGTGGCTACAGACTGGGTTTGGGCTGGGCACTTATGACCCAAGGCCCTGGAATGGGCCTATCCCAGCAGCCCGAAGCCTGAGCTCAATAAAAATTGATTGGCCTTGGACCCCACCCTACCCAACTTAAACCCAACCCCCAAAATTGAGAAAATCCCCCCAATATAAGATTCCTAATTCATCTTTTGATCAAGTGATCAAAATATTTTTTGAAAATAAAAACATTTTACATATGCAGTCAGGTGAGCCAGGCTGGGTTGGCATACATGAACCTAAGCCTAACCCAAAAAATAATTGGGTCATGCATATGGGCCCAAGTCTAGCCCAGCAAGTAGGTCCAAGCCTGACCCAAAGCTAGGTTGGGTGAGCCAATCAGCCCTTTGCCCCCCTTACCCACAAGTACCCCTATGCGTGGCCCTTTCCTCGCTTGAATGTGAGTCATTGACCTACTGACCACGTATTAAAGAGTGAGAATTCTTCCAATCAAGGTAATCTTGTGTGGACGCTTTGGATTCTATTCAGTTTAGGAGTCGAAGAAGGGCTCCGTCGGTCGAACAAAATTGGGTGATGGTCCAACTTACAAAGTGTAGATTTACTCGTGAGTAAAGCAGGACTCTGTTGGTCTGAGTCGGTCCAACCGAAAATGATGTGGGTCACCTACTTTGTTACGCGGTTTTCAGAGGATGAGTGTTTTCTCTCATAAGGCAATGGTTGTACAGGTTAAGAGAATTTCGAACGTTTCGATTATAGTGGAGAGTTCTGTCACTTTAAGCTGCAGTTTTTTCCAACAGGGCTTTCTATGTGAAATCATTTCCATTTAACGTGCTTCACAAAGCACAGGATTGACAATAATACTAGATCTTTATTATTATTATTATTATTTTATGTTAGCTTGTTAGTACACACCCACCCATGTCACTACACACACTCCATGTTAGCCACCGCCGCTAGGGATCGATACCAAGACCTCAAGTGTTGAAAACGAGGTATCTCCACCCAGTCTGCCAGTTGAGCTATGGATATGGGTGTCCATAATATTAGATCTGAATTTCTAGTATCTAGAGTTAATCTGAGTTTATCATGAGCTATGAGCTCTGAATTTCAATAGGTAGCCTTTGGTGCTAGCACCATCAAATAAGACCCATAATCTCAACTGTTTGGACCGCCGGACCATGGTTCCAGGTACCACCTTCAAGTGGAATTGTATAATACCTATACCTCTTTGTTTTAATCGTTCAATTGCGAGTCCTTGTAGCATGATCCTAACCGTTCAAACGATGTGGGTTTAAGCCCACATCCCATCTGCAGTGGACCCCAAAAATGGATAGTCCAATCCCTGGGCCCTTTACAGTGGTTATGTAAAGGTAACAATCTGGGGAGCAGGTCTACGACTTCAACGCAGCCTGCGCAAGTAGTGATGGTGGATGGACTGAGTGGATTTCTCACCGGCATGGTGGGCCCCACATAGTTCTCTTCACCTTTAGAGTTGCCTGAGGCTATGTGGGGCCCACCACTGCCCGTGAGAAATCCACTCAGTCCATCAGTCTCTCTGGCTCATGTTAGGACATAAGTCCAAAAATAAAGCAGATACAAAACTCAAGTGGGGCACAGTACAGGAAACGGTGGGGATTGAAGGCTTATCATTGAAACCCTCGTGGGGCCACATAAGTTTTAGATTAGGCTGATATTTGCGTGTTCAGCCCATCAAGTGGGAATCAATGAATGGTTTGGATGGCATATAAACATCACAACGGCTGTTTCTATCCCCACTGTTTCCTGTCATGTGGCCCACTTGAGTTTTGGATTGCCTCATTTTTTTTCTCATGCATTTATAAACGAACCATCCACAAATGTATCCATAAACAGCTTTCAACTTAGCCGGGTAGGCTCAGGCCCTCGCTAAGAAGGCTGTCAACGGTCTGGTTCAGTTCGGGTCCAACAGTACCCATACCCGGACTGATCAGGTCCATGTTTTGTGGGTACCTGGTCTGTCTTTTGAGGGCCCGACTTGGATCTGATTGAGTCTTTGGACCTTGGGTTTGGGTTGTGTCATGGGTTGTCCAATAAGGGAATTTTCATGGTCGGGTTCACCTGATGGATGGATTAGATCATGCATATGTGTACCATTTTGATACATAAGTGTGGACGCAGACTCTCTCACATGCATTTCGCTTAGCTTCCACTGCTAGAATGATTAAATATGTAATATATTTACTTTTACTTTAACATTACCTGAATAGTCATTCCTGATCTTAACCGGGTCTAAGTTGGTGGACCTGACCCAAATCCAACTAGACCTGCTTTTTAAACAGGGGCCAAAATGGTTGACCCGAACCTGACCCGATTCTTAAAGGGTCTGATAATCGGACCTTGTTGGGTGTAAATCCTGTATGCGGACCCAGCGCCTACTGGCTTACACCATTTGCGTCATTGATTTAAATCGATCCATCCATGAAAGTATGGTTTTTTCTTTCTTTTTTATTTTATTTTGTTTTAATTCCTTATACAATAATCCAAGTTAAGATAAATGTCTAGTTTTCAGTCCTACATTTTTGCAACAACTTCAATACATAAATCACCTTTTGAATTTTCACATGGACACAGGCTGTTTGCCTTTGTCCCCTCTTTCAATAGCAAGAGGGACAAAACTGGTGGGAGGGCTCAGCAGAGAATGATCATCGCTCAAAATTCGTGTGGAACAATATCTGTCGTTGATAGATTCTTCGTGTCTTGGTAGTCTGTTTGACCTGCAAGTTGCAGAAAAATAAATCCTCATTTCAGGCTAAACTGTGAATGCGTTTGGATCTCAATTGAATTGGATTGCAATTAGTCCTCTCAGTAAAGATTAGCAGCGCATTTGGATGCATTGTTGAATTGAATAGCAATCACTAATCTAATAAAGTGGAAATAACCAGATCATATAGTATTGGGAGGTCTCAGCTCCAAATTGCCATTGTGTTCCTTTCAAATCCAACTTGAAGCTTTTTGACATTTCTTCGTGATTAAACAGAAAATTTGCAATTCAATTCACATCTACATCCAAAGGCAGCCTAAATGAAGAAAACAAACTAGCCTGACTCTGCTAGTAATGAAGGGCTAGCCCCCATTTGGGTGTCATAGCTGAGATAGTGGGGGTTCTCAGCCAATTTAATATTTCATTAGTTCTACTCGAAAAGATTCTCTAAAATTTTAATTTGCATGAAATGTAGTGGTGGATATGATATGAAATACTGATCTACAGTTGGTCAAGGTTTTATATGATTCGCCTCTGAAATGAAAGTAATTTTGGTTTGACACAGCAATGGTATGGAAGGAGCCCCATATTTCAGAATCTAACCCATTCATGAGTTGGGAATCATCATTGGATCTGGCCTTCCCAATATCCCCACTATCAGATGATCCTAGGGTGGTTGAAAAATGATTTCAAAGGATGATCCATGTTTAACAGGGCCTAATTGGTTGATTTGGTTCATCTGATGAGGGAGAACTTATGGGTATCTTCCCATCCAAGATGGGTACACTGTGGTTTGGATCATCATAGGTTGTACCAAGCATAGAGTATGTTGGGCCAAGCAAATTGGTTGATCGAACATGTTATCTGTCCTCATTTCAAATATTGTAGTTAATACCTTTGAAGCTTGCGAGCTTCCCTTAGGCACTGTTTGGTAGATGCCGAAAAATGAGTTCATCTCATTTTATTTAAAAGTAACTGTGGTATTACAGATCAAGTTGTCCACCAAATGGCGCCTAAGGGAAGCTTGAGAGCTTCAAAGTTATTAACTACAAATTTCAAAGAGGACAGGAAATGTTCGATCAAGAGATATGATTGGCCCAACATACTCTAATACATAGTTACAATTAACTAAAATGAGATAAACCCATTTTTGGGTGTCTACAAAATGGCCTTACATTTTCAAGTCCAAAATTGCTTACCGTTGGCGGAAGTTGGAACTTTGCCTCCTGAGCAAGAAGGAAGTGGAACATCCGGTGAAGTACGTCATGTTCTCAGATGAAGATGCACTAAACTGCATTGTTCATAAGAAAGATCATCCAATTAGAAAATCAGGCTTCAGCTTTAGTTACATTACTGCTATTGGTATTTGTTAGTATTAACATCAATATCAAAACACTATGCAGTGCCCACTTTACAAAAATGCAAGTTCTAAATGTCTTAAAAAAATTCCAGAGAAAACCCTGGCAAGCAGATCGTTCGGTTTAGTGAATTGAATTGATAATTTCAGTTTAACTAAGGGCTTGTTTGGTTTACAACGGTGAATGGGTGTAAATGGGTAATGATTGTTTACTCTTGTAATTGTGTAGTGACATCACTTACATTTGACTGCAATGATGATTTTGCTACGTTGTTTGTTTCACCCAGAAATCACAGTAAAAATGATAGTTTTATGGTGTGAAAATTTAATGATAGCAATTTACTTTACCTACTTCCTTCACAAGTTTATTTGATCTCGATTTATGAGCCATAATTCCTGTTTAAACAAACACCTGGAAATGATATTGATGGCTCGTTTACTTTGCATTTTATAGGAAATTGGAAAACCAAACAGGCCATAAGGAGAAATGACTAAATTTAGTGATATATCCCAAGTCTTCATAACAAGGAAGTAGCCATCAAATTGCTGTAGGGATACCTTCATGCACCATTTGAAAGAAAAATGGTTGCAATTTGAAGCCCAGACCCCCTATATGAATGCTAAGGAAACTACAATGATGTTACTTCAAATTCATGAGACTAATGCTTAATTCGCTTTTATATGCATCCAAACACAACTCTACTATATACATTATATTACGAGAGAATCAGAGGCAAAAATTTGCACCCAACTAGATTTTTTTTTGAATTGCTAAAACTATTCATAATTAAAGGGAGCAGGAAGGCTTTTAAACCCAAATAAAGGGAACTTGGGTAATTTGGAGGTGAAGCCTTCTGTTGGGAGACCTATTTGTAAGGGCTAGACTATTTTTAAATGGTGGTGACTCTTCAACCATACACATGACATATATTCAAGCAATCCATCCAAACGATCAAATATCTCTTAACCAACTGTGGATTTCGCATGACCAAAAACTCACAATGACAGGGTGACAGTAACCTTGGAATTTGGACCTCTTACTATTTTACTTCATACAATCCATTTAGTAGCCACCAATTGAATGGTTAAGATTTCTTGATCATTTGATGGCCACCACTTGTGATTTCTTGATCCATATACAGTATTTCTCACGATTTGGATGGTCTGGGTAGAAGTACATGAATGATATGTGTACAGATGATGAGACACCACCATTTTAATCAGCTCTCTCTCTCTCTCTCTCTCTCTCTCTCTCTCTCTCTCTCTCTCTCTCTCTCTCTCTCTCTCTCTCTCTCTCTCTCTCTCTCTCTCTCTGTGCATTGCACGCATCATATCTTCTAGTTAATAAAGAAAGAAAGTATCAGATGACTAGCTAACATGACCAGAATTATCTCTTTTTTTTTTCTTTTTTTTTTTTCTCTCTTTTTACAAACTAAAATAAAAACAAAAAGATCCCATGCTTGCTAACATTAGAAAGGAAACTCAGTTACCATGAAAAATAGGTGAAAATAGAATAGCATCCTTACCATTGGTTTGTTAAAATCATCTAATTTGGAATGTTTGCTGTCTCCAAACTCAAGCCTTCTCCTTTCATTGGCCAAAGCAATTGCACATTTACAGATAAAGAATAGTAGTAACGTTCCCAAGAAAAGCATTGTAACAAACTCTGTGATTATTGCTGATCCAAGTGCTGCAAGACATCAAAGAATCAATGTCAATTAGCTCTACTAATCCATAGAATATCAATGCCATAGATGATCCCATTTGGCATGTAAAACTACAAAACATGTTATAAGATTCGCATGTTATAAAGATGCTATACAAGCTCTGTTTGCAATATTGATATTATCTGGATCACAAGTTCACCAATATAAACCCAACTCTAGTATCAGAAATTCCTCAATTTTTTTCTCATTTCTTCCACTTCTAATATCTTCCTAACATAAATTCGACCAAACCCTTTCAATTCTTTGGTGGAAAAATAAATTTATTTGGGTGAAATCAAGATCGGACGGGGTTTGGGCCTGATTTTGTAATGGTAAGTTTTTTTTTTTTTCCAAGTTTGATTCATTTTTGCGTAAATCACTTGGAATAAGTAGAAATAAAATGAAAATCTTGAACATGCAAAATCATGGATTTGAAGCTCCGATTTGGGGTTTGGAGAAGATGGGGGAAATTGGGAAATTTTCAAATTTTTTGCAATTTTACCCATTTTAATTGCAATTAGACTATGAAATAAAAAAAATAAATCAAATTATACATGTTGGAGTCTGATCTACAGATTCATGAAGGTTAGGGGAGACAATATGACGAGTGATGTAGGTGGACCTGGAGATGATGATGATGATTGCAATGATGATGGGAGTGGCGGTGGCACTAACGTTCATGACGAGAGTGAGACTCAACCTAAGAGTCAGAGTCAGACCCAGTATGAGAGTTAAAGAGTTGGAGACCTCTTAGTCTTTTCATTGGGGAGAGGGATATTAAGCCTTCTACCCAGGACAAAGACCATGGTTCTCGTCCTCATCCCTTGTAAGAAGAAGCAGTAGCTAAGTGGTGCAGAGAGGACTCCTTAGCACAAAGCATGGAGTCCATGGACATCAATGGTGGGCTAGTTAGCTTTAGTTTTGTGCCATAAACACGGTATGAATATGGATCATATGATGACTATGGACCTTGTGGATATGTGACAAGCGACTCCATCAGTTATGACATAGTTTTTCAACAATAAGCAGGAGTACGCTTCCATAACAAGCAAAGATATCCACGATATGGCTATGGGAAGATGCATTTAGGAGTTTCATATGTGCCTACCCCACATCTAATTGTAGATTCAAATTAGTTGTAGATGGTGACAATTACATAGTACTCACGGATAAGCGTACTGATCCAACTTAGAGAGAATATGTACCTGTGTTATGTTAGAGAGTATCTTCATTGGTATCATTCTACTATGACCTAGACACAGTATTATTGGTTTGTGAAGGAGTGTATTGAAGGAGTGTATTATGGCTAGGCCCGTCGAGATGGAGATGATGATTCTAAGCCATCGTACAACTCTATGTGAGTCTGAGGCACAACAACACACATCATAGGTATATTTCTAGTTTTCTACTTCTTCTTTTACTTTTGAATGTATTACTTGTATTTTCATACATGTCCTCTTAGATTTATAAATGATATGAATTACTTTGAATAAAGTTGCACACCATGGTGTGCTGTAAAGGGCGTTACGAGGCCATAAAGGCCATTACGTAAAAGTAACGGTGGCAACCATTACACGTTACAGGGTCGTAACGGCTGTTATGGAAAAAAAAGACCCGTAATTGCCGTTAACGGCACGTTACATCCCCTATAAAGGCCATAATGGTCTATTACGGGATGTATATAGGTTTTTCATACTTTTTAATCAATATTACGGGGCGGATACAAGTTTTTCGGGAGTTTTTTCAATAAATTAAAAAAATAAAAAAGAGAGACCGTAATGGCCGTTATGGGGCCGTAACAGCTGTTATGCCCTGTATCGTAAAGGTAACAGTGGTGGCCGTTACGGCCACCGTTATCGTTACGAAACACCTTGTTGCACACTTCTGTTAGACAACGCATTGAGTAAGACCTTATATTAAGGAAAACTATTATGTGCAATTGCTTTTTGTAATCTTTTGATTTCTAAGTGTGTATTGAAGTCTTTTTTTAACATCCCCTGAAGTTTCATTGAAAATTTTTACCAATTTCCCAATGTTTCCCCATGTTTTCCAAAAAAAAAAACTATACATTACGCAATGCATCTGATATTTCCCATGCGATAAACTGTTTTTCCATATCCCAAGGGTGTGATACATCTGTTGATACCGATATGGAAAATATTGTATACAAGTACTGACTACAGAAACCATCTTATGCAGATCCCGAAGGCTAAAAGAGAACAATAATTGCTGTAGAAGATAACATGAATGTTGAGCTTATACCATATAGAGGAGTGTTCAACTACAATGCATTTGATGTGAACTTCACAAATGAAATGGGTGCAAATGTGACAACATGTCATGCACCCATGCAAAAGGTAGGCCCCACTATGAAGGCCACCCAGTGAAAAAATAAGGCAGGTACCTCGTCAGGCAACCCCGAGTGCAGTTGACAGTAAACAAGTCTGATTTGAACCATCCATTGTTTTCATACAGGTTGCCCCCATGATGACTGGAGCAGCCACGTTCTTGCCCCAGGTTATCTTCATAGTGGGGTCCACCTATTTTGCAGATCTATTTCATACACAAATAACAGTTGGCACATGCATGTGCATTGCATGTGTAGTCCATGTCGACGCATTGTAGGTACACTCGGTAAACACATATTAGGTTCAACACATAGTAATCAATATACTTACTATGAGCTAGCAGCGAACTCATTGGCCTCCTTTTGATCAGATTTACAGTAGCTTCAGCAAAAAGGGGGGATGATGTCTTTTGTGTACAATCTGGATAGCATCCGTAATTCCCCATATCATTGACACTCACAGATAGAACAGCACCATGTTCTTCACCCTGCAAAACAAACTCCTTTTCTATTTTAGTTTAGAAGTGAGCCTCTCTAACTATTCAGCAGTGAAATCTGAAATGGTATTTCTCTTTCAGTAAATGCATGTTTGAAAGTATGTCAGGAAATCGGCAGCTAGAATGTCTTTCCACCAGAATAATGTTTTTTTTTTTTTTTTTCATTTCAAGTACTTACAACTGAGAATGCACAATTTGGGGTACTTCCAAGTCTCCCCGCTGAGTAGATTCAACCAAAAATCAATTTGGGGTACTTCCTAAAACTGTGTGTTCATCTTTCTAAAGCTGGTTACAGTCTGGTACTTACAAGTGGCAAAAAGTATATTATTCCTTATTTCAGATTTGATTTAAATTCCAAGATGCTTGCAATGGAGGAGAAACCTAACCTGGCTACAGCACACCAATTAATTATCTGCTATGCTGTACTAAAGCTGTAGTACAGTGGGCCATGATCCAGATTGTTGGTAGGATGCTCCATGGTGGATGGAATAACGTCTGCAAATCTCATGGATTGATGACCCTAACCATGCAATTGATGGGCTTTTTCCCTCAATGTTCACCGTTTCTAAAACTCTCTACTACCATCTGTTTGTAGTCACCAATATGATGGAAAAGATTGTTCGATCAATGAGGCTCTTTACAGTAACTAATCCACAGTGAGAACCATTCACTGAATGGTTTTAAGTAACAGACCACTGTTCCCCATCTTCTTTCTAACTGGAATCTCACAATAAGGGGAACTAATTCACAGCACACCAAATGATTTCTTTTTTCTTTTTGTGGATTTTTACTGAAAAGCAATTTAAACAAAAGGAAATTTCAGTATCTGATTTCCTGCATTTTCATGTACAACAGATTAGCACAAATGGGCCTTAATTGAAAAACCAAACTGATGCTAGAGAAGTGTGTATTGGATATAAGTGTACAGGAGCCCAGCTACATGTGCATACCAAGTAGGGGGCATGGCCCCAGTGCTATCAGGAAAGCGGAACTTCCTAAGGAAACATGAGCATCAATTTTCATCCATCCAAATTGTGGGCCACTGGGGATGGATCATAGCCTGAAAGTCATACCCTATTGGACAATCAAGACCACTGAAATTTTCCCATATAATTTGGATCTCTGACCATTTTCGTTGAAACCATTTGTTTAACAGCCACCAATCTGAGGGTAAGGCTCATCTCGGGTTTTTCAGGCCACTCTCCACATCCAGCATGACTTGGATGATCGAGACAGGCCTATACTCATGCCACAGTAACTGAGGATGAGTTGTTCTGATCCAGCAAGTAGCATCTTGCCTGATGATACCTTTTCTTTATGGTAACAGTATACTCACTCTATATAACAGCTGGTGCATTGCATCATTGCAGTCCTTGATTGACCCTCGGAGTCTAACTCCTTTTCCTTTGATCACAAAATGGTTTGAAATTTTAACAAAATTTGGAAGGGGCAGCCACTGATTGCTATTCTCTAGTTTCAGCTCTGTTGCATTGATAAGATCAATGGGTAGAGTGGTTTTTAGAGTCCCAGCACTGACTTCCATAGAGAGAACAACCACAAAGTGTGATTTATTACCTGAAACCAAAAGAAGTGCCAAATATCAGGATCACAATAATAAAAATCTAATCAATAGAATTGGAGCCTGAAAATCTTTTTTTTTAACTTTTTAATAAAAATAAAAACAGTTGGGTGAAGTTAGACACTCTACTTATTATCTATATTGAGTCTGTGAATGGATGTGTGAGCAAATTGAATTACGAACATTCAGTTAAATCAATAAGAGTGATAAAAAATTCCAGTTCTGTCCCTTCCAAGTCCAACTCAAAAGTACCATTATTGCATTTTGGAGCCCAGTCCCTCAAATTTTGAATGTTAAGGAAGGTGATTACAATTTAGTAATTTCCATTTTCTTAGACTAATAATTGCAACTTGGTTTGATATGGCAAACAAAAGAGCTCTAACAGTTATTGACCAAATACATGTAAAACTACGACTTCTATCACAAGGAGAAAGCCTTGAAATGGTGTCATGAGTTTATTAATGTACCAGACGAATGTTTCCTGGGTGCCTCAAACCTTTGACTTCCTAAGATAGGTGCTTTCCCTCTCCTACTACAACTGCAACCTTGTGCAACTATGGTTGCAAGATATCTTTAAATATATTCATGTTTTCAATTGAATCAGCTACAACATACTATGAGGCGGTGTTGCCTGGACACGTGGCATGGGTGTCAAGAGTTGAAGTGTCCTAAAGTTTCTAGCATGACAAGCTCCATACACAATAAATAAATTATTAAATAATTAATTAAAACGTAAAAGATAAAATGACATTTAAAAGAACATTCACATACTTAAGATTTAACAAATATCGTGAATTGCGAAATAATCATCTCAACAAATAGTAGCTTGTAAAACAATGAGATACTTACTCTGCTAAGAAATTTAGCAACCCAGCAAAGGAACAACAAAAGAACAAGGCTTTTGATCTTTTGTTACATTGGTCATGGTACACATAATGAAGGATGAATTAAAACCTTGAATATGAGGGGGGGAGTACTAATGAATAGTTTCTTTGACACCAAGATAATGACGGCAAGCTTAAGGAGAAGGAGAGGGAGAGTTTCGGCTTGAAAAAAAGAATTCACATCATCATCATCATCATAGCCTTTTTCCAACTACTTGGCATCATTCGTCAAAAAGAAGAACAATAATGAGAAGTGGAAGAATGAGTGAGCTTTATGGAGTATGTTTGGACACCTCACTTCAAGTGTCATTTTTGTTAGCGGTGTGCCCTAAAAAGACAATGATGATCTTGATGACTATGGGTCTTGTGAGTATTAATGCTAGGGCTGTCAATAGGCCGGGTAAGCCCGACAGGCTTTCGGGCTTGGCTCGCCTCAGGTCGGGCTTGGGCTGGAGTATCAGGCCCTCAGGCTGGTTTTGGGCTGAAAATTTTAGCCTGTTTGTCAAGCGGGCCATGCTTGGACTTACTCGTCCAAAAGCCCGCCAGCCCAACCTAGTCCATTGGCTTTTAAAATTTCAAAATCTAAAACTAATTTTTTCCCTCCCACTTTAAAATTTAACAAGTTTCAAATCTTAAAACTAAGCCTCTCCTACAAGTATCTTTATCATCAGGTTCTTTCTTATTCATTATACTCCCCATTGGAAAATCCCAACCCTGGCAAGCTGCCGCTGTAAACACACAAATTTGAAGAATGCTTTTTCTGTATTTCAGACAACCTTAAAGGGTTGAATATATAGAGATTTACAACGACTATACAAGGTAAGATGATAAATACTAAATTTATAAAATCTTCTATACAAGGAATGTGGGCTGTCTAACATCCCCCCTCAAACTAATGCTTGTCATCAACAAGTAATAGTTTGTTAACTAGAAATGAGTGGCGTGCAGACGTGAGGGACTTTGTGAGAATGTCTGCAAGCTGATTATGGGATGCAACATGTGGTAGCGATATGATCCGAGACTGAAACTTCTCGCGGATGAAGTGACAGTCAACTTCAACATGCTTTGTCCATTCATAAAAAATCGGATTTGAGGCAATCTAAATGACACTCAGATTATATATATGGAGTGGAGTAGGATCTTGCAGATGAATGCCCAAGTCAGAAAGAAGTCCACGTAACCAAATAATCTCACTATAAGCTGCTGACATTGCTCTATACTCGGCTTCTGTACTTGATTTGGAAACAGTGGCCTGCTTCTTATATTTTCAAGATATGAGAGAAGTGCCGAGAAAAACACAGTAACCAGTGGTAGACCTACGTGTGAGAGTACAACTGGCCTAGTCAGCATCTGAATAAGCACGAAGGTCCAGAGGAGCCGTGGAGGAGAAGAACAGAGATCGACCTAGAGTTCCACGTAGATACCGTAAGATGCGCAATACTGCAGTCATATGAAGGGTTCGAAGAGCAGAAACAAATTGGCTAACAACTTGGACCGCGTAGGCAATATCAGGATGAGTCATTATTAAATAAACCAAAAGACGGTATAAGGTGGGATCCGCAAGGAGTGTACCATCGTCACGGCCATATTGAATGTTAAGTTCCAAGGGAGTCTGAACTGTCTTCTGATCCGTTAAGGAGGCTAAGGCGAGAAGATCCTTGGTATATTTATGTTGGCTGACCAGGATTTCAAGCATAGAACGCGAAAATTCAAGTCCAAGAAAGTATATCAGATTACCCAGGTCCTTCATCTCGAAGGATGACTTCAAAACTTCCTTTAAAGCTGAGATGCCAGTATCATCGCTACCAGTCAGAAGTAGGTCATCAACATAAACGAGAATAATGACGATTCCATGCTCAGAGGTGCGCAAGAATAATGATGAATCATGACCACTTTGAGTAAAGCCAGCTCCTGTAACAACATCATGAAAATGTTGGAACCATGCCCGAGGGGCTTGTTTGAGACCATATAGGGCTTTCTTCAGGTGACAGAATTTATTGGCAGGGATTAAAGATCCAGGAGGAGGTTTCAAATAGACTGTTTCTTGGAGGTCTCCATGAAGAAAAGCATTTTTCACGTCCATCTGAGTGAGGGGCCAAGAGCGAATTGATGATACTGCCAGAAGAGTGCGAACAGTTTTCATCTTGGCCACAGGAGCGAATGTCTCATCATAATCAATTTCATGTTCCTGTTTATATCCCTGAGCGACAAGCCGAGCTTTATACCGATCCAATGAGCCGTCAGACTTGAGCTTCACAGAATAAATCCATTTACTGCCAATTAATTGGTGGTCAGGAGGTCGAGTAACAATGTCCCACGTATGGTTATCATCCAATATTGTAAGTTCTTCTGCCATAGCCTTCTTCAAACAATCATGACTGGTTGCCTAATGATATGAAGTAGGAATAGATACAGTCTCTAAGGTAGTATTCATGGCAGACATAGAGTATATCAAGCAATCAGGCTGTCGATGTTCACGAGTGGAACGACGTACCAAGATAGGATCTGGATCGGTTCAGGTATAGTAGAGAGAGTTGTAGGTGATGGATCTGTACGTGGTCGTCGTGAATAAACCTGCAATGGACAAGAAGGTGGACTCGATGCAACCGGAATGTCAGGAAAAATAGTAAGACCAGGATAGTCTGGTGTGGGTGAAGGAGTACCAGATGAATGGAAGACAATATGCTCAAGAAAAACAACATGTCGTGATACCCGTACACGTCGAGAGACCGGATCATAGCAATGAAAGCCCTTCTGAGTTTCTCCAAATCCCAAATACATACATTTTACTGATTTTGGGAAAAGTTTCTTACGTTCACGTGATGCCAGATGAACATAACATACACAACCAAAAACACAAAATCTGGAATATGTAGGAAGAGAATCGGTGAGAACAAAGTAGGGAGATTTACTATTCAGAACTGTGGTTGGCAACCGATTAATCAAGTAGACTGAATGCATCATAGCTTCCACCCAGAAGGAACGAGGAACACTCATAGCTGTCATTAAGGTATTGGCAGTTTCAACAATATGACGATTTTTGCATTCAGCCACCCCATTCTATTGTGGACTATCAGAACAAGTGGTCTGATGATTAATCCCATGACCCTGAAGATATGTATGAAAATTGGTGGAGAGATACTCTCCCCCTGAGTCAGAGCGGAGAGTTTGGATTTTTGCTTGAAATTGTGTATCCACCATAGAATGAAATATTTTGAATTTTTCAAACACATGTGACTTAGAGTGCAGAAAGTAAATCCAGGTATAACGGGTGAAATCATCAATGAATATAACATAATATCGTAGTCCAGAGAGAGACATAATTGGCGATGGGCCCCAGACATCCGTATGCACCAGTTCAAACATAGATGATGATCTTGTAGTACTTATAGGAAAGGGAATACACTTACTTTTTGAAAGGCAACAAGAAGAACAAGAATAATCCAAATCACTTTTATTAAGAGAAATATTCCCTAACATGCCAGAATAAAAGAGCTGAATCAAACGATCAGAATGTGGATGACCCAGGCGAAAGTGCCAGATTTTTCACATTTTATTTGCCGAACAAATATTCAAGGAAGAGGGAGAGAAGAAACAACGAGCTGAAGTCACTGATGAGTGAAAGTCCAGCACGCACAAACATCCATGCCGCCTACCCTTCCCAAGTACCTTGCCCGTTTCCAGATCCTGCACAAAACAACAATTTGAAAGAAATATGACTAGACAGTTATTGGATGTAAGTTGACTAACTGAAATTAAATTTGAGGAGAGTTTAGGGACATGAAAAACATCACGAAGGGTAAACTGGCGATGGTCAGAAGGAGAGAAAGTTAAGGAACCAACGGACTGAATTGGTAGTTTAGTTCCATCTGCAGTAGAAATAGCCTGATTGCTAGTGTAGGGACGAATATTTCGAAAATGGGATACATCACCAGTCATATGATTTGAAGCACCAGAATCGAAGAACCATGGTGAAGATGCGGTTATACCTGACATACCGGCCGCGGAAAGGGCCTACACGATCTGTTGAAGCATCACAGGAGTTAAAGGTAAGGAAAGACCTTCAACAGAACCAGTGGATGCAATATCACTAACAGAAGCCTTAGAAGAAGTAGGCACAGAAGTAGCAGAAAGAGCACGACCACGACCACGACCATCACGTCCACGGCCAAATGAGGATGCGTAGGCACGTGAACGACAGTCTTAAAGATCATGACCAGTCCTTCGAAAATACGCGCACCAATCTTTGCACTGAGCGACGACATGTCGTACTTTGTTACAACTGCGACAAGTTAAAGGAGTTGAACCACAGTTTGGTACAGAGGTGGATACAGTAAGTGCCAGTTCAGATGGTCCCTGAGAGAGGACCTACAATCGTTGTTCCTCGGCTAATAAATCATTAATAACGGAATTCATTAAAGGAGTTGGACTATGGTTCAGGAGAGCAGCCTTGCAATGCTCAAATTCCAGACACAATTTCATAAGAAACTGTCTAACTTGCGCATTCTCGCACATTGTGTGGAATATTTTAAAGTCATTTGGGAAGTCAGGATCCATCATAGCTATCTCTGTCCAAATTGTAACCATTGTAGAGTAGAAAGATCGAATACTTTTGTCACCCTGAGTAAGGTGAACCAGATCTTGTTGTAGGCGGTATATCCTAGCCACATTACTCTGTTGATATATTGTCTTGAGATGCTCCCACATAGCCTTAGCAGTGCGATGTGGCGTGAGGCCAATAAGTATTGATCGATCGATGGAATTAAGAATCCAGGTAATAATCCGTCCATTTTTCATTTTCCAGTCAGCCATTTTGTCGACATCGGTGGAAGCGGGAATAGGAACATATCCATCAATCAGTCCCCACAAACCACAACCCTTGAGAAAACTTTGAAAGTGGATGGCCCATAGATTATAGTTGGTGCCATCGAAACTACATCGTGGGGCCTCTGTATGAGATTCTTTGTCCATGGATATGAAAAAAGATAAACTATGCCAAGGAAGAAGGGTACCTTGCAGCAGGAGAATTGGTTATAGGCAATAGAACCGCAACAGATCAGAACAACAATCAGCAATAGGGTTTATATCACCACTAACAGATCCGAACCATAACCAGCAAACGGCAACAGATCAGAACCACAAAACGAGGGAGCGCAGCAGGGATGAGCCAAATCAGATCAGAACAGCAGTAGGGGCATGTGCAACAACAAAAGGATGAGAGCAGTACGGGCTTGCGCAGCAGCAACAACAAACAGATCGGACGTGCGTAGGGCGTACACAACAGCAACAACAGCAGCAACAGCAACCTCAAGGGCGAGCGCAGCAGGGACATGCGTAATAGGAGGGGTCAGACGCAGCAGAGGCGTGCGCAGCAGGTGTAGGAGGGATCAGATCTAGCGAGGAGGACCGGATCTAACGAGCAATGGAGGCGTGCGCAATAGAGAAGATGGTATTTGACAGCGAGCACGCTGATGGAGTACGATGGAGATGATGGCAGGTTGCAGAGAAGATCACAGAGCCACCGGAATCAATGGAGGAGGCTGCCGGAATCGTGGACTACCGGAACTCGATGAGGGACCACCGGAATCAAAGAAGGAGCACCGGTTCAGAAACTTGGCTTTGATACCATGTAAACACACGGATTTGAAGAATGCTTTTTCTGTATTTCAGACAACCCTAAAGGGTTGAATATATAGAGATTTTCAACGACTATACAAGGTAAGATGATAAATACAAAATTTATAAAATCTTCTATACAAGGAATGTGGGCTGTCTAATAGCCGCAACACCCAAATAGCCCGTGTCATGTCCTTTCCTCTCTCTCTCTCTCTCTCTCTTTCTGGAAGGAAATCAATGTAGTTGTTCCTTCAACACCACTCCTAAAAGATGAGCTACACATCATCATCCCAGAAACTATGATTTCTTGGAGATGTGGGGGCCCTTCTTCCAGCCCTACCACTTGATCACCGTCTTGGACGGTGACTCGGTGAAGACAATCAAGATCCCTAACGGCTAAAGCTCTACAACAAGAATGAGATCAACTATATAATGGGGCCCAAGGCGTCATGTATCTCCTTCAAGGAATCGGCATGCCACTAATGACGATTGCTCGTAAGTCATTTTTCTGATTTTTTTTTTCTTTTTTTCTTTTTGAAAATTTCATCTATTTTGGGTGTTTTTGGATCTAGCTTTTAGGGGATTGGGTGGAAGATTGGTTCTTTAAACATTTAAATATATACATACATATATATATATATATATATATATATATATATATATATATATATATATATATATATATATATATATATATATATATATATATATATATATATATATATATGAGTCCCGGTCTCCTGCGCACCATGCCGCACCGTGCTTAAATACGAGCTCGTACGAGAGCCGTTAGACCCCTTCATTAGCTGGGATTCAGTAGCCGTGCGTAGGAGAGAGTCTCTGGGGAGATGACTAGCGCAGTATTTTCGGCATCTCACTGGCTCCTCCTGAAGTGACGTCTCCTGTTTCTGTGGGCCACACCATGATGTATGTTTTGTATCTACACCGTCCATCCATTTGGACATATCATATTACGGCATGATCCAAAAATGAATCGGATCCAAAGCTCGAGAGGACCCCACCACAAAAAACAGAGGAAGCGTAACGCCCACCGTTAGAAAGTTCCGAGGGCCATGATAGTTTGGGCTCTGACAAATATTTATGTTTTCCTTCTTTCATGTCTGCTTTAACACAAAATTCCCCTCATCGGCTGGGATTCAGCAACCGTGAGAAGGATATAAATCATATACATCACGGTGGGCCCACGGTCAGGATCGCACCCACCTGTGCCAACGTCTAATCCAAACAGTTCATAATCATGATGTTCGCCCTGATGCCTCCTGCCTGTTTAACTACATTGTTTTTCTCTACACTACAAGACATGGAAGGCTTTCGGCGATGAGCCAAAAGCAGAGCAACCCATCTTGAAGAATAGCCAACCCAGATCTGTCCGCATGACAAACAGACACCAGAATAAACAGGCAATCTCAAGCTCCAGCACTAGCACCTGGGATTTTGACCAAGATAGTTTTACAGCAATCCCTGCTAGCCCTCAGATAGCCCAGGCTTCCGATCAAGTTAGTAACTCTCAGCTATTTGGCAACTAGAAAACAATGGAAACAAAGCAGGCCTCTCAGCCAGCTGGATAGGCTGGTTTCTAAGCCCCAGAAAATCAAAGGAGTGAAAAGAAGAGAAAGAAAAAGAAATGCATAGCTTTTGTAAGGTGCGTGTGTTAAAAAAAAATAAAAAAAAATGTATGGCTTTTGTAGCTTGTTTTGTGTTAAGGTATATCTGTGTTGTGTACATCTCGGAATGGGACGTTTACAGAAGTTGCTGGAGTGAGGCTGGAACCAATTAGCAAGCGAGAATTGTACAGTTCTTGCACATGCCGTTGGGAATTCAATAATGATTTTGGTCCTTAGGTTCTGTTAATATATATATATATATATATATATATATATATATATATATATATATATCTAGCGGTGCAGGTGACGATCTTTCCTGTTACCTTCATAGGATCAAGAGACCCTGGTCAACAGTACTTCTGTAATAACAAGCGCATCAAGGGACCATCATTTACTTGGCATCACGAGCTGTTGAATTGGCGGATAAAACATCAATGGATGTGATCAATGGATACGATTTGCTGGCAGGAAGGGCTGTTGTGGAGAGGCTTTGTCCCTTGTTGCGCTTGTTATTACAGATGTTTCCGAGCAAAGAGAAGCCCCTGCTAGCTGTTGAGAGGGTGTGGGTCCCATGGCCATCGGTGTCACGTGCCGTTGAGAGAGTGGCGTTGATTGGTCCACGTTGAGAGAGTGGCGTTGATTGGTCCACGTTCATCTGTGCCATGTGGCATGTCTGCTTTAACACACGATGCCATTGCCGATTGGAGTCATCTCTCATTTCCACCGTTGAAAAAAGAAAAAGAAAAGTGAGTTAATTAGATGGGAAGGATCTTCTAATCTAGGATATTATGGGGTATGGTCCATCGAGGAGTGCATACCAGAGCAACGGTTTGGATCATCCAATCAAGTGGCCCCATTTGTATGGACCAAAGGATGGGATCATATGTTTGGTGTTCTTAACTTATGACTTAATGCAATGATATGGACAAAAGTTTGTAACGTAGGGCTTTCAGTTTGCACGAATGGGGTCTGACATGCACATTGAAAATGGACCGTTGATCAGTTATCGTGATCTTCTTTTTTACTTTTTTTTTTTTTCCCTTTTTGTACACATAGATACAAAGGCGTGAGATCCACTACAATGCAATGCTTCGGGCCCACGATGTTGTGTGCATCACATCCAATGCGTCCATCAGCCCACTCATCGTGTCCTTGGTATCTGAAAATTAGGTGGATGTAAGACTCAGGTGGGCCACACCCTAGGGGACAATTGGATGGGGATGCCCACCATTAAAAACTTTCCAAATTGTGTGGGGCAATCTGTGTTTGGTATATTCCATCTTATCCATTTAGGAGTTGCATCCCACCTGAACTAAAGGATGCTCCAAAAGTTAGGCCATTTCAAAAATCTCATGGCCACACCACGTCATTTTAGAGGTTTTGAGTTGATTTTACATGGTGTGGCTTACGTGAAATTTGGATTGGCCTGGTTTTTGGGCTTTGAGGAGAATTGGAGGGGATGTACATGATGTACATGATGGATGAATTGGAGGGGATGCACATGATGGTGTGGCTCCCAAGAAGTTATTAAAGGTGGACGTTCAATCCCTACTTTGTGGTCCACTGCAGCTGTGGAACTACTTTATTTTAAGAATCATAGCTTAAAATGATCTGACAAAAGCGACGAACGGCGTGTATAAAACGCTTACATCACGGTGGGCCCCACAGAGCCTTACCGTCCGGGTGGGGATAGCATGCAATCCGCATCTGTGAAGGATTCGTACGCGAGGACCGGAGAATACTGACAGGCTGCCTCCTGAAGTGACGTCACCAACTTCTGTGGGCCCACCATACATAATGTATGTGTTGTATCAACACCGTCCATGCATTTAGAGAGACCATTTTAGAACATCGTCCAAAGAACGAGGCAGATCCAAGGCTAGGGTGGACCCCACCACAGAAAACAGTGATGAGAGTGATGCCCACCGTTGAAACCTTCTGAAGTTCCACCATGATGTTTATTTGAAATCCCAGATGTTCATGTGTTAAAGCAGACATGAAAGAAGGAAAGCACAAATATTTGCCAGAACCCAAACTGTCGTGGCCCTCGGAACATTCCAACGGTGGGCGTCACTCTTCCCTCTGTTTTTTGTGGTGAGGTCCTCTCGAGCTTTGGATCCGATTCATTTTTTGGATCATGCCGCAATATGATACGTCCAAATGGATGGACGGTGTAGATACAAAACATACATCATGGTGTGGCCCACAGAAACAGGAGACGTCACTTTAGGAGGAGCCGGTGAGATGCCGAAAATTTTGCCGCGAGTCATCTCCCCAGAGACTCTCTCCTGCGCACGACTGCTAAATCCCAGCCGATGAAGGGATCTAATGGCTCTCGTACGAGCTCGTATTTAAGCTTGGTGCGGCATGGTGCGCAGGAGACTGGGGCTGATATATATATATATATATATATATATATATATATATATATATATATATATATATATATATATATATTAAGGAGGTTTCATCATAAACCAATTCCCCACCACAAAAAATGCTCTTTTCTGGAGTGGGTTTAATTTCGGGCTCGAGCTGGATCCTGTATAACCACTCTGGGCCAGGCTTGAGTTGGACTATTTAGGCCCGTCATAGGGCCGGGTCAGGTTTGGTCTTCGGCTGAAAATTACAGTCCGGGCTTGGACAGAGTTTGGCCCAGCCATAATCTGGCCCATTGACACCCCTAATTAATGCCATAATTAATATGTAGGTTTACCTTAACTGTTTATATAAGCATGGGTTATAAGAAAGGGTTTCCTAGGTAGTACTTAGGAACTTGAGTTGGGACACAATGGCCACTGGCCAAGACAGAGTTGTGTTCCATAGATCTTAGTACCTTGTTAGTCCATGACCACCTAGCAAGTTTTAGGAACTGTGGTTATTCTTATGTTGCCATCCAATGTGAGGGGACCAACGACGAGTCAGGATGGAAGAACTCCAACCATTAAGCTCAATGACAAGTTGGTGCCTTTGTCCTTACCTCATATAGGAGTATGAGTACCCATGCTTAATCTTGTCATTAGACCTTTAGGTCACTTACACTAGAGGATCGCTTCAAATTTCTGGATTGAGAGACCCATCATGCTTGGTCCAAATCAACTTGTTCATGTACCAGTTGTGATTAATCCTTAAATTTGAGGACATATGGGGAGTTCAAGTTCTTAGTGTAGTGTGATTTTGTGCTCCTCATGAAGTCAATTCAGTGGCTTATATGTGGGTGTGGTTGGGTGCATGCATTAGGATAGGATTGAGGTCCATGTGATCCACAAGGAATCCACTAGTTGCCTAGGAACACTTATATAGATTAGATCTTGTCAATCAAACCATCCATCAAGTTATTTTTTAGTTGAGATTGACACCTAAATGATTCATTTTATTCATATTCCAACTATTTAAAACTTTTGTTTTAACCGATAAAGGTTTTAACTGCACTTAATGGATGTCCAATGGTCATGATATGATGGTCCACCAATTGATTTGCATGGGTACTAGATCAAGGGTGGATGGCAATGGTTGGTATATCAAAGTCTTTAGGGATGAGCACCATAACCAGTAACTAACCCTAATCATCCCCCCTGCCCCCGGTGAGAAGTAGAGAGAAGAAGAATCCATCTACCCTCCCTCCTTTCCTACACATGTTCACACGTGTGGAGCCCACACTTGGACAGATCTCGTTGCACATGCCCTTAGACGCGGAGCTTCTTTATTATTTAGGATAGATCAGGAAGAGACCTTGTTCTTTGAAGGATCATCATTGGCATTGTCTACATTGAGATCAATGGTTCAAATCAAGGTATGATCTTTACCATTGGTTTGTAGATTTAGGTTTTAATTGCACTCTACATGTGGATCCTAAGACATCTAAAGTTGATTTTAAAAAAATAATAAGTTTAAGCTTCCACATTTTATAAAATTCTAACAATGTTGTGTCCCCAAGTGTTCGTGACAGAAGAAACAATAGTGGAAGTTCCCATGTGACACTATTGTGGGATATCATAATCTACTTACCTTAAATTGTAGTCAATGCTTGAAATATTGGTATCGTGTTATGTATCACACCCTTGGGATACAAATACGTATCGATTATCGCATGGGATATATTGGTTGTATCGTTGTTATTGGAAACATGGGGAAACATTGGAAATTGGTCGAATTTTTCAATGAAATTTCAGTAATTGTTAAAAAAGGCATCAACACACACTTACAAATCAAAACATCACAAAAAAACAAGTGCACATAATAGGTTTTCTTTGTATGGGGTCCTAATCTATGCATTGTCTAACTGAATTGATGTAAGTATATTCAAAGTTTACTCATATAATTTATAAATGTAAGAAGACGTGTGGAAATACAAGTGATACATTCAAAAGAAAAAGAAGAATCACTAGATCAGGTTACATGCATGTTTGATTTTATGTTTGGACATAAAGATTGCAATCGATTTGCGAGAAATTGAGAATTTTTTAAATTTTTTCAATTTTCCACAACTCGGTCATTCTCCTCCAAATCTTGAAATCGAAGCTCTCAATCCATGATTTTTCATGCAAAACATAAAAAATCATTGATTTGTAACAATTTCACACTGATTTAACATAATTTACAGAAATAAAAAATGATCAGAAATAAAAATGTTCACCGGATCAAACATGTGGGATATATCCCACTACTTCTGCCTTTCGTATCGCACAGGTGGGATACGAGATATATCGTGGAATATATCGGCCGATATCGTCGATATTTAAAACACTGATTGTAGTACATTGATTTATAGGCCCATGAATGTGTAATTAACTTATCTTAATTCGAATGTAAGAATTAAAAATTTCCAATGTGGCATGCCCCTACCAAACCACATCTAGTGGGACCCAACATGGACACAAGTCACTCTCAGTGGTTTTTTATGATCTGCAATACAAGTTTTCACTTGCATTAGTTTGCAAAACAACAAATTCTATCAAGTCATGTAAGTGATCATGTAGGGTTCGTGCCTTGCAATAATGGCTCTACGGTAATCGTCATCATCATCATCTAAGCCTTATACCAACTAATTGGGCTCAGCTACATGAATCCTTTTTCCTCTATTCCTCTCTATTAAGGGCCATAACTTCAATTAAACCATAGGCATGGGTTATCATTTCTACTCTTACTCTCTCCACCCATGTACTTTTGGGACCTTCCCCTTGCCCTTTTAGAACCTTCAAGTTGTACCAACTCACTCCTAACCGGCACAGTTCTTGGTCACCGTTGCACATGACCAAACCATCTAAGTTGACTTTCCTCGACTTCCTAACAATGGCCCTAGGGTATGAAAAACAAATGAAACATGCATTTTGTTTCAGCAATATGCTATTTTTGGATCCAATGCTTCACTGATTGCAGGATTCTAATAATTGGAACCATTCCAACATAATGTACCATGGCACAAGTCAGTGTATTCTAAAAAGAAAACAAAAAGAATATTCTATTTGGTGATTATTAACTTGCTATCACGAAGGTTTGATTGCTGGATGATGTCACTCAGAGGAATAGTAATGTGTTAGTAATGACATGCCGAAAAAAAAGGGGAGAGGGGGGGGGGGGGGTGTGCAAATATAATCTCAATGAAAGTCCTATTATAGCTCAAAATATTGTGGAATACTTGGTACTGATCTATTATCTAAAATGCTATGAGTACTGTATCATGTAGTGAGAAATACTAGGGAGGCTCGCCTCTTTTGCCACACCACTTAATGATCTAGGCTGTAGATGGGCTGCATGGTCAAGGTGAGTTATAAAGAACAATCTGGATTTCAAGACAGTTGTATGGATGATGAGGATCTTTAATCATAATGATATTTTTTTTTCATGTAGGCCATCCATGGTGATACCTATTTGTTGAACCCTTTGGATCTCCACACGGTATCGCAAATGGGGCATATGAGCCTTGTGGGTGAGCCTTCCTAGTGGACCTTTAATGTGCTTCTTATGTCTCGCACACTAATCTATAAAGAACCACCAAGACTAGCTTAATCATCATAATAAGAAAAGTAAAAAAAAAAAAAAAAAAAACTTTTCTAGTTCTTTCAATTTAAAAACATACCCGTGAAGTTGATAAAATCTGGATCCCCAATAGAGAACTCAAACTTATCTTTTTGTATGTCATAGATCTGCACATAGTCCATGTTTCCCTTCCACTCCAAGAGTATATATTCCGGGACACAAATAAATGGAGGGTCATTGATAGGTTCCACAAAAATCGGGACATGGCTGTCCTGTATTCCATTTTTGTTCATGGTAGAGATATTGATGAAATCGCTTCCATAGAAGTTCTCATCTCTGGAGGGGAAAAAAAATTCATTACATGTATAACTAAGCACAAGGAGCACCATACACATGATAAAAGATAAATAATACGATAATTTAACATGTTGAATAATAATCATCATCATCTAAGACTTATCCCAACTAATTAGGGTCAAATTTTTTTTGAACAAAAGACCGAATAATACTAAAAGAGGAAAAACTATAATCCAATTCATTTGATAGGTTATTATTTGATATCCAATAAAAGAACCACAACGAATACATGAATATGAGTGAAGGAATGCTTGTAGCCCTTGTGTAGCATGGCACCAAAGAGATTAGAAAATTTGGAACTAAACAAACACGTATTCTCTCATTCAATGAGAATATTTACAGAATAGGGCATAGGTGACAAGTGCATTGTTGTCCTTGATTTTTTCCATAATATGACCAAAATACCCTCTCTTCTTTTTCTTTTTCATTTTTTTTTTCCTTTCATTTTGACAGGACAAAAACTTGTTAATTGTAATCAACCTATGAAATACACAATTAGATAGCATTTAATTGTAATCATTGTTCCGAGTAATGGCGATATTATCGATATTATTATTATCGCCAGCTCAGCGACACCGATAACACTGGTAGCATTAGGAATTCCGGGTATCGATGATATATTGCCAATATATCGCTTAGTATCGCCTATGAATGGATGTATGTATATATGTATGTATGCCAGATCCAATGAGAGCATAAAACTCCAATAGGCACAATGTAATAGACTATTACATAGGTTAATTACAATTAGAGTTCGTAGTATTGGTATCGTTACATGTAGCATTGGCTGGGGATACGAAAACATATATTGATATCATTGATACCCGGAGATGTATTGCTGAGGGAAACATGGGGAAAATAGTGAATTTCTCATTGGGTCTAAGGCACAAGCACATAAATCACCGGTATATTTCTAGTTTTCTACTTCTTCTTTTACTTTTGAATGTATTTCTTGTGTTTTCATACATGTCTTCTTAGATTTATAAATGATATGAATTGATTTTGAATATAGTTGCACCACTTTTATTAGACAGTGCATAGATTAGGACCCTATACAAAGGAAACCTATTATGTGTGAACTTGTTTTTTGTGATCTTTTGATTTTTAAGTGTATTGATGTCTTTTTTAACATCACCTAAAGTTTCATTGAAAAACTCAACCAATTTCCCAATGTTTTCCCATGTTTCCCAAAAACAATAATGTAAGACCCGTATCTTGGTCCGTACCGTTTCGTAGACTTCTGCGGTCTTACCGGTCGAATTCCGGCAACCTTCGACCCTTAAACGATATCGACGCGCGACCCTGATTCATGTGCCGACAACCCGAGTCGACTCAACCCGAGACCAATACCATAGCGACCGCGCCGTCGCTGCGGTTCCGATACCGCGACTCGCACGCCAAGGCAATACCCTGGTTAAGAGATATGGGCCAACGTTCGGTGCGAGAAAACGCTGCGCGTTGCAAAACCCAAGAGAATCTCTACGATGTGTCACATCAATCACATCAATCCCATCAATTCATCACATGTCAAGTACACATCACTTTATTCCATTTTTCCAAGCAACCACAAAAGTCTTCATCACCCATACCTTTCTTACACAAAAAGCCACAAAAGTCTTCATCTCCCATACCTCTCTTACACAAAAGCCTCAAAAGTCAAACTTTTCTTACACAACCATCACTCACCCATCCATCCATCACTCTCTCTCTCTCCCTTTACATCACTCTCTCTCTTTCTCTCTTTCTCATTTCAAAACTCCAAGCAAAAATTCCAACTCCATACGTATGGAAATTCTCAAGCTTCCCTAAACTTCAAGTGGCCCACCTTCCTACCCCAAAATCTCCCATCTCAACCCTTCATTCTTCATCTTAACCATTGAAGTTGAAGCTAAGGTGCCAAGGAACCCCTAGGAGCGAGAAGATCGGATGGTGGGTATCTCTATAGGGTAGTTTTTCTTGTTTTTATGGTGGACCAAGTGAGGCCCACCGATCAATGGTGTGGATCTCACTTGGGACCCTAATATGTGGCCGATGGACCACTTGGATCATCATGATCATTCCACGATGGGGCCATTCTCCATGGACCCCATCATGATGTTTATTTCATTGCAAAAGGTCATCTAGACCGTCCATATCGGTGGGGAATGGATCTCCACCGTTGATTTATATTTTTGATGGTCCCATGTTCACCGGGATCCGTATATTTATGATTCATTATAAGGGAGGGCCCATAATGTCGGGGTCCCTCCATCACAAGCCGTGTCCCACTCTCTATCTCTCTCTCTCTCTCTTTTATTTCTCTTGTTTTATTTTATTTTATTTTAGTTTATTTTTATGCTATATGATTGTGTGGCCCACTTGAATGGATCCCACCTTGACATTATTTTTTTGGATGTTTTCAAGTAGGGCCCACCATATACATTGTACCCCTATCATTCATCCGTGGTGGCCCACCCCCTCAGGGCCCACCACATTGCATTTATTTTAATGGACCGAGACCGTCTAGCGTCTGGGACGCTGGACGTTTCAAGGAGAAAGAAGAAAAAGGAAGGAAAAGGAAGAGTTTTAGGGTGGTCCACTTGCATAGGCCCCACCCTGATGTTTATGTTTGATCCAAGCCGTCCATCCTCTTACCCACGGCATTTTAGCCGTTGGGTAGAAGTTTGGAGCTGATCCAATCACCTGGTGGGCCATAGCGCCAAATATTGCATTCCCACCATTCAAACACTAATTTCTTATTTTATTTCACTTCCAAGCATCAAAAAAATTCAAACTCTAGACTCATTTGGACGGCCTTGAGCCGCTGAACGCTATGGTCGGGACAGATTTTGGCGAAGCGGGCCCCACGTGCGAAAAATCCCGAGAAAACTGTATTTTTTCAAAAATCAAAAATCCAAGAGGCAGAGCCTCTGCACTCGTCAGTGGGCGCTGGCAGCGCTGTACGCTGCTGTGTGCAGCCGTCCAGGCGGGCGGGCGGCGTCCAAGCCAGGGACCCACGGCTCCAGCCGTGGGCCCCACCTTAATGTTTGTGTGACATCCGACCTATTCACGAGGTGGGTCCCCTCCTCAGGTGGGCCCCCTCCAAATTTCAGGTCGATCCAAAACTCAGGTAGCCCACACCACATGAAACTGTGAGTTTGTGCAACTACCATTGAAATCTATTTTTGGGCCCACAGAAATTTCAGATCAATCTGAAATTTTTATCCTCGCTTCATACAGGTCTGGGTGACCTTATGAGCAGGTTGGATTTCAAATAAATATTACGATGGGCCCCATTTGTGGGACCCACGTTAATGTATATATTTCATTTTCACCGTCCACAGCCCGTGGACGGTGAGACTCACCCTGTTGCATGTGTTTTACACACGCCGTCCATCTGTCTTGATGATGGGGCCCACTGCCAGCTACCCATATTGTTTTCTGTGGGACCCACCATTATATATATTTATGTATGTTATATAGTTTAAATGTATATTTTATAATATGAAAATTGTAGTGGGCCCTAGACCATGTGTCCCTATGAATAGTTTGGATGGAAATAAATGTTTTGTAAGGCCCATGAGTCGGGACCCATTTAATTTCAAAAGGGCTATGGGCTAGGCCCATTTGATTTATAAAATGCTTATGGACTGGGCCCATTTGATTCATTTAAGGCCTAAGAATTTGGGCCCATTTGATTCATTTTAGGCCTAAGAGCTTAGGCCCATTTGACGTGTTGTAAGTCCATGGGACTAGGCCCATTTGATGTACTTCAAGGCCCATAAAATTGGACCCATTTGTTGCATTCTTAAAGCCCATGGAAGTGGACCCATTTGTTATATTGTAAGACCCATGGGACTACACCCATTTGATTATAAAAGGGTCCATGGGATTAGGCCCACTTTGATATGCATGCAAGCTCATGGATTAGGCCCATTTGAATTGTTTAAGGCCTAGGGATTTAGGCCCATTTGACTCATATAAGGCCTCTGGGTTGAGGCCTATTTGATATACATTTGGGGGCCCAATTGGTGTGACCCATTTGATACATATTAGACTCTTGTGACTAGGTCCAATTGATGCAATCCAAGGCCCGGTTTTGACCCATTGCAATGCACATAAGACCCATTGGTGTGGCCCATTTATGTGGCCCATCTGATGAATAAAAGGCCCATAAGCTATGGCCCATGTGATATATATGTAAGGCCCAATGGGAGGAACCTAAGGTCCATTGCAATTTGTAAACCCAATACCGATTATGTAGCAGTGTTTAAGAAGATCGTACCTGGGATGCAGTGTCGGTTTGACGTCCACATTGCGAGTGTAATGTTGGTTGGATGTCCACATTACGACTCTCCTTAGGGTCCATTGCTGGGCCGCACTTATTATTTATATGTCGTCCAGGTCCATCTGCATTGTAAGATAGTTCATTTTATTATAACATGTTTAGTACAGTTCATGACTCATGATCATACGCATCATATGTATGCTTGACGTGAGAATTGTCTGATCATAGCATTTGCCTTCGGGCAGGTTGTTTATGGGCTCCCAGTTAGGCGGTGTTGCCCTACATGAGCGCACGGTATGCGCAGGATTGGTTGTATGACTGGATAGCGTGATTCAAGCATTCCGCATTTGTGTGACATGGTTATTGTACGCCCTAGCGACATCGGGGCCGTAGCCTCCACAGACAGATTATGGTTGGCAGGATTGGATACCGGAAATCTTTTTCTACATGGGGTGCTATTGATATCCCTGGGTGAAAGTCCCTAAACCCTTATGGTACCAAGAGGTTGCTTCAACGTCTAGACCGAGTGGGTAGATGAGCGTTGAGTGCCGACTACCAGACGGGTACGCTCTCCACTATGTCGTGGTCGGTTGGAAGGGGGTGCGGCCTTACCCGCCCGAGTGTAGGGGGCAATGCTAGGCTGAGTTTGACCAGCTCGAGGAATGGGTCCGCTATCGACGAGTCGCGCCCGATATTGGCAGACAGATAGTGAGGTCTCTTCCACTTACCTTATTGCGCGCGATGTGGCGACAATCTGGTTTAGAGTGTACTAGACCCCGGTGATATTCCATATTGAGCCGTATTGATGTGTGGACATAGATGAGGACCTGTATGCTTGAGTTGCATTGTACATCGCATGGCCTTGGGGTGGCTGATACATTCATGTCTGGCATTGTATAGCCTTGGTACGGCTCATAATATCATGGTTCCATTTGCATATTCCGCATCACTCTGACATTGCATGTACATATTACTACCTTGTGCACATACTTTCACCACCCTCTAAGCTTTCTGTAAACTTATGCACGACCGTTGCGTGCAGATGACGTTGGTTCGCAGCAGCGCTGAGGCAGGAGCACGTTGCTGAGCATTTTGGAGTTTTTGTTCTTTACCATTGTATTTACCTTTATGCTCATTGTACTTGTAAAGTTTTTAATCATAGTGAAAATGTAATGGAGTTCTTGGTTGTTGTTTGTGGGTTATGCCTTTGGTTATGCTTATTACAAATCAAACTGATGTTGAAAATCCTCCTCGTAGCATCCCAGGATCGGAACCTGGCGAATGGGAGCTAGGAGCCGAGAATGGGGTTCTACGGAGGCTGTCGGCGCCGGATTAGGCGATCGGGAATTTTGTGAGCCCGGTTTCCGAGTTTGGGGCATGACAAGCAATACATCCGATATTTTCCATGCCATAACCAATATGTTTCCATGTCCCAAGGGTGTGATACATCCATTGATACTGATACGGAAAACATAGCCTGGCATGAAACCAAATTGATTTTCTGATACATTCATCTCATGCCTTAGTTTTTTTCTTAATCACTCTTTACCAAAGTTCCATAGTATGGTTCATAAGTTTAATCCCATGATAGTTAGTGTAGCTCTTTATGTCTCATTTACTCTTATAAAAGGTACCACGGTAATTTTCCTCCATTTGTCTAGCATTTTCTTCAATCTTATGTATCTTTAATCATGTAAAGGTAGCACGGGCTTACCAAGCAGCATGAGTTGGTTTGATTTCCATTTTATATATTTCTAAATACTAGTCATACTATCATCACCATAGCCTTGTCCCAACTATTTGGTGTCGGCTTTATGAATTGTGTACTCCAATCATTCCTACCTAAGGCAAACAAACATGTAGTGTGACAAGTTACAAGAGAGGGATTCCGTGTCAGACACCTTTTGTCATAACTGATAGTCTGATACTAAAACATTTCATATGTAAGTTATCCATAGAGTAATGCAAAAAGAAAGAAAGATAGAAAAAATGGAAAGAGTGAGAGAGAGAGAGAGACAGAGAGAGAGAGAGAGAGAGAGAGAGAGAGAGAGAGAGAGAGAGAGAGAAGAATAAAAGGAGTTCAGTTGAAGTTCCAAACATTTTAAATTACTGACGGAAAAAGATATTTAATTCATTTAGAACAAAGTAACGATTGAAGGAGGCATGTCCTGACTTTTGGAACACAACAAAGCTACAAGAGAGGTTAGAGTTCACCTTTCAAGAAAAGGGAAAAATCTCATAATGATAACTCAAACAGGTAACACACCAGAAGATATTGCTTAGTAGTTTTGATTAACTTTATACTTTCTTCTTCCAAAGGAGTTCTCACATGTGCCAACATGGCAAATATGTTTAAGATCCAACTGATTCATTAGAAAGGCCCCACCATGTGGATGACCTTGCATGAAATTTGGGCCAGTTTGCTCATTAGGTGGGCCACACATATACAAAAGAAATGTGCTGTTAAAACAAGTTGAACAATGGACTACATGCAATTTACATGTGTTGCCTACCTGATGAGCCAACCAGCTTAATTTTTGGTGCAAGGCATCTACGTAGTGGACTGCCTAATGAGCAGCTCGGATATTGCACCTGCACTATGCTGACATGTCTAAATAGCAGCCCTTGGGAAAGAGCACTGCATTAGTGCACTTTGAATTTCTCTAGAAGTAAGATTCAATTGCCTGGAATTGCATAATCTTTGTCATGGAAAGGAAAAATACTAAAGCGTTAAATCCAAGACGAGATGAGATGATTCTATGGGTATTACCCAAGATATTGAATGAATTGAAGTGCAGAATTAATTACTTCAACACGGCCTACTAAGATCAAGTCCTTCACTTCTTTGTTCACAGAACGTCCCCCTCCCAATAACTCTAAACACTGCATTGGCATCGGGGCAAGAAATATAGAGCCAGATAGTGCACTGAGAGTAATGGAGATGTTGTCCATCTGATCTGAATATTTTATCTTGAATCCGCAGAAGCCACTGAAAAGAAGAAGAAGAAGAAGAAGAAGAAGACAGAATTAATGATTTAAGATAGCAACAACTATCGTAGACCAAGTTGTGAGGAAATATGCGACACTCGACCCAACATTTTCTCGGCCTAACAAACTGACATGTGAGGCCCACCTTGCATTGATCCAAATTGTTTGTTTGGTGGCCCCCATGATGGAGGGAGATCTCAAAACTTTACCATGTCAGGTTGTTGGGCCCCTGTTAAATGTGCAACATTAGCCATAACTATCCATTTCATTGATAGCTAGGATCAGCTCACATGAAAGAGATATTAAGGCATGACCACATTATGGGGCCCCATCAGATCAACTGGATTATGTAACTGAAAAGTGGGGCTTTTGTGTACCATTGCTGGGTCAAGACAATAAATGCAGTTTCTTTCAATCAAGCATCATCGAGTACCTCATCAAAGCTCAAATGTGATACGGGAAGCAAATAGATGGTACAATAGGTAGGTTGCTTGGCACACATTTTCTTTTCTAATTTCAAAATAAGATCTAGTGATGAGGAACATAACTTACCCAGAACTGGGACCTATCATATCTTCAGTTACTTGCAATAGATTTGGTAAAGAAAGAAATTGCGGTGGGGAACTGAGTACAGAGATAGTAACAGTGCCGGTATCAACATTCTTATTTTTATCAGAAATCGTGTAAGAGAAAGAATCATTTCCAAAGAATCCTTTGTAAGGTGTGTATCTGAATATCTGTCCATACTGGAGAAGTGACCCAAAATGCGGCTTCCAAGATAACAAAAAAAATCATTAATCTCCAATGCAAAGTCATTTAAACTGTACAAAACATTATTACAATACAAGTGTGTTCTAATAGTAAATTATAAGGAATTGTGTTACAGCATGAAGTGCAGCAATTAAGAGAGATTCACCTAATAGAGAAATCATAGATGAATATCAGATGAATAATGTCTTTGCTGATTGAAGTAAAGTCAAAGATGGATTGCAATTCTAGTAAGTTGGAGAGAGAACGAAACTGTCAATGGCTTTACCTTAGTTATGATAGTGGGGTTTTCTTACCAAACATGCACATGTAACGCAGCCCCCATACATCCAATGTGTGTGGCATGCAAGCTTTCCACTAGATGAGCCCAAATATGTATCAACTGGCTCAAATATAGGTAAGGGCACCTAAATGCCTATCTATGAGGCATTTTGTCCACTTAAAGTTAAATTTCACATTACTTCTAAATGCTTATTCTTGAGGCATTTTCCCCATTTTCCAAGAAAAAATGCAGGTAAAAGTATGTGTATGCCCATCCTTGATGCATTTTGCCCACTTTTCAATTTAAAAATCCACATTAAAGGCTTCTAAATGCATATCATTTAGGCGTTTCCCCCAAGTTCAATCTAAAAACCAAGGTAATGGCACCTAAAAGCCTATCCTTGAGGCATTTCCCCTAATTACGAAGTTAAAAATCAAGGAAACAACACATAAATGCCTATCCCTGAGGCATCTTCTCTAGTTGTAAAGCTAAAAATGAAGATAATGACCGCTAAATGCTTATCCTTGATTATTTTGCCCACTTTTCAAGCTAAGAATATACTTAATGGCACCTTAATGCCTATCATTGGGGCACTTTTAAACTAAAAATCCAGGTAATGGCACCTAGATGCTTATACTAGTGCCATTTTGCCACTTTACAAGCTCAAAATCTAGGTAGAGACACACGCCCATCCCAGAGGCATTTTGCTTACTATTCAAGTTAAAAATCTATATCTTGGCACCTAAATGCCTGTACTTGACACATTTTGCCAACTTTTCAAGCTAAAAAACAACAAAATATCAAGTAAATGTGTAACCTTGAGGCATTTTTTCAAGCTAGAAATCTCAGTAAGGGCACCTAAATCCCTATTCTTGAGGTGTTTTGAGCCTTTTGACCACTTTTCAAGCTAAAAATCCTGGTAAGGGCACCTAAATACCCATTCATGAGGCATTTTATGCACTTTTTAAGTTAAAAATACATGCAAGGGAACCTAAATGCCTACTATTCTTGGGGCATTTACCCACTTTTCAAGCTAAAAATCAAGGTAGTAGAATGTAAATGCCTATCCTTCACTCATTTTGCGTATTTTTCAAGCTAAAATTCTGAGTAGGGAATACCCGCTTTTAATGCTAAAAATCCAGGTAAGGGCACCTAAATGCCCATCATTGAGGGATTTTACATACTTTTCAAGTTGAAAATCCATGTAAGGGTACCTAAATGCATATCCTTGGGGCATCTTGTGCACCTTTCAAGCTCAAGGTAACGAAAGCTAAATGCCTATTCTTGAGGCATTTTGTTAACTTTAGAAGATAAAAATCCTAGTAAGGGCACCTAAAATGCCTATTCTTGACCCATTTTTCCTGATTTTCAAGCTAAAAATTCAGGTAAGAGCACCTAATAGGCCATCCTTGAGGCATTTTGACCACTTTCCAAGTTAATTTTCCATGTAAGGACCTTTTTAAATTCCTATTGTTTAGGCATTTAGCTCCCTTTTCATGACAGAAATCCAAATAAGGGCCCCAAATGTATTGTTGAGGCATTTCCCCCTCTTTTAATGCTAAAAATCCAAGTAAGTGCACTTATAATCATGTTAAAAATCCATGTAAACGCACTTAAATGCCTATCCCGAGTGTATTTTGCCCTGTTTTCAAGTTAAAAAAAAAGGTAAATACAGTGTTTGAAATATCGGAATTTTGTTACATATCGCATCCTTGGGATATAGATCTATATTGGTTATCGCACGGGATATATGGTTTGTATCGGGTAATTTATCTCAATTTTTGGGAAACATGAGCAAACATTGAGAAATGGTTGAATTTTTTAATGAAACTTCAAGGATTGTTAAAAATGACCTTAATACACACTTCTAAATCATAACATCTCAAAAAAGAAGTTACATACTAGGTTTCCTTTGTATAGGTTCCTAAGCTATGCATTGTCTGATTGAACTAATGCAGCTATATTCAAATCGAATGGATAACATTTAGAGTGTATGTGATGATCATTTCATCAAAGTTCAAACACTCCTAAATACTTCGAAATTAGTCTCAATTAACAGCTGGTTGAAGGGAAATTTCAAAAAAATAATAACATTTCAATAAAATTTTTTTATTAATTATTAATTAAAAAATAATTTTTATTTTCCAAAACTTAACAAGGACTTAACAAATCAGTAGATCAGCCCTCATACATGATTGATTTCATATTTGGAGTGCAATATTGCTAGCAGTTTGGGAGAGATTGGGAAAATTTTGAAAATTTCCCAATTTTCCCCAAATCGGACCACCTACACTTAGATTTCGAAATTAAAATGTATGTGATGATCATTTCATCAAATACTCCTAAATACTTCGAAATTAGTCTCAATTGATAGCTGGTTGAAGGAAAATTTTGAAAAAAAATGGAGAACATGAAAAACCAATGATATCGAAATAAAAGCTCCAACTTTATTATTTTTCATGCAAAACCTGAAGAACCAATGGATTTATAACCATTTGACACTGATTTAAAATGATTTCAACAAAAAAAAGGAGATCAGAAATTGAATATGCTCATTGGATCGAACATGTGGGATATATCGGCACTACCTGTGCGTTTCGTATCGCACAGGTGGGATACAAGATATATCATGGGATATATCAGCCGATATTGTTGATATTTAAAACATTGGGAAAATATACCTAAATGTTCTCCCTTGTGGCATTTCACACACTTTTGAAGTTACAAGTACAAGGGAAATTTATTTATTTTATTATTATTATTTTAACTAGAGATTGTATTGATGGAACTTGAGATGTAAAGTCATTCGGGAGGGCCCCTACAAACAAAAGACCGGGGCCGCACCTATCATATAGAAGATGAGCATGCTAAACAAGGGAAACCAAAAAATTAGGAGACATAGACAGAGGGGCAGCTGGGGTAGAGGCGAAGGGAAGGGGAGTTAGCCTATCCCTGTCTTGTGTTTGTTGAGCCAAATTTGACCCACACTAGCCTTGTCAAGAAGTAAAAATCCTTTGATACGTCTTGGAAGGTCAGCTGAATTGAGGAAGATTCTATCAAGGGTGCCGCTGCTAGCAATATTGGCGAGGCCATCCGCCACAGAATTACCTTCCCTGAATGTGTGGCTAAAAGTGAGGTTAAGGGACTGTTTGAGTTGATGGATCGCATCAAGGATGTACCACAACTTCCAACCACAGGAGGCTGATCGGTTGGAGACAGCTTCAAAGAGGACATGAGAGTTGGTTTCAATGATAATCGATCTGAGCCCCAAGTCCCTGCATAAATGGAGGCCAACAACCATCGCATGGACTTCGGCTTGTATGTTCGAGATCTGACCGAACGAGTGGTCAAAAGCAAAAATGAAGTTGCCGGCGTGATCCCGACAAACACCTCCACCACCACCAGGGCCAGGATTTCCTTGCGCCGAGCCATCAATATTTAATTTAATCCAGTTCACAGCTGGATATAGCCAGTGAATGATTGTAGCCTTGCTAGCTGCCAAATGGGAGGGGGGCGAGAACCTGAAAAATCCTTGCACAACTAGCTTGGACCATACCATAGGCTGAACGTTCAGGAGATGGGAACCAATTTCAACAAGCCATTTACAAACTCTGTTAATAATATCAGATGCTATGAAAGGATGGTTTTCAAACTTGGCACCATTCCTCCCTAGCCAGATTTCCCAGATGACGAAAGGCAAGGCGAGGCCACAAATGGTTCGACGGAGGGAGGAAGAAGAAGCAGCTGCAAACCATTGGTTGATGCGCTCTTGGATGGTATGAGAATGGTTGAGTTGGATTCGGTATAAATTAGCAAAGTGGTTCCAGACGAGAGACGCAACATGGCTATGACAAAGAGAGGAGTAAGGGCAATTAAATTCCTATCCTTTAAGCATTTTGCCTACTTTTCAAGCTAAAAATGCGCACAAAGGTACACAAATGCCCATCATTAAAGAATTGTGGCCACTTTTCACTTTAAAATTCATGTACAGATAGAGTGTGTTTCAACTTGAGGTTCATGGGTTCGAGCGCATGTTACCTTTCAAATAAAAAAATAAAATAAAAAATCATGTAAGGAAACTTAATGCCTATCCTTGAGGCATTCACCCACTTTCCAAGCAAAAAATATAAGGGAACTTGAATGCCCATTCTTTAGGCATTTTTGCATTTTGCGCACTTCTAATGCTAAAAATCCTGGTAATGGCACCTAAATGCCAATCCTTGAGGCATTCTACCCACTTTTCAAGCTAAAAAGCATCGTAAGGCAGCTAAATGTCTATCCCTTGTGGCATTTTTTCCACTTTTTAAGTTAAAAAATCACGTGAGGGCTACTAAATGCTTATCCTTTAGGCGTTTCCCCTGTTGTAAAGCTAAAAATCAAAGTAGTGGCACCTAAATGCTTATCATTGAAGCATTTTTTTCCCATTTTTCAAGCTAAGAATGTTCTTAGTGGCACCTTAATGCCTATCCTTAGGGCACCTTTAAACCAATAATCCAGGTAATGGCACCTAAATTCTTATACTCGAGGCATCTAACCACTTTACAAGGCTCAAAGGTAAAGGCACCTAAATGGCCATCTCTATGGAATTGAGCTCCATCATGTACTATTTAAGCATTTTGCATTGCGGACTTTTAATGCTAAAAATCCTAGTAAGGGCACCTAAATGCCCATCCTTGAGGCATTTTTCCCACTTTTCAAGCTAAAAATCCTCGTAAGGCCCCTAAATGTCTATCCTTGTAGCATTTTGCCCACTTTTTATGTTAAAAATCCATGTAAGGGCTTCTAGATGTGTATCCTTTAGGCATTTTCTTTTTTCTTTTTTCTTTTTTTTGATAACGATAGGGTGTCCCCACACCTTTTCAAGGTGAGACTAATCCCTGTGGGTATATCCTTTAGGCATTTTCCCTGGCTGTAAAGCTGAAAATCAAGATAGTGGCACCTAAATGCTCATCCTTTAGGTGGTTTGCCCACTTTTCAAGATAAGAATCTTCTTAGTGGCACCTTTAAATTAATAATCCAGTTAATAGCACCTAACTGCTTATAATTGAGGCATCTTGCCACTTTACAAGGCTCAAATTTATTAAAGGTGCCTAAATGCCCATTTGTGATGGTAACAGGTCTGACCGTTTTATCATTAAATTCACATTTCAGGTGGGGGAGGGTGATTTTACAAACTGGAATGTTAGTGACTACTGCCATTACCACTTTCTAATCAGATGTGGATCTTGTTGCTTGAGAAATCAATTTTGCAAACTTCTTTTATTGGTGAGCTGGGCTCTAACCTGGGACCTCAATGTTGAAAAATTGACCTTCTACCCAGTCAACCCAAAGTTTGCAAACTGAAGAAAGCAATCTATGGACTAAGGAAAGTCCACATGCACGGTTTGAAAATCTGGGAAACAAGTTTTGGTTGGGGAAAAATTAGGAACAATGTATTTTTCTTTTTCTTTTTATTATTCTTTTTTCTAGTTGGGCTAGTAGACAAATCTTAGGAAAGACTCTGTTTTCTTTTGGAGAATGCAGGTAGCAGGACTAGTGAATAAGAAGTATTTCATTTACTCGATTGATTGATAAACAACTGGAATAACTTGATTCTCTTTTGATCATTTCTTTAGTTTCCTTCACAAAGCTAAGCATCTTAGTATTTTAAAAATGCCCTATTTCAAGATCTTTCTTATCAAGAACAACAAAAAACTGTAGAGCTAAGACAACTTTCAGTCTCAAACAAACTATATATGTTACAAAGTTATGAATGAGTGTGTTTATATAAAACTGTTGCATTTCTAATGAACATGAACGAATTTGATATATAAAAAGGATGCTAGTAATATCAGTAATTTGAAACAACAATCCAAAGGATTTAAGACTTCTTACCATTAAGATTTCAGCACTATCAATAATGCCGTATGCAGAATAGTAATTTTCGAGGGCATGAAAAGCAATTGATTCATTCTCCCAAACAGAAATAGTATAATTGTAGGCTTTAGGGAAATACTCTCCTACAAGAATCTAACAACCAGTCAGAAATCTTTCACAGAAATAAGCCTAGATACAAAAAAGAAAAAAAGAAAAAAGAATACGCATATCTGTAGATAATCCTTATAAATAAGAACTGCTTTCAAAACATTAAACCATGCTATTCTACAGAGGATTCATTATATTCAAAATTGAGAGCTGAGAGAGGACAAAAAGTACTTCAATTTTTATACACAAGAAATGGGTCAATTAATTATGTTCAAACCTAATTTACACAATTAATCTTCTGAATAATCTCGGTATTTAAGCGGAACTTCTTACAAATCTGTGGATTTGGAGACTATATCAAGCTGCAAGATCTTAAAATGGGAGAAAGGAACTTCAAAATTTTCTTAGTGAATATGGAAAAATATTCTACCAAGAATCTGTAAGCTCAAAAAAAACCTTTTAATAGGGATCCAATTTTTCAATTCTTGTAGGAAGCTAGTGTTGAAGAACATGTGGACAAAATACAAAATATGACAAACAAATGATACATGTTTAAACATGTGGCCGGATGGACCTTTTGACAACTGAGTGATTTCATTGGTTCAAATGGAGCCTACTGTTGATGTAGGATCATCCGATCATCCAGTGGAAGACCAAGAGTGGTCCCATTCGTGGTTGATTGAGGATCAGGCTGAGGTCAGGCCAATCAATAGGCCCATAGTACATAACATGCCTATCCAACCATTCAGATTGAAGATTTGGACCACCTAACCATTTACATTGAAGAAATGGATCACATCAACAGTCCAAATTGACCAATTGAGGATCTGGATCAAATCAAGGGTCATCATCGCCATCATCAAAGCCCTGTCTCCAGCTACACGAATCCTGTTACACCATTGTATTTGTACTCAATCATGGACCATATACTCAATTAAACCATAGGTCCTCAAGTCGTTTCTTACTACCTCTACCCACGTTCTTTTCAGACCTTCCCTTTGCCCTTTTAGAGCCTTCAACTTGAACAGACTCACTCCTATTCAGTGTAGTTCTTTGTCTCTGTCATACATGGCCAAACAATCTAAGTCTACTTTCCCTCATCTTATTACCTATTGACGCTGCTCCTAATTTCCTTCAATTTGGACTAAATCAATGGTCCAATTAGCTATTGTGGACCATAGATATAATTGAATGTCCATCTAATAGACCCATTGATGTGGATCCCACAGGTTCAATAAGATGTCCTCAGGGGCTTAATATACAAATCACATACAAATCCTACAAAGCCTATGCTGGTAGGATAGTAGAAAGATTACACAGATCTACATATAGTTGTAGAGTAGATCCTAGATTAGATTGCATTTTATTCTAGATTAGATCACATTAGATCCTAAGATTTGATAAGATACACTTGAGGTCTTTTTATATTTGATTCATTATTTATTTAGTTCCCTTCTTTATTTAAAAGTCTTTGGGAAGATCTTGGATTCTTTAAGGTGTGTCCTCATTTAGTTATTCCTTTCATTTCTACTATTAGTTTACCTAACATTGAGCAATATTACGAAAGTAGTTTTGGGCCAATAGGCTTTAGGCCTGGGCTTCTTTAAATTCAGGAATGACTTTGTAAACAAGGCAATATATAGCCATATGTGTGGAACTTTGGAATTGGAGTTCATGCTATGAATTGTTCGATCGAAAATGTGCTATCTTTTTGTGTTTCTTGTAATGGAAAACATGGTGAAGAGTTGAGATTCTTCTACACACCCTTTGGCAGTGATTCCCTTAGGGCCTGTCTGGATTCATGCAAAGCATAGTAAATGAAATAATATTTCACAGGAAAACCTTATTTCCAGGAAACTATGGAAAAGGAACATTGTTTTCCTAGTTTGTTTTTCAACAACATTTTCCTAGAAATTTAAGAATATTTTCAAATTTGTTGTTTGGCAAAACAAAAAATTTTCTAGGTAGTCACTGGCATGTGCTTTAGTTCTTGTGGCATGTGGGATGCTTGAAGATGGACAGTAAACATGTGGTACATGCAACATATGTGAGTGCTTGAAGCTGAATTATGGCACATGTGGCACATGTGAGGTGATTGAAGCTATACAGTGCCACATGTGGCACAAGACACGCATTGGCACATTTGACACATGTGGGCACTTGAAGTTAGATGGTGGAACTTGTGACATTGGCACCATGGGTGATAATGGCACACATGGAAGATTAGTGCACATGGGGTCCTTTGCACATGTGTGGCTCCATAAAAGATGAATGGCGGTACATGTGGCACATTAGCACATACAGGAAGCAAGAGAAGATGGATGGGGGCACATGTGGCACGCTAGCACATGTGTAACACCCCGGATTTTTACCAACCTGGAGTTAGGCGTCCTTAGACAATGGGTCAATCATAACGCCTTGGTAACCTCTCAAAACCCAATTCCAAAGCCAAAGGAATCATTTAGAACCAAATTCTTTAGAAATTTATCGTGTATTAACTAGCGCTACACTAGATTTCCTGTCAAATTAGCACCAACCACTTTAAATACGATCTGTAAGACCCAAAACCTTTAGAATTGTTAACGCTACGTTACCTTGAAATCTAGGATCCAACTCTAAACCCAGTTGCTCCCGGGAATACTTTGTAACTTTGTATTGGTTCTAGACCGCGCATCGAGAGTCCGATAGCTATGAACTTAGACCATTATGACCGCCTAGTTGAACTTGTCAATCAACTAGAAGATCAAACCCAAACGATGTCCTGAGACCATTTTATTGAGCCCGGAGTAAAGAGAGTAGGAAAAGGAAGATTTTTAGAAAAATTAATTATATTTTAAAGAAACCTGGAACGATTCACTTGCGCGTTATTTTTAAGCATTCTGACCGTTAGAATTCGACCCATATTCACCCTCGGATCAAGATAGGTGGCCCTTACATGTCATAGTACTTGTAACTCTGATCGAGTTCTCGTAACCGTTGAACTGAAACTGGTCCGCCACGGTCAATCTGGAAACCTGACCAGACTGAAAACTTAGCTAGACCTAGATCCAATATTAGAGAGTTTAAGTCTGACCGTATTTAGTAACAGGACCTTAAGAAGTGCTCCGTTGGATCGGAACAGACTCGATTTGGTTATAACTTAAGTATACCTTGGCCCCAAGTCTATTTTCGTCGCTTTTGGGCTTATAAAAAGGGCTTAAACCCTCTCTCACAAATCCCATACGAATTTCAAACCCTAGCCAAAATCAAGAGAGAGAAAGTGAGGGAGAAGTTGGAGTTTCTTCCAGGGATTCCTCCCAGTCTCTCTGCGTGCCTCATCCATCCTTCTGCATCACTATTCTGGCGATTCCAAATCCGTTCTTAGGTAAGAAAACCTAACCCTAACCTGTTTTAAAGCTTAGACAAGCTGTAGGAAAGTTGTAGCTAACCTGTTTCATACCATAGGTAGCGTATCCGCCGTTGACGAAGACACATTGTCTGAATCATGTCGAATACGCATTTTCTGGTTTAAGGTGCAGACTATATATGTTTAGGTTATGGTTTTCAACACTTTCAATGTTAAGTAATGATTTATTCTTGCCTAGGATACTATTTCACATGTACAAAGTGTTGTCCGTTTCGATTTTCAGTTATACGTTAATTATGTTGAATATACTGTATTCCTCGTATTTGTGAAAAATACCATATACGTATGAAATTTGAATTTGTGCTTAACATGATTATTTGCCGTGAATATATGCTTGTTATAGGTGTGATAACTCCTTAGCGAAAGGACTTGCCCTAAATCACGCCACAGCCAATATACGCTATATATGTAAAAGTGTGTAGCTCACGTGTTTGTGAAAATGTTTAAATGAATACGGAACCTGGATTCATGCATGCCATGATTATCCGTCGTGGGTATATGCAAGTGATATATGGGGCAACTCCCTAGTGAAAAGATTTGGTCAAATACATGATATATCAACATACGGTATGTAGTTAGTATGTGTAGCCTAAGTGTTTGTGAAAATGACTGAATGAGTATGGAATTTGCTTTCGTGCTCGCCATGACTAATTGTCATGGATATATGATTGTTGTATGGGCGATAACCCTTTGACGAGAGGATTTGCCCTAATACGTATGCTAATGACTACATAATATGTATGATGCAATGTGTAGACTAAGTGTATGTAAAAGTGTCTGAATGAGTTAGTAGTTAGTAAAAATGTGATTGCTAAGGTTGTTGAGATATGAATCTCAATCACAATACTTGAGTATATGATTTCCTCCATGCATTGTGTAACTTAGATTATTTGTATTAACTGTGTATATGATTTCCTCCATGAATTGATTAACTTAGATAAATCATGTCAAAGGTATATATGATTTCTTCCATGTACTGTATTTACATTTAAGTTATACTTCATGAATGTCCACATGATTGTATGATATGCTTCATATGCCTGTTATGGAATTTGTATGTGATTGGGGCTATACTACAGTCCAGGCAATCGGTAAGCGTACTCCAAATGGTGGTTGAGGTTGTTCGCCACGTAGGATGAGTTTAACGAATCTGAGTCGTGCTTGGGCTGTTCGACAGTGGTTAGGCCACACGGAGTGCTTATCCATCCCATGCCGTTCAACTCAACGTACGCTTGGCCTGGTTGAGCTTATCAACTAACCCGATTGACATATGTTTGTTCACCATGTTTGGTCGTTACTGCTTGAACCTAAGGTACCAAACTTACCAATGAAAAGCCCCTCTAACCTTGGTACCTCGATCCGCTAAGACTTATGAGCCGATTATGGTGGTATGGGACACTATATTCGTATTGTCGGCCTACTCTGATTGGTGACGAGCCCTTTGTAGTGACCAGTGAGCACCTATACTCGTGAGCAGATTATAGTGGTATGAGATACTATATTCTTGTTGTCGGCCTACATTGATTGGTGACGAGCCTTCTGTAGTGACCTCGAGTATATCCTGATAGTGCATAAGGGCGACGAGTCTTGTTGCAATATGTGAGATATAACTAGGCCTATATTAATAAGGTGATGGGGGAGAGGAGCAATGATTGCGCGCAACAGCCCTGGCAGCCCTTGTAATGACCTAGAACTGTAACATCGTATGAGATTATCTCGGACTGACGACCCGAGAATGGATCACCGTTTGGGTAATGATACAAGGGAGGTACCTTAGCTTCCCAATCCTGCTGTATGAAAAGGACTAATAAGAACTTGGTAAGCATATTCATAACACCGCATCGCATGTGCTAACGGCGTTGGTGATAGAGCACTGAGGAAGTGAGTCATGCCGCGATCGTTAGATGATGTCGAAGAGGGGATTGTGGTGAGGGCATGCATCATTCTTTATATCATCCTTGCATTAACAGGAGTATCTAGGACCTGTTTGATTGTACTGCCTTATCATTACTGCTTGATTGGATTGATAACATGTTAACCTTTGCTGTATATAACTTCCACTGAGTTGATCACTCATTCCCACGTTACGGGACGATGTTGGCCACACCAACCAGTTCCTGTTTTAGTTTCAGATGGCGACGATGCTTGTGAGGCAGAGTCGGTTTTTCTTGATGATGTCAAGGAGGATTTCTCCTATATGCAGGTTCTGATCGACGGGTTTACAGGGTTACTGATTAGATGCCAATACACTTGGTAAATTTGCTTTTTATTTAAACACTCATGTATATTCTTTTCTTTCCATTTTGGAGTATACATGTATTTAGTTAACCTGGTAACATGTTCACACTCTGGAGACTTACAATCAATTATACATTTTATATATTATCACAGTCTTCCGCTTGAGAAACTTAATTGTCTCTGGAGTATGATATGTTATTTTGGTCTAATCTCACTCATGTTTAATACACTAACATAGACAACATTCAATCATAAGCATTTATGTTGCATAAGTGATGTTCTGGAACTCGGGAGTGAAGTTTATGCTCGACCCCCGATTTTCGGGATGTTACAACATGTGGGACGCTTTGCACATGTGGGGTGCAAGAGCAAATGGATGGTGGCACAAGTGGCACATTGGGCACCTGTGGGGCATAATGAAAGATGGACAATGGCTCATTTGGCACATTGGCACATGTAAAATGATTAAAGATGGATCGTGGCGCATTTGGAATTAACAATTGAGAAACTCATTTTCCTTCCATCGTGGGAAAATGCCTTTGTTAGGGGTGGAGGTGGGAACATAAGTTTATTTATTTTCCAACAAAGATACAAAGTGGGAAAAGATGTTTCCCACAAATTCCACAAAGGAATGCTTGACAAACAACGAAAGTTAGTTTCATGGGAAGCAATATTTCCTCCTTTCCTTTCCCTTCCATGAACCCAAACAGGCCCTTATGTTTTGGTGGTGTGGTTCTACCATTCTATCCCTTTCTCTATATTTTTTTTTCTCAATTTTCTTTTCCAATTGAAGATTTGTGGCAATTCAAGTTGGATCCTAGGTTTCATAGTTGGTTCGTGTTCAAGATCTTTTCAGGTGGGTATCAAATCTATCTTAATTGCTACACCATCCAATTTTGGCATCATTTCCTGCCCATTTTAATCAATTAAATCTAGTGAAACTTTATCTACCCATGAGGTGTGGCATCACAAAACTTGTGGAAACTATCCTTTAACAGTGAGAGGAAAAGAAATTCTAACACAAAAATAAGTAGGGAAAACAATGCATGTCGAATCTTCATCTTCCAAAGAGCTCATCTTTGTAAAAAATGCAGAAACATACAATTTGATTGCCTTTGGGAAGAACCAATACAATATTCAATTACATAACAACGAGATAGTAATACCACACCCAAAAAGTACAAACCAATACATAGGAATACTAAGGACCCGTTTGTTTGCCCATTTCCCTGGTAAAGTAATTGTGTCATCATTTACTGTTTTACCACTGCCAAACCAAACACGAGAATGGTCGGTCAAATGCAGATGTATTCAGTAGACAAGTAATTTGTAACATTGTACTTTTTCATGTAATTACTGTAAAAATCACCATCCAAACATCAACATCAGTTTGTTTTGATGATGATTTGACATTGAAGGAATGCAAAATTTCCATCATTATGATTTTATCATGGATAAATCAAACAATGTAAAATTGTCGTCATTGTGGTCAAATGCAATTGTTGTCAGGAGACAGGTAAAGTAATTTGCAATCATTGCCCATTTCATTTACCGTGGTAATGGGCAAAACAAACACACCCTAACATACAATTCAAGATAACAAAGAAACTATATGCCCTGTTATTATTAGAACTTACTTTCATGCACGCTAATCTCAAAGGGAGAAGGAGATAGATGCTTGTCCTCAAACAAAATGGATATTTTGTAAGTGCCCAGAATGGTTGGTAGATAGTAACCAAAATATGATCCATCCTTGTTATCAATAAAGTCCCATCTCAAGAAACTAGAGTTACGGATGGGATCAATCTCAAAGCTCAACTTTTTCTGTTGAGACGTGACAGGGTTAGAAAATGAATCCATGAGTTGCACTACTAATTCATTTATGACATGTTTCACTACTCTCGGAACAAATTTCACAATGCTTGATTGCGATGCATCGACCATGCCTGCAACAAATTATCAAATTATTCAAAGCAAAGGAAGGCACGACTGTTGGAATAAAACAGTTTGCATTACATGCAATCACCATTGTAAAGATTCTGCATTGGAAAATATTCAACAATAAATCAAAGATGCTAGGCTGTAAATGTGAATGAACTTTAACCAAGCCAGATTAAAGGGTATAAAAGGAACAGATAGAACTGCTGCTCTGTCAAACTATGATTACTAAGAATGTACAGTAATATTAACACAAAATAAGAAGATTATAATGGGAAACCAAGGATGTAATTGTTAATCATATGATAGACAATAAAATTAAATTGGCAGTGTTGATGTCTCAAACATGTGCCATTTTCATTTTCAGGTAAAACAAAAGTACCAGTACTCATGGGTTTGTATCTATAACAATATTTTGATCCAACATAATTTAGTATGCAATATGGATTTCTACTCCAGTACGATAGTGAAGTGAGTGTCAATGTACTTTCAAACAATGGTCGGTAGGGCTTTTGAGCCAACAAGGTACAATTAGCATTTGAGGTGCAAAGATATTGGAACCTGCATGCAGTCAGCTTCCATTTTCTCACTTTCTGCTGCAAATCACAAATGAAATAGTTATGGGAAAGTCATCTCTTTTCATTTTGGACCAACCCAATTGAGTTCAGCATTGTGAATGAATAACATTCAAACACAACTAGAAGTGCGGACAGGCAAAGCCAATTACCATGGAATGCTTCAAGTTCAAAATTTCTCTTTCTTTTAATAATCAATGGTTCACTACATTAATAGAATATGATACAAGTAAACATAGTGTTTATGTCAAGGGATATTATAGTCTCTGATAGAAGTAGAAAATCACAGGGCCCTTCTTGTATGAGGGTGTGTAGAAATGAAACATCTAATGCCACTGCTAGGTTCCAGATTTCGTTATGCATTGTAACATCCATGTCTTGGATGCTCGAGATAATGCCCACACAATGACATTCTTTCTGTCAGCGTTTGCAGCTGGAAGGCCTAATAGAGATGAAGAAAAGATTCCAAGCCTTTCTAAAATCTCCTGCTTCCACTTCATTTTAATTCTTCAAACCTATTGGACCTGAAAATGCCAACTTGATCTCTCCATCATCACCTTGAAAGATGTTGCCAATCCTAGATGGATCTTGTTGAGAATATAAACTCAACCTTTTATCGTGATGTGTCTTATGTTTATTGTCTTGTGAGTTTAGTCCCACATTGGATACTTGTGGTAAGTAGGTTGTAACTCCTATCTATATAAAGCAGCTCAAATCAAATGTAGGCCAGTGCTGAGAATGGGTAAGCAATGTAGCACCTTGTGCATCTCAGAGCTCTAATCTTGTAAGAGTGCCCCAGCCTATCTCTTAATATAATTCTCAGGTGTTTGTCTTTGTTTAGTTTATTTGACTTGGTAACAGAGCGGTTTAGATCCTACTGATATTTGTCTATTTGGTCGTCTTCTTTGTCCTCATCCAACTGCAATCTGTGAGCCCAATGGAAATCTAATGCAAGGGCATTTTCACATCAGGCTCAAGTGGTGTAGCCCGTAGGATGCGGGGACACACTCGGGGTGGGTGACCCATGTGATTTGGGGCCCACGGGGGAGGTCTTGTGTTCAAGAGTCCTCACCAAGAGTAATTAATGCAGGGGCATTTCACACCAGGCTCGAGTGGGGTAGCTTGTGGGATGCGGGGACACACTCGAGGTGGGCGGCCCATGTGATTTGAGGCCCACAAGCCCATGAGGGGGGTTCATCCGAGGTCTAACCCATGAGATGTGGGGCCTGGGATATGAGATAAAGGGATTGATTTGCCATACTCTAACAGTTCGAGCTTTTAGAGCAAGTGGTTAATTGTCCTACATCAAAATCTCTCTAAAATCGACTACCTTGGCATCCTTGATTTAATCTTTGTCACACTTCCATTCTCATCGTTCTATATTCTCATCCAATTTGTCTCTATTATAAACATGGTCGTCGTCATTGGAGAGTTCCGTCTTCATGTTGGATTGTTGTCCTAGTGGGATGTGTCCGTATAGATATGATCCAACTGCTGCATGTTGAAGTTGGAGAAGCAGCAGATCGAACTGTTGGATTATCATCCTACACAGCCTAGCATCCCCAAAATACAAGAGTTCCAAGCTTGTTTTTACTCAAAGCACACAAACTGTTAGCCATAATGCTCAATCCAACCTGACACAGGATTCAATCAGCATTGGAGGTTTCCTTTTCCATGGTAGTTTTCCTTTATATGGTGTTGTTATCTATTGTTAAGTAGTTGCAACATTTTATTTATGTTTTCACATATGCCACTGTGGGTGTACTCCTCTCAACTATTATGAGTGTAGTTCACTCACCTGTTGTGAAATATTACACTTGAGAGGATTTTGCATGTGAATGATGGTTTAGTTGCTCAATGATTGTTGAGTTCCACTATGGCTTGCTATTTTAAGAGAAGATTCAATGGACATTGACAGCTCAATGTAAAGGCAAGCTGCAATTGAAGATCTAAAACCCTACCATGCTGAGTCTGATAGGAGTGTTAAGAATATAAACTCAACCTTTCTGTATCATCTATATGTTTATTGTCTTGTGAGTTTAGTCCCAAATATGATACTTATGGAAAGTGGGTTGTAACTTCTATCCATATAAAGTGCTCAAATCATTTATCCCCTACTATGGAGAGTGCATAAGCAGTGTAGCACCTTATGCATCTGAGAGCTCTAACCTTATTTCCCAGCCTTGTCTTAGTATAAATATCCTGTGCTTCATCTTTGTTTAGTTTGTTTAACAGATCTAATTTCATAGAGAGATGCAATTGAAGTTCAATTTCCGCCCTCTTGGGAATTCTTCAATTTTATAATTGCTTTTCTTTTCCCACCTTCAGCTACCATAAACATCTTTTAGATCATGCAAGAACCTAAATTTGTGAACTATAAGGTGTTTGCAGATTATGTTTTGCTGCCTTAGGCCTTGTTCAACACTTGACATGTGACAAAGATCTGCCTCTTTAACTGAAAGAGGTGGACATGGTGCCTGACACGAGATGCAAAATTTAACATTAAAAAATTCTGCATACAATATGATTAGTGCACGTAGGATCTCATCTACGTCCACTGCCCCAGTACATTCAAAAACACAAAATCTGTACCAAAACCAAGGTAATCACATAAAGGTGCCACTTGGGCTAGTGGCACTTTTGCAAACCAAAAAAGTTTAACAGTTGGAAAATCCTAACTTATTATTTAGCATGGAATTCATGCCTTTTCAATTTCCTAAGATTGGAAAACTGAAGAGGCATGTATTTTTCTTGATGCCAAATCAAGAATAATGGTCCAATTCAACCCAGTTTAAACAATAGCCAGAGCATCAAGAGGACCAAACATTTCAAGCAATGGAAAAGGGAATTACCTGGAAATGCCTCAAGTGCATAAGGAAGACCACCATTTAATGGAATATTTCCACAAAAAACCCAAATTTCATAGATTCCGGACTTCTCGAGTGTATAAATGACATCAAAAGAACTAGCCTGAACTTTCGGATTAGCACAAGAGTAAATTCATAGCAAGCCCTGGTCAGTTTGTGCAATGTATAATAATTGTAAGAGTTTTGCTAAGCCTATACACACTGATACACATGGCCACATGAGTGCCAACCTGGAAAATGTGTAGGACATATGAAACATGTATCAGGTGGGACCCACAATTTTAGATGGCCTGGCACAAGAATAGGCCAATCAACTCATTAGTTGGGTAACATGTAACGAAACACCGAACGGTTTCAAAGAATGCCAACGGTCCAAATTCAAGGAACATGTAGCCTGTTCGATGAGTGGGCCAGCCTAATTGTTGGGCCAGGTTGTCTGCATCTGCAGCCTATAATGTCCCCATAGTCCACACACACAAGTAGGCACACATGGCTGTTTACTGTGTTTCATGTGGGCATGGCACCACTCTGATTTTAATTAAATTGCACAAATTTGATTCCTTACAGTGTTATTTAGATCAACAGATAATGCAGGAGCACTTCCAACATGGCCTCCAGCACCATAGTTATATTGTCCGCCATGCCGATACCCTAATTCCAAAATGTAGACCACTTTGCTGTGAAAAAAAGAGACCATTGTAGAGGTTTTCTGCAAAAGGACTATAACCATATAATCTCTGAAGCATGCTTACCATCTACAGCCATAGGGTGTATGGTTGGCTGCACATTATATGAATCAATTTTCCTTATAATTTGTACACGAAGTCTTTCTGCATCAACTGGAGAAGGATAATGGTACTTATCTTCCAAATAAACCGAGAATGACGACATCTTACCGGCAACAGAACTGGCTAAACCGGATCCATTTACAACACTGTTAAACCCATCACAATAACCTATTAAAAAGAAGCCAAATCAATTATTCAAATAGAAAAAAAATAAAATAATGGGAAACTTGGTGATTCAGAAGCATTGCAGGCATAAATGAATGGTGGTCCCCGTGCATGTATGTCGAGTTTTCTGTTAATTTGGTGGCCCCCACTGGGAATCCGCTGTGGACATAACTTTTTGACACGTGTGGCCAACCTGGCATCTGGACCAGCCTGATTTTTGGCAGTTGGATATACACAGTGGGGCCCACCTAATGAACAGCTAGGACCTCGTAGATGCATGGTAAGACTTCTACTCTTTAATGCGGTCTTCGTATGCCTCTCTCAAGTATTAACAGCAGTAAATATTTCCGTACCTACAAAGACAGTGTATTCATATGGCATATTGGAGATGCTTTCACCTCCCACATCATCAAAAATGGTAAGTGTGAAATTTCCTGGTTCAGATACAGTAAAAGAAAGCAATTGAATTCCTTGTGACGCTTCTTCAAAGTAAATATCTGATACAGGGATGGACAAATTCATCGCCTTCTCAACCACTCGAGCATCAAATGGGAACAAAATCGAGACAAGATTTCCAAACCAATCTCGCTGGTGTATAAAGATTTCCAGCTTAGAAAATATTTGCAAGGCGTTTGTTTCATAACTCCATTTGGCCACACAATTGGTGATGCTTAGAGGTCCTATTAAAGGGTAAGTGCGAAACTTGTATCAGTGAAAGACGTTATAATATATATACTATTATATAATATACATATGTACATACATACATGCGTGTATATATAGTATAGCAGGAAATGATAGCATTTTCATGGACAGGTTATTGACATTAATTGCTACCATCCCAAACAGTAAAGTCTACAAGCCTTGGGCAAGAACTTCCCACAAAACCTATTTAAAAAGTGTACTGTGTTTGGATGCTCAATTGAATTGAATCGAATTTATTCAGTCGAATAAACTAATGGCCAATGTGGGGCTAACCCAGCTCCATTTATGAAGAGGGGCTTGCCCCCAGATAGCAACTCCCATCATTTCAAGTCCAGCTTGAAAAGCATGTAGTCGAAAATTGAAATTTTGGTTATCCATTTTCACCATTTCCTTTGTATTCAATGATCTATTGCAATTCAATTCAACCGACCATCCAAACGCACCTGGAATTAATTCAGCAGCCAGTAATCAGAAAGAACACACACCCAAAAAAAAAGGAATTATGTATAAACAAAAGTTGCGAGAATATCCACTATCATCTTCACATAATTTTTTCCTTGATACTCCGGAGTGGTTAACATTTAAGCTAAAGTAACTCACCTGGTCTCACCTTGAACAGTAGAGGGGAGCCGTACAAGGATTGATTTCTACCCTCTACGTGTAACAAGAAACTTCCAGATATGGTAGCCAAGAACTCAAAACCAATATATCCAACTTCATTCCAACTCTTAAATGTGATATCCAAACTTACAGCCGAACCATTTTCATAAGATACAGATGCCATAAATTTATATGAATCTGACTCTTCACTTGTCAAAGACACATCATTCCCAAATGCATCTTTAGGAAGTATTATAACATTAGCTTTTGCTCCCGCCACGAACTCGTTCACAAGATTCATCCACGAAGCAATGGAAACGGATTCATGTATTTTTCCTTCAATCAACATGTGGAGGTTAGGATTAACCAATGAGTGACAAAACATAAAATTTAAAGAACAATATAGTTTTCATATTTTCCACACACAGATGCCATTTCGGCAAGCATTTGAGAAATCATTTATTTTCTCTCATTGTTCCTTTTTTAAAAAAAAAGAATTTTCTGGCAAGACTATCCTTACCCTCGGTCATCACCAAAGGGACAATTACAACAAAGCATGCTTCAGATCAGAATGTTAGGATTCTTTGATCTTTGTGATTGTCGCATTGCAGCCAATCAATGTTGGATTACATCAACAACAGGTACTTTCATGTGTGGTGGTGTTTGTGGTGCCATACTATCTAGCTTTAAAATGAAAGACATGAAGGCAAATGAATCTTCTTTATGATTTTATTTGTTTTGTGATATATGTATTGAATATTTACTGATCTTGGTTTGTGGCAGTATAATCCTGGTTTGTGATAATTAGAGGGCCCTTGCCTCTTCAAGTTCAAAGTATTCTTAGCATATAGAATGTGCCTGTTACAAGTTGAGATTAATGAAAATGATAGTGCTGGTTGTTCATGCAAATCTATTGTTTTAGATCAATATTATCCTATTAAAATCTAACTAATGATGTTTCCTATGACACCCACATATGACAATATATGTGGACATGAATACAAGGATTGAGGATGTGACTCTGCATCCCCATTAACCAGGATGCATACATATAAGGTTATCCCATTCAATATGCTATCATGATAAAATTGACAGAAGTTCAGATAACAGAAAAGCAAATACAATGAAGTATGTTAATTTTACAGGTGCACCTCCACATGGCCAAACATGCTACATTCAAGCCATGAGTAGGTGGGTCCCACCAGGTAGATACCCCATCTGAAAATCAAGCCATCCCAATGCAAGCCATGCATGCAAAAGAAAATGTCAGGACTTAAAAGTTATCCAGTAGTCCACATTCAACATACATGCATGAACCACCTGATAATTGAGGGCGTCTACATGTTGCACCCACCCGACCCCTGTTGGGTGTGAAATATGTGTGCCTCACCAGAATCTGTGGCGACATGTATATGGGCATGTAGGCATTGGAGTGTAAAATTATCAAACCTTCCAAACAAAGTAGGAACACGATTAATTTGCTAAACCATATTCTACTAAACTATAAGTATCCATAAAGTATCTGACACCAATATCAGTATCATATCGTGTTAGCACTGCTACAGTAAGCATGTGGAAGTATTTTAGTGTTCTAGATTATTCATATCAGAACAAAATGAATCCATTCTCATCATGGGCTTTATGTTTCTACCTGCGGTAACATTGAAATGAAGTGTTCTGTCACGGGTCCCAGAACGATAATCATCAATGATTACAGTAAAGTTCCCTACTATAATTGGGATGAATGTAATATTCCAGTTAGTGAGGTCCGCCTCGGGAGATGCTGATACACCGGATACATATGAACTATTTCCCTTTCTTCCATTCACAGAAAGCGTAAAGCGAACCATATATTTCTCAGGATGGGGGTATAAGTCACTGTTGTTACTGTCCATCACTTTTATTTTGATAGTTGCTGTATCACCAGCCCTGAATACATTCTGACCATCCAGCCAACTGGTGGCAAAGCCAGGCGGGTGTATTGTATCTGCAGTACAAAAAGCTGAAGCAATTCATCATGCATACACATGAAAAACTAAAAAGGGGTATGATCTTCATGCAATTGTTACGCATCATAATTTGACATCATCACACTGCCACATGCTTCCTAACACATAGAACACTGGCCTGTTTGTCAAACAATGATCAGAATTCCACCTTCGGGGGGCCACGTTGGATTACGCATGGTTCAAGGGTTGTCTAATAGGATGATACTAATACAGTTAGTGGAATTTGGCTGTTGAATATGGTGAAAGGTTCAAATATTGAAGGGTTAGAATGTCTCAATTTGGGACATTTTTGGGGCATTCTCCATCCATGATCGGACACCTTGATCAAAGGTTTGTTCATCGAACAATGGGCCCTCTGCCCATTCGCAAATTATACATTTGCTGATGAGCACGACACCGTAGTTCTTCTTGAGGAAAGGCTACCTTACAGGAGATATTCTAAGTAGGGCTAGATACAGTGTCCATTCACCGAATCGTCGCACACATAAACACCAATCCAAAATGTCAAACCTGGCCTCCATTTTGTATGGAGCATAGCCTGAAAATGTTAGACAGGCTGCATGGCCACATGCTTTGTATAGCCACATGCCTTGTATAGCCACAAGCCTTGTATATCTAATTTCCATAGATAGATGATTCTGTCTTTATCATTTACCTTGTATAGATGACTATAAATCTCTATATATTCAACCCCTTTGGATTGTCTCAAATACACAGAAAAGTTTCTCTTTGCTTTCATATCGTTTTCTCTTTGCTTTCAGAAAACACCAGTGATTGGATGATCATCTGTTGAATTCAGACCACCGACCATTTTCTTTCCACCCATTCATTTGATGGCCAGAAATTTGCCATTAAGAACAGGTGGTCAGTTTGATTCTTAATCACATTAGTCTTGCCATTCCAGAGGATTGATATTTCCAGACCTCGTCTTCAAGACCAAGCACAAACACCCCATATGCACCAACGTAGCACATGTACATGGATCCATAATGTTCATCGCATGGCCCCTTAGCACATACATACGATCCTGAAATTAACGTCAGTCCAATAATCAGACGAACGCATGCCGTTAATTTCTTGGTACATCCATGGCCCACCTGATAAACTTACCAGAAAATTTTTCGGGCTAAGGAAAATCCACCATGGGAACCACCATATGAACAGCCCGGATCTGACACACGTGTCCTAGTTCGCACATGACCAGATGGAAATAGCACTTCCTCTGCCCTTCTAAGCAAGGAAGCTGTCTGGAAAATACCCAAAATGATTGGATCATACCGTTAGACGATGCCGATTCGGAGGCAAATGTGAGATTTGAAAGTAGAATACGGAGGAGAAACCAGAGATTTATGGTAATCAATGTCCTGTGCTTCATTTCCTCCCTCTCTCTCTCTCTCTCTCTCTCTCTCTCTCTCTCTCTCTCTCTCTCTCTCAAAAGGGTTTGGTTTTCAGTGATGATTGGGATGAGAAGAGAGTGGTTTTGAAGGAGTTCTTTTTGAATGGGAAGGGTGGAGGGAAACGGTTAGGAAATGGACATGAGAAAACCGACTTTCAGGAAGAGATCGTCTTGACAGCTGTCGCCACTCACAATCCTGGAAGCGGATTGGCTGGTGTACCACACACCACCAGCCTAGCTGGTGTGGTACGTGTCGTGCGAAGACGAGCGCTGACGCTCCTCGAGCTCCTAGTTTGTACGAACGGCTCAAAGGAGATCAAAGTTACATGGGTCCCACAATGATGTATTTATCATATCTACACCGTTCATCCATTTGGAGAGATCATTTTAGATCTTGATCCTAAAAATGAGTAATTTAACAGTCTCAAGTTGACCACACCACAAATAGAAGTGAGACAATGATTCTCATCATTAAAACATTCATAGGGCCCACCATAACGTTTACTTTCCATTCAATCTGTTCATAAGGTCACACAGACCTGTATGCAGAGAAAAAACAAATATCACATTGATCCAAAATTTCTGTGATCTCAAAAGGGTTTCAATGGCAGGCGTTCAATCCCCAACTCTTTTTTCATGGTATGGTCCAGCTGATTTTTGGATCTGTCTTATTTTTCGTTTAAAGCCTTACGACGAACTCACCAAGTAGACGGACCGTTTGGATGTAACTCATACCTTGATGGTACCCACGGAACTTGGTGACGTCAACACATCAGCCACATCGGTGGTGTGTGGTACACTAGCCAATCTGCTTCCCATGATCCTGCGTGTGTTGCCACCCACTGGGGCCCACATGCTAAGATGGTCCGATGCTCTGAACCGTCCATATAGCTATTTGGGTCTTATCCACATCGACCCTCCATTTTTTCGTATCCCAAAAAATGAGGCAGATCCAAGCTCAAATGGACCACACCACAGTAAACAGCGGTGATAATGATTTTCACCGTTGAAACATTTCTAAGGACCCACCGTAATGTTTAATTTCCATCCAGCATATTCATAGAGTTACGTAGCATATTCATAGGGTTACGTAGAACTGGCTGTGAATGAAGAGAAAACACAAATATCAGCTCCATCCAAAACTTCCGTAGGCCTCAGGAAGGTTTCAACGGTAAGAGTTTAATCCCCGTTGTGTAGTCCACGTGAGCCATGGATCTGCCTTATTTTTGGGCTTATACCCTAAAATGTAGGAAAAAATGGATAGACGGTGTGGATAAAACCCAGACATCATGGTGACCACTCAAAGCTCCTGCCCGTTCCAGCGGGAGACAGGCAATCCGCGTCCGCAGCGGAATCATCCATGAGTCCATGATGAACTTCGGAGAAATTTCCAACTGTACGACTAGTATATGGCCCACAACCTTTTTAAGCCCATTTCTTTTTAGCTGCCCAAACTACTCGCCAGGCATCCGGAAGCCCTTGCACATGATGAAAATGCCCCTGCTCTAAAACAGATGCTCCTTTGGACGCTGCCAGCCCCATCTCCATCGAAAATCTGATTTTTTCTTCTTTCCTTTCCATGATCCTTTATTCTAGCCCACTAAAACTGATTCTCTTATTACTTCTCCACCTTTGTGACTGTCCACCTTTCAGTAAAACCCTCTATTTTCTTTATTTTTTCTTTCCCCTTTATCCAGTCGAGAATACAGACCCACGCACGTCATTTTTGACTTTTTTGAACCCAAGGATAAAAATGGTCCCCACGAAAATGCCCCCCCATCCCCCCCAATCTAAGAAGCTTCGAACGACAGATATATTCAAATCCCTCACTTTTTGTGGACCCCACTGTATATTATACTATATATGCACACGATCATATTCTCAAAGTCCACAATCCATTTTTCATTTGATTTTAGGGCCGTTCATCGAGCCGAGTCGAGTCAAGGTGGGACAAGCTCAACTTGTGTATGACCCGTATCTTGGTCCGTACCTTTCCGTACACTTCCGCGATCTTACCGGTCGAATTCCGGCAACTTTCGACCCTTAAACGATATCGACGCGCGACCCTGATTCATACGCCGACAACCCGAGTCGACTCAACCCGAGACCAATACCATAGCGTTCGCGCCGTCGCCGCGGTTCCGATACCGCGACTCACGCGCCGATGCGATACCCTGATCAAGAGATGTGGGCCAACGTTCGGTGCGAGAAAACGTCGCGCGTTGCAAAAATCAAGGGAATCTCTACGATGTGTGACATCAATCACATCAATCCCATCAATCAATCACCCATCAATCCATCACATATCAAGTACACATCACTTCCATCCCTTTTCCCAAGCAACCACAAAAGTCTCCCAAACCCATACCTCTCTTACACAAAAAGCCACAAAAGTCTTCATCTCCCATACCTCTTTTACACAAAAGCCTCAAAAGTCAAAGATTTCCTTACACAAACATCATTCACCCATCCATCCATCTCTCTCTACATCTCTCTCTCTCTTTCTCTCTTTCTCACTTCAAAAATTCCAAGCAACAAAGAGTCCCACGTATGAAATTTTGCAAACCCTCCCAAGCTCCAAGTGGCCCACCTTCCTACCCCAAAATCTCCCATCTCAACCCTCCATTTTTCATCTTAACCATTGAAGTTGAAGGCAAGGTGCCAAGGAACCCCTAGGAGCGAGAAGATCGGACGGTGGGTGCCTTTATAGGGTAGTTTTTCTTATTTTTATGGTGGACCAAGTGAGGTCCACCGATCCATGATGTGGATCTCACTTGGGACCCTAAAAGATGGTCGATGGACCACTTGGATCATCATGATCATTTCATGATGGGGCCATTCTCCATGGACCGCATCATGATGTTATTTTCTTTAGAAAGGTCATCTAGACCATCCATATTGGTGGGGAAAGGATCCCCACCGTTGATCTTCAATTTTGATGGTCACATGTGCAAAATGACCCACTTGATGTATGATTTTATGTAAGGGAGGGCCCATAATGACGGGGTCCCTCCATCACAAGCCGTGTCCCACTCTCCATGTCTCTCTCTCTCTTTTATTTATTTTATTTTATTTTATTTTATTTTATTTTTATGCAATAGGATTGTGTGGCCCACTTGAATGGATCCCACCTTGAGATTTTATTTTATCCAAATCTTTATTCAAGTGGGGCCCACCTTGTATGTGCATGGGGTAGCCATGTGATGGCTCACCTAATCAGGGCCCCACCATATTTTTTTTTAAAAGGGGCAAGCCGTCTAGCGTCTGGGACGCTGGACGTTCCTGTATGTAAATAAAAAAAAAAAAGGGGGGGAAAAAAAAAGCCTTTTTGGGGGTGGGCCACTTGTATAGGCCCCACCTTAGGGTAAGCATTCAATCCGAGCCGTCCATCCCCTTACCCATAACATTTTAGGTGTTGAGCTAAAATGTAAAGCTGATCCGAATTTCAAGCGGGCCAAACCTTAGATAACAGTGATCTCCACCGTTTAAAGCCCCCTAGATTTCTTCTACGCGCCGAAACAGGCCCAAGTTTGGACTCTGTTTGTCGGTACCGAGCCGGTGAATGCAATGGACGGGGCGGATTTCCTTGATGCCGGCCCCACATAGTAAAATCCTCAGAAATTCATGATTTTTTTTTAAAAAAAAAACAAGGCTAACACAGCGGCCAACGCTGCTGTGTCAGCAGTGCAGGCAGCGCCTGCTGCATTACGGTGGGCGGGCGGTCGAACCCATCCCACGGCTGTTGCCGTGGGCCCCACCATGATGTAAGTTTTGTATTCGCACCGTCCATGAGGTGGGCCACCCAGAGTAGTGGGCCCCCTCCAAGTTTCAGCCCTATCCAACACTCAGGTGGCCCACGGTGCAGAAAACAGTGGAATGGAACCTCTACCATTGAAAACCTTCCGTGGGCCACAACAGTTTTGGATCATGATGAAATTTGTGTTTTCCCTTCATCCAGGTCTAAATGACCCTATGAACTGTTTGGATGTAAAATAAACGTTATGGTGGGCCCCACATGGGACCCACAGTGATGTGTGTGTGACGGTGGCACCCACCATAATTCATGTGTTATATTTTCACCGTCCACAACTGTGGACGGTGAAACCCACTGTTATGCGTGGGTACCCTCCCCACTGTCCATCTCTTTTGGGACCCACCTTGTTTAGTGTGATGAATCCAAACCGTCCATCCTCTCGGTTAGACCATCTTTGGCATGAGTGTGGATTGGGTGGGCGACCTATGTATGGGTTAGGCCCATTTGATTTATTTAAGGCCTATGGGTTAGGCCCATTTAATTTGAAAAAGGCCTATGGGAAAGGCCCATTTGATTCATGTAAAGGTTATGGGCTTAGGCCCACTTGTTATATTTCAAGTCCATGGGACTAGGCCCATTTGATGTATTCCAAGGCCCATGAAATTGGGCTCATTTGATATATATGTAAGGCCTAGGGATTTAGAAGGCCTATGGGCTAGGCCCATTCGAATTTCAAAAGGCCTATAGGCTAGGCCCATTTGGTTTATGAAATGCTTATGGGCTAGGCCCATTGGATTCATTTTAGGCCTAAGAACTTGGGCCCATTTGATGTGTTGCAAGTCCATGGGATTAGGCCCACTGGATTTATTTGAGACCCATGAGTTAGACTCATTTTATTTGATTAAGGCCTAGGGGTTTAGGCCCATTTGACTCATGTTAGGCCTATGGGTTGAGTCTCTTTTTATGTACATGTGGGGGCCCAATTGGTGTGGCCCATTGGTCATATATTAGACTCATGAGACTAAGCTCATTTGATGCAATCCAAGGCCCACGGGTTTAACCCATTGCAATGCACATAAGACCCATTGATGTAGCCCATTTATGTGGCCCATCTGATGAATAAAAGGCCCATAGGATATGGCCCATTTGATATATATATATGTAAGGTCCAATGGGGACAACCTACGGTCCATTGCAATGTGTAAATCCATTACAGGCTAAGTGTTGATGTTTACAAAGATCGTGCATTGGGAGCAATGTTGGTTTGACGTCCACATTGCGAGTGTAATGTTGGTTGGATGTCCACATTATGACTCTCCTTAGGGCCCATTACTGGGCCGTACTTACCGTGTATAGGCCGTCCAGGTCCATCTACATTGTAAGATAATTCATTTTATTATATCATGTTTAGTACAGTTTCATGACTCATGATCATACGCATCATATGTATGCTTGACGTGAGAAATGTCTGATCATAGCATTTGCCTTCGGACAGGTTGTTTATGGGCTCCCGGTTAGGCAGTGTTTCCTTACATGAGCGCACGGTATGCGCAGGATTGGTTGCATGACTGGATAGCGTGATTCATGCATTCCGCATTTGTGTGACATGGTTATTGTACGCCCTAGCGACATCAGGGCCGTAGCCTCCACAGACGCATCGTGGTTGGCAGGATTGGATACCGAAAAATTTTGTTCTACATGGGATACTATAGATATCCGTAGGTGGAAGTCCCTAAACCCTTATGGTACCAACAGGTTGCTCCAACGTCTAGACCGAGTGGGTAGATGAGCGTTGAGTGCCGACTACAAGACGGTTACGCTCTCCACTGTGTCGTGGTCGGTTGGAAGGGGGTGCGGCCTTACCCGTCCGAGTGTAGGGGGCAATGCTAGGCTGAGTTTGACCAGCTCGAGGAATGGGTCTGCTATCGACGAGTCGCGCCCGATATTGGCAGACGGATAGTGAGGTCTCTTCCACTTACCTTATTGCGCGCGATGTGGTGGCAATCTAGTTTAAAGTGTACTAGACCCCGGTGATATTCCATATTGAGCCGTATTGATGTGTGGACATAGATGAGGACCTGTATGCTTGAGTTGCATTGTACATCGCATGGCCTTGAGGTGGCCGATACATTCATGTATGGCATTGTATAGCCTTGGTACGACTCATGATATCATGGTTTCATTTGAATATTCCGCATCACTCTGACATTGCATGTACATATTACTACCTCGCGCACACACTTTCACCACCCTCTAAGCTTTCTGTAAGCTTATGCACGACCGTTGCGTGCAGGTGACGTTGGATCGCAGCAGCGCTGAGGCAGGAGTACGTTACTGAGCATTTTGAAGTTTTTATACTTTGCCATTGTATTTCTCTTTATGCTCATTGTACTTGTAAAGTTTTTGATTATAGTGGAAATGTAATGGAGTTCTTGGTTGTTGTTTGTGGGTTATGCCTTTGGTTATGCTTATTACGTATCAAACTGACAAAAAAAAAAAAAAATCCTCCTCGTAGCATCCCAGAATGGGAGCTAGGATTCGAGAATGGGGTTCTACGGAGGCTAGGATCCGAGAATGGGGTTTTACGGAGGCTGTCGGCGCCGGATTCGGTGATCGTGAATTTTGTGAGCCCGGTTTCTGAGTTTGGGGCGTGACAACTTGACTTGTCTATGTTGAGTCGAGTCGAGTTCGAGTCGAGTCAAGTTGCAATACACCATGGTTGAACTCGGCTTGAACTCAACTCGAGTTTAAGTAAACAAGTTTTACTCGCCTCGAGTTAGCCTTTCAAGCCAAGTCAATCCGAGCTGACTCTGGACGTCTTGAGCGAGCTTTTCAAGCTAGCTTGACTCGTGTATAGCCTTATTTTATTTTAAACACTAAATGGTATGACATGTTCTGATAAATGGGTAAAAGTTAATGCTCAAATGGCCCACAATGAGGGTTTTTGAAACAAAGAACGAAATGAGATGTGAAACTAAACAAAGACCGACGAGCATCGACTGAGTTAATAGATCGAGGACCCACTGAGTTATTGATGATGACTGTGAACTGACCTCAAATGACCGTTAACTGACTTAAAATGACCATAAAGTGAATGAAATTGACTGAGCACTAAGTGAAATTCGACTCACAACTGTAAGAAACATATAACTAACTTCACAGTCAATTCCGGTCCCTTCACTTCACAGTCATTTCCATCCTTTTCACGGTCAATTCTCCTTCACTTCATGGTTAATTCCATGCATTTCATAGTCAATTCTGGCGATTTTCCTTCACTTCACGGTCAATTCCATGCATTTCACGGTCAATCCCCTTCACTTCATCGTCAATTCCATGCATTTCACAGTCAATCCCCTTCACTTCACGGTCATTTCCGGCAACTCCCCTTCACTTCATGGTCAATTCCATGCATTTCACGGACAACCCCCTTCATGTCACGGTCAATTCTATGCATTGCAGGACAATTCCCTTCAATTGACAGTCAATTTTATGCATTTCACGGACAATCCCCTTCACGTTACAGTAAATTCCACTCATTTCAAGGACAATTCCCTTTACTTCGCGGTCAATTTCATTCATTTCACGCTCATTTTCCTTCACTTCACGGTCAATTCCATGCATTTCACGGACAATCCCCTTCATGTCACGGTCAATGCCATGAATTTCACAGACAAATCCCTTCACTTCATGGTCAATTCCATGCATTTCATGCTCAATTCCCTTCACTTCACGGTCATTTTCAATCCTCAGTCAAATTCACTCACGGTCAATTTCATGATGTTTTTGGGCCGAAATGCAACATATAGCTCAAAAAATTGACCGATAACTTGGTGAAATTGGCCGCAGACTTGTTGAATGTCAAAATGACTGATAACTGCTTGATATTGACATGTTTTTAATCGACAACCTTGTATAAATTTACCAACAATTTCATGAAATTCACTGATATATGAGTGAAACAGGCAAAAAACTTGTGAAAATTCACCTATAAGTTCTGTACTTTCATTTGGAATTCGCTAAAAACTGACCGCCGACTCGGCAAACTCACACCATATTTTATAATTTTTCACCACAAGTGAACTTTCACATTATGCTTCGTTAAATATTAAAGGTTATCATTGATATAATTTCCTATTCATCCTTGAAGATAACAAACCCTTGTATAAGAGATTTGGTGAGTCGGCCCCTACCCTATCATGCAGATGTTTTTTGACATGGTAGTTTGAAAGCGTCAAGAGTGGGTTAAAGAAGAATAACACTAGAATAAATATATTTAAGCAGACCCCATTCTCATTTTTATTACACATTCCATCATTTAGGTTTACAGGAGCCATTTTTCACTCACTTATTAAGATATATATATATATGCAATCTTATATTTGAGATACAGGGGAACTGTGTAAAGTTTTCTAATATGGACTTCACCTTAATAACAGGGCTGAAGACTAGTGACATCTTCATACATAATATCCTTCATTTGAAGAAGTCAATAAGAGAAAAATATTTCAATGAATATCATATCCTAAAGAAACATGTACAAGAGGTGTTCAATAGGATAGTTGATAGCAATAAGTATGAAGATGTCGTGAAGGTAGCCCTAATATTTTGTTTAGAGTGATTTGTTAGGGGAACCGACATGAATATTATGTGTTGTACAGACTTTATCAACCTTGTTGATTCGTTGGAAGACTTTAATATCTACCCTTGGGGTAGTGTGGCCTTCCAGAAGATGACTGAAGGGATCGATAATGTTTTGATGACATTATATGGGCTTCATTACAATGCCACCAGTTGTATATTTTTCCTACAAGTAAGGATTTTTTCCTTGTCTATTTTAATTTATAGTTTATACGAAACTATATATATTTAAGATTATCTTGTCATTTCATTGTTAAAGATATGGTCCCTTGAGAGAGTACCGGTTCTCCAACAATGTATTATTTCATACGTTCCCTCCCAAATTTGAAGATTCACACAATATCGAGGATGGAAGGGTTAAAGGTATAAGAAGATTCATCAAATACTAGAGAGTGAAGATGTAAGTCAATTATATGAAGCTAAGTGATCACTTATTGAAATATATATATATATATATATATATATATATATATATATATATATATATATATATATATATATTTGTATATGAAAATGAAGATGTTCTCTTGCAGATTGAGATAGTTCTTATTTTAGAGCCTACCATTGAGGAGCTGGAGACGGAGGCCATTCATTTGGTCCGTGATAGATTTGATGTAAGATGTCAAAAAAGTATTCTTTTATGTTGATATGTTATATTTACTTTGACATGTTATATAATTGATACATGCATTGTTTCATTTTGTACGGCATTAAAGATGAAGATGATGAAGATATGGAAGAGAAATTGGGACAGGGAGAGAGAGAAGAATGGGGAGAGGAAGAGAATGGGGATCGGATGAGGGAGAGGGAGAAGAAGGGGGAGAGGAAGAGAGTGGTGATGAGAGAAAGGGAGAAGAAGGGGGAGAGGAAGAGAATGGCGATGAAGGAGCTGGAGGCGGAGAGAGATAGGGAAGAGTTGAAGTGGCTGGAACGCACGCTAAAAGAGAGAAAAATAGATCGAGAGGGAGAGAGAAGTAGTATGCAAGGAGGTGGAACTAATGCTAAAAGTGATAGACGCCTTCAGGTTAGAGAAGGAAGAGTTGAACGAGGGGACAGTTTTGAAAATGGAGAGGGAAATGCTAATGAGGGAGAAGGAAGAACTGAGGATAAAAAATGAAGTATTGAAGACAGAGAAAGAATAGTTGGAGGAGGGTAAGATGGAGTTGAAGAAGCAGATGGAGGCGTTTCTTTTAGTGAAGATGCAGTTTTGGAAGGAGAATGAGTTAGAGAAAGAGAAGGAAGAGTTTAAAAATGAGGATGAGGAATTGGAATGTAGGGATCAGAGGAATAGAGAGATGGATGTTCAACACTCGGATGCGTTAGACGTTGATATATGTGAGAAATCAGTGTCTTCCATTGCAGTATATAAGACGAGAACTAGAAAGGTGGTGAAGCCATCTGTATACAAGTGTTCTCCATTCACTTTCATCTTTGTCATTTAAACAAACATTAAGAAACAAAAAGAATTGTGTACTTCTCCGATACCCTTCCAGGCTAAGATTGATCCATTTAGGGTAATATCGGAGGAGGAATTGCATGAATTGGATAGTTGGGCCAACGCAAATAAAGAACCGGCGGAATTTATTTAATTTAAGACCATATGGGAGAAAAATGCATGGGTTGATAGCGTGGTAAGTAATTCACACACATACATCTATGGTTATTCAACACTTATATTAGACTAGAGCTTAATTCGACATATTTATTGATTAGGCTATTGATAATTACGTTTATTTCTTAAAGAGAAGGCACAATTCATTTCCTACCATATATACAAAGGATTGCAAGTTCTGCCCCACACTTTTTCTGGTAACTTTATAAATTGGATCATGGTTATCATATTTTTTCATTATATGATATATGTTCTAATTCGGTATGTTGTTTGTAATAGCCATGTTTGACATTTTCATGTCAACATTGAGAATGTATCAAGATATTAGAGGTGATGATGTGTATTCACGATTAGAAGTGGAGAAACTCACAGTATACGGTATTGTTAAACATCGTGAATGGCAGAAGGCCATGTGATAGTATGAACAGATAATAGTGTCATTATAAGTTATTAATGCTAGGTGTACCCATTTCTATGATGTCCATAATGATAGTAATGGTGTCATTACAAGTTATTAATGCTAGGTGTACCCATTTCTATGATGTCCATAATGATATCTTATCTTGTCAAACATGAACAGGTATACGTACCAGTCAACCATGCCAACACTTATTGGTAGCTAATGGTCATCCACCGTCGAGATTGAGAAATCGTTATACTCGACAGTTTGTATTCAAGGGCACTCAGTTGACACAGGCAACATATCGAACTGATGAAGGTGATCTTGCCTATATTATTCCATGCCATAGGAGATATATCTGCGTTGAATGGGAAGTCTTGGATGGTCAAAGAAGATACTTGCATACCAAAGCGGTCGAACGAATATGATTGTAACATTTTTGTCATAATATATATGGACATTTTATACAGCGATGAAATTTTGACAGGGAGAGACTTGCAACAATTCACTCTCAGCTTTAGGAACTCTATAGCCTATGATTACCTGAGTGACCACAAAATTTGATATAGTTGTCTTAGGCATGATGTAAATTTTATGAGACCTGTAAATTGTTATAAATGATGTCTTGTAAAACATTCAGGGTGAAATGATGTAAACGATGCCTTGCATATATTATGATAATTTTGTAGTAAATAATGTGTTCATAATAGTGATTTCAGTCTGAATTATGATTTGTTTGTGTATTATATAATTTCGTTTACTCCCCGCTTAATTCCCTTTACGTCACGATCAATTCGATGCATTTAACGGTCAATTCGCTTCACTTCACGGTCATTTTCATACATGTCACGGTCAATTCGCTTCACTTCACATTCAATTCCACTCATTTAACAGTCAATTCCCTTCACTTCACGGTCAATTCTATGCACTTCACGGTCAATTCCATTCACTTCACGGTTAATTCCACTCATTTCACGGTCAATTCTTTTCACTTCATGGTCATTTCCATTCATTTCACGGTCAATTCCCTTCACTTCACGTTCAACTCCATGCATATCACGGTCATTTCCCTTCACTTCACGGTCAAGTCCCTTCACTTACGGTCATTTCCCTTCACTTCAGGGTCAATTCCATGCATTTCACGGTCATTTCCCTTCATTTCACGATCAAGTCCCTTCACTTTACGGTCAAGTCCCTTCACTTCACAGTTAATTCCATGCATTTCACGGTCATTTCCCTTCATTTCACGATCAAGTCCCTTTACTTCACGGTCAATTCCATGCATTTCACGGTCATTTCCCTTCACTTCACGGTCAAGTCCCTTCGCTTCACGGTCAATTCCATGCATTTCACGGTCATTTTTCTTCACTTCACGATCAAGTCCCTTCACTTCACGTTCAATTCCATGCATTTCACGGTCATTTCCCTTCATTTCACGGTCAAGTCCCTTCACTTCACGGTCAATTCCATGCATTTCATGGTCATTGTGGTGAATGGTAAAATTCTTCACCGAGATTGTAGAAGTGGGGGGCCATGGTTGGTTTATCCAAGCCATTGATGTCAATGTTCTCATAATGGATGGATCACGCCCTCTAAATCTCCTAAATTATAAGATCTTAGCCACCAAATCATTCTTAATTAACCATGTTGTTTTATACTAACACAACAATGAGGTTAGAGTTGACCAATTGGGGAGATTTCTCAGACATGAAAGATTCATGATAGTTTCCTCCGTATCAATGACTTGGATAAATATATAGGGTCATGTGGAATAGATGGTTCTTGTGAGCTATTTTGGACGCTTAGCCAAAAGAATAGACTTCTTTAACTTAGCTACAGAATGTCGTGGTTTAACTTAGCTACAATTGGTCATGTGGAATAGACTTTCACCATTCCGTCCCCATTCCAAAAGCTTACTAAAAGAATCTAAGCTTAGCTACAAAATGTTGTGGTAGAGTGGTTAAGGAATCAATTTCATGCATTTTACGGTCATTTCGCTTCACTTCATGGTCAATTGAATGCATTTTACGGTCAATTCCCTTCACTTCATAGTCAATTCAATGCATTTCACGGTCCATTCCCTTCACTTCACGATCGATTCCCTTCACTTCACAGTCATTTCCATTCATTGCACGTTCAATTCCACCGATTCTACTTCACTTCATGGTCAATTCCCTTCACTTCATGGTCAATTTAATGCATTTCACGGTTAATTTCGTTCACTTCACGCCCATTTCCATTCATTTCACGGTCAATTCTGTCGATTTTGCTTCACTTCATAGTCAATTCCATGCATTTCACGGTCAATTCCCTTCACTTCATGGTCAATTCAACGCATTTCACAGTTAATTCCCTTCACTTCACGCTCATTTCCATTCATATCACAGTCAATTCCACCTATTCCACTTCACTTCACGATCAATTCCATGCATTTCACGGTCAAATCCCTTCACTTCACAGTCAATTCAATGCATTTCATGGTCAATTCCCTTCACTTCACGGTCAATTCAATGCATTTAGTGGTCAATTCCCTTCACTTCACAGTCAATTCCATGCGTTTCATATATCCATGTTGTTCATTCATTTGTTTAAATGATTTAAGATCATGGACCCAAAAATGAAGTAGATCCAAAGCTTAAGTGGGCCACGTAATAGAAAACAGTGGAGATTGAATGCCTACATAATAAAAAATAGTCGAGGTCGACCGGGTCCGACCTGGTGGACCCCAACTCGCTGTACACTTACCCAGTCGACCGAGTTGGGACCCAATCGACCCCATTTGCCTACCACACAAAGAAATGGGGTCGACCGAGTAAGTGTACAGAGAGTTGGGGTCCACCGGGTCCAACCTAGTCGACCCAGACTGTTTTCTATGGTAGGCATTCAATCTCCACTGTTTTCTATCATGTGGTCCACTTGAGCTTATTATTTTCATGCATACATAGATGGTGTGTATTTTGTATGGATAACCTTGTGTTTCGCCACCGTGAAAATAATATCTATGGTGGAGAACGACGGGTACGCTCTTGATCACCTAGGTTCTAGCTATGTATTTTTCTTTCCGTGTAACCCGAACATGCATTTCTATGTTACTATTGTGTTGTACATAGAATGGGGTTATCAATTTGGTCATTATCCATCATTTTCCTTTCATTAGTGGTTTTGTATTTGAGATGGTGTTACCAGCTCGACCCTCTTGATTTTTACTGGATGCAAGACATATTAAAGCGCATGATTTTGTTCTACAAGGCGGCTATTGAGGTATGGTTTCAGACCCAATTGTCACAAAACATGAATAGAAATGGGAGCATGTACCAAAAGTATTATGAGGGAGAAGTTTTTGGGTGTTGATGCATCAATAGGCATAGTTTCCCGATGTACCAGCACTTGCAAGTGAGCCCAATGGTTTGAATTGACCGTGAAGTGAAGGGGAATCGTCGGAATTGACCATGAAATGCATGGAATTGACCGTGAAGTGAAGAGAATTGACTATGAAATGAATTGAATTGACCGTGAAGTGAAGGGGAATTGCTGAAATTGACCGTAAAATGCATGGAATTGACCGTGAAGTGAAGGGAATTGACCGTGAAATGCATTGAATTGACCATGACGTGAAGGGAATTGACCGTGAAATGCATTGAATTGATCGTGAAGTGAAGGGAAGTGACCATGAAATGTATGGAATTGACCGTGAAGCGAAGCAGAATTGGTGGAATTGACCGTGAAATGAATGTAAATGATCGTGAAGTGAAGGGAATTGACCGTGAAATGCATTGAATTGACCATGAAGTGAAGGGAGTTGACCGTGAAATGCATTAAATTGACTGTGAAGTAAAGGGAAATGACTGTGAAATGCATTCAATTGACCGTAAAGTGAAGGGAATTGACGGTGAAATGCATGAAATTGACCATGAAGTGAAGTGGAATCGTCGGAATTGACCGTGAAATGAAGGGAATTGACCATGAAGTGATTGAAATTAACCGCGAAGTGAATGAAATTGTGCGCGAAGTGACTGAAATTGACTGCGAAGTGAATGAAATTAAGTATTTAGAAAACAAGTAACAAGAGAGACTCAGATTTCTTCCCACTAGCAGTGTCTGTCGTGGAAAGTTTTTAAAAGGGAGTGTCCTTTTTACATGTGTCTTGCATCTGAACTAAAGCTTTGATCCAGGAATCCTTTTCCTATTCATGCTAATCTAGATTTCTCATCCAGGGACGGGGTTCGGTGGATGATTTTGCGATCATGGACTTGCCAGATGACTGAAAAATCAACCCCACCCAAGTAATATAATACCACTTTCTAAGAATTGAGATTTAGTTGAAATGCCCTCTAACACTATTGACCTTTATCCATCCATCATACAGGTCACACCGAAAATCAGTCATTCAAACCCCATGAAAATCAACCCATGTATGCTGACAAATTTAGATTGGGAGGGGATTTCTTTTGAATTTCAATCTTTCATTTAGATTGGGATGGGCTTTCTTACTTTTTATGGCGAGTTGATAAGATCATAAGAGTGCATTTGAAGAAAGGTAATAAAGGGTGGGCATTTGAATTTTGCAAAAATCAGTACTTCATTCCACTATGAGGAAGATCCCATTTAGAGTAAATCAAACCTTCACAAATTTTGTTCTTGCTGCGAGATTTGATCTTGCCTAGCAAAACCTTACCACAATGATGGGGGAACTTTGCATGTTGTGAAATTGGCAGCGTGCACTGACATATGCATTGTGTTGAGGGTTAAATATTGCATATTAGACTCCAATTATTGCCTGAATTTATGAACATGATACTGTTTAATGGCCAATTTAACCGTGTTTGTGCTGCAAGGTGTATTTACTTGCTTGGACTGAAATAGGAGGCTAAAAGCATGGATTTAACGTTCAGAATTTATCAAGACAATGAACGGACTCCAGGGGATCAAGATTGAAGGATTTACATGCCAGAGATCCAAAAAAATTGAGAAAATGAAGCTCAAGTGGCCTGAAAGTCGGCCAGAATGAAAGATCACAGGGTTTTCATCATTTGTTCGGCCTGAAACTTCATACGTGGACTGAGAACTATAAATTAACCATAAACGTCAAATTTGAACTATTGGATTGCTGTATAAATGGACCAACAGATAGATCATCCTAGAAATCATTAATTTACGGCCCACCTGATATCTGGATTTGCGTCAATTTTGGTCTCAACTCATTAAATAAGCCGAGGAAATGAATGGACGGAATGGATCTTTCACAAGAATCATGGTGGACCCCACAAGGGGGGCGTGCGAGTGCATAGGCGGTGCACTGAATCTATACATACAAAGGGTCAGCAACCGCTGACCCGTGTCATCTTCAAAAACGAAAATCTCCGTTTTTCTTTTTTTAACAGCGTCCGCATGAACGATTTCAGTAGGGCCCATCCCTCATCCAGATCATGAATCTGGACCGTCCAAGGTTTCCAGGGAGCGGGCATTACCCTTACTTAGGTGGAAGAAATACGTAAGAATGTGAGAAGCGAAATCCATCCGTCCAAACAGAAGACCGATGGTGGAATGAAGAGTTTTGTGGGCCACACCAAAATCAACCTAGTCTCTGCCTACCCAAATGGTTTTTCGTCTAGATTTCAATTAACGGAATGGATCAAGGATCATGGGCCCACCAAGTTTCATAGTACACGGCTGCGCAAGCTCTGTTTCGCAAACAGAGCTGCGGTCGATCCAGGTGGGCCACCACCGTTGGCCAGTTGCTTGATCCGGACCATTCAAATGATAGGGAATTGGATTTCTTCTGTACCCATGGTGACAGATTGGATCAGAAGTAATCCAGTGGACAAACAATCACCGTTCGATCTGGGTGCGTAAACAGGACCCGCGCAACTCTCTTGTTGCATACGCATTCCACCGACCGACTTTTTCTCACCGCCTGTCGTGCGAAGATTCACACCGACCTCTCCAGCTGACCTTCACAGCTATTGAAAGAAGAGAGAGTGAGAGAGAGAGGCATTGAATTTTTCAGGGACGTGTGCAGAGGCAGAGAAAGAGTAGAATAATATTTATTATTATTTTTTTCTGTTTCTTCTTAGTATTTCTTTTGAGATGTTAGCCTTGCTAGGCTGAACCTCTTAGCTAGGGCTAAGAGGTGAAGCTTTTAGCGTGATGGGAGGACATGTTGCTTGTGCCTTTTGTTTAAGACTGAACTGATGTTGATTTAGTTTATTAATGAGAATGTTTTTAGTTTTTAATGGTCTGTTGTGACTAAAATTACAATGAGTCTACGATAGCCTTGAGCATCTTCCTTTCCTTTATATTTATGATGTCAAGAAGCCCTGTTGTTCACCATAATCTCCTGGGCATGTTCGGATGACGGTACCCTTCCTAACCTTCATACATTTTTGATTGGTTGGTAATTAGTTTAATTCTGTTGTTTACTTTATCTCCTGGGCATAGTTTGGTGATGGAATCCATTCTAATTCATATACATTTCATCTCATTAAAACTATAATCAAGGAAGTTCAATTTGATTTTATGGTTACACCCTTCAACTGTATGAAGATGGACTTTAAGTCTAGTTGAATTCTTGAAGCAGGCATAAGATCTACCTGATCTCTACAAGTGAATCCTCTGAATCCCTAGTTTCATATCTCTGATTTCTCTTAAGTTTTAAATTAATCTCTCACCATTATTCATCAATTTATATTCAATTTAGATTTCATCTTAGGCTAGTTCTATTTCTACCTTGTTTCAGATAACATACAAGTATCAGTCCCTTGGGATTCGACCTCGGTCTTACCAAGTTTATTACTACATCACAACCCTGCACTTGGGAAGTGAACACATTGTTGTGAAGTGTTTGAGTCTATTGTTACTAGAATAAACATGAAACACATAAATAAATAAAAGGAAAGATAAAACCCATTTTGTTCACCAGATCTGATATATAAAACAAAAATAACCAGTCAGGCAAAAACTCAAATCCAAACAAACAAAATAAAAATTAGTGTTCCACAATCACTAACACAACTCCAAACAAACAAAACAAAACAAAACAAAACAGATGTTGATGGATTTGTATGCTCTTTATCTCCTTGCTTCTTCAAGGATCTCAAGGACCGGTCTACTGGATCATGGATCTCAATCATCCAGTTTGTGAACAGTCGGATGCGGCGCTGCTCTATCCTTTTGAACACAGCATAACAGATCCTTCTGGGTGTGGAAGATCTTCTGGTTCCATTGCTCCTATTCGGTCCTTTGGGTCTTCATTTCAGCCCTCATATCAGTTAATTTAGACTAAACCAAGGCCAGTTCCTCTTCCACCCGACTGAAGTACTCATGTATAAGTGGGGGTGGTGGGGTGGGGGGGCGGCACAAAATCTTCATCTATGTCTTCGTCATTATCTTCCTCCTCTTCTTCTTCTTCCTCAGAGTCTTCTCCTCTTTCAACCTCTTCTCGTTGATTCAATTTCATTCTTTTAATAGTATTAGCATCAATGAAATTTTGCGGTTCAAGCCTCGCATTAAGAATGAAACTAACAGTCGTTGGCCATCTTACAGATCAACCGTCCAAAGGGCAAGGAGAGATTGTTTTGGAGGTGTAGGCATTCAAGATGTGGCACATTACAATAGATGGGTAACAAACCTTCATGCCCATACCCAGTAAATACAAAACCTCCAACATATATTGTGTTACTTGTGTATGATTTCTCAATGTAAGATACACATTGTACGTGAAGACAAGGTGGAGGAACCTGTAAACTGGAAGCATCCTTACTTACTCTAAATAATTATCATTCGTGATCCACTGCTTACATTTGCCACAAACAAAAACAGTCCTCTCGTCCCTGTACATGGACCTGTTCGCATCCTTGTATGGAACAATCACTGTCCCGCATGGCACCCTAGTAATCCCGTCAATGTCAGACACTTTAATTTTTTTCAAGGAATTACCGATTGCTATGTCAAAGGTCAATGACTATAGACAAGGATTCTGAATTGAAGCGTAGAAATGACGTACAGTCTCGGCGTCGACATTGTTGTAAGGTGTGAATATGAGATTTCACCCAATCGTGGCAAGCCGCTTGAGCTCTTGGGTATCGATGAACAAGTCATTCTTCACATACCTCTTAAAGGATATCTTGCATTTGGCGAATCTTCCCAAATCAATGGCTTGTCGCGCCTCAACTCCCGTTGATGGTCCCTCCTGAGATGTGGATGAACCCGTGCGAGGTCTCAAGACCACCCTCGTAGCACGGGTAGCCGCTCCCGCTGAGGTTGACGCTCCAATGTCCTCCCTTCGCTTGGAACAACGATTATATTGTTGTTCATCCGCTTCCTGTGCGTCATGCTTCTTGGCCATAAGCCTCACCATTAATGGGAACAATATTCATGAAGAAACAAGAATAAGGAAAGCCCCCATTGGAAACAAAAATGGGTTTTGAGAATCTGGAAGAAAATAAGGTTTTGAGAATCTTTCACAATGGAGGTAGAGAAAGATTTGTTTTAGGATTGTGGAAGAAAAGATTGGAGAAAGAGAGGGTTTTTTCCTGAAAGGAGAAATAGAAGTGAATCGGCTGAAATGAAGTAAAATAAAAGAAATAGGGTTTTGAAGGAGCTTGCTCAGGATTTGGGATAGCCGAACCCGGTCAACCAGGTCACAAATCAGTCAAGCGGGTAAGTGGACGTGAGTTGGGGTCGACCGGGTTGGACTCGATCGACCGAGTAAGTGAAAATATGGGAAAATCCCAAAATCTTCCATTGGATCATCTCATATGTGAGAAATGAGGGATTTGCCACTTCCTATTTGTCTTCTTTAGCTTTAATGACGTGTAGGGCCCCTGATTTGGAAATCCATACTGTTTTTCTGTTGTGCCCTACCTTGGGATCGACGAAGCCTTTAATTAACGTCTATAGAATAATCTTGAACTTTTTATTTGTGACATACTGATAGAGGGTTGAGAAGAGAAATGCTATCATGGTTTGAAAATACTGGTCGATTGAAATTTTCAATGTGTGAGATTTTTGGGGCATGGCTCATCAATGCGAGGATTCAGAAAACCAATCGTCTGTATTATTAAATTATGGGACCCACTTGTCAGAGTTGAAGGGAATTGACCGTGAAGTGAAGGAAATTGACCATGAAATGCATCAATTTGACCGTGAAGTAAACGGAATTAACTGTGAAGTGCATGGAATTGACCGTGAAGTGAAGTGGAATCGCGGGAAGTGACCCCTCACTTCACAGTCAATTCAATTCATTTTGTGGTCAATTCCCTTTACTTCACGGTCAATTTAATTCACGGTCAACTCCCTTCACTTCACGATCAATTCAATGCATTTCACAGTCAAGTCCCATCACTTCACGCTCATTTCCATTCATTTCACGGTCAATTCTACCAATTTCGCTTCACTTTACGGTCAATTCCATGCATTTCACGATCAATTCAATGCATTTCACGATCAATTCCCCTTCCCTTCATGCTCATTTCCATTCATTTCACAGTCGATTCCGTCGATTCCGCTTCACTTCATGATCAATTCAATGCATTTCACGGTCAATTCCTCTCCCTTCCTCACTCTTCCTTCCTCTCTTCTTCCTTTATTCTTTTTCTTTCTCTTCTCCCTTTCTCCCTTTTTCTCTCTTCTCTCTTTCCCTTCTAGGGCAAATTCGTATGGGGAGAGGGGTGCCCCAAATGAGGCCCTTTTATAAATCCAGATTTGGTGAAAATGGCCCCAAGTGTTGGGTTTTTATTATACTAGACCTATGAGAGGGTCTCTCTAAGCTCTAAGGCCCACTATGGGGTGTACATATTGAAATAACCGTAGGATAGCTAGCCTTAATGATGATCTATGTATGGACATGATCGGCCCGCCATTTGAATGCGCCGATTGAGAGATATGATTAGAAGTCTATTCAACGGTCATCGACGGTCGATCGGGACCGCGACTAGATGGATATGAGCAGGGAAATATCCTTACTCTACGTGTGAATTTTGGTCACAAACCGACAGTCCAAAATCCTCAACTTTACATCAGAGTGGACGACTCAATTCACTTAAGTTCTAGCTCCTTGTTTTAGGGTATTTATGCTTCTCATGCACTCGTTCTTGGCTCAAGTTGAGCGGTCCTGGGCAGCACTCAGGTCCGACTCCCGCGATAGACGTCAAGCCGAGTGAGACGGACATTCTTCTATAGTTTTGGAACTAGTGGCCCGCCAACGAGCGTTCTAAAGCTTATTCAGAAAATCAGGGCAGTTCTGGTGGCCCCTTGGTTATGAAACTTATAGGATAGGTAGTTCATGGCCCAATGAAGGTCCATGCTAAATTTGGGAACGATCGGATATGGGGTCTGGTCGTACGAGTCCGATTTGCGATCAACGGTTACCGTACCACAATTGGCTCCCCAAATTTGTGGACGGGCGCAAAACACTACATTAGACCTTCACTATAAATTTAGAACAAATCCGATAGCTAAAAAGCCCGAAGTCTCAATTTCATTATACAGTGCCAGATTTCAACTCTGGCCTTAGGTGGGTTGACCAGTGCTGTAGGAACGGTTCGTATAATTAACTTCTGAGTGCCCAATGAGTCCGTGGTCCGTGATGTACCACAAGCCCACTGAGATCTATGCTTTCCTAAATTTTTAGATTTTTCTAACCTTCCTCGGCTGTTGCACGACCTGCACAAGCTGTCACTGAGTACAAACCGATCATCAGACTCGATGGCCTGCACACGGTCTGATCATGACCAGACTGGACCACTCGTGTATAAGCTAACGTTGAGTGATAATGGTTAGTAAGTGATAATATAATTTAATTAAAAAAAAATTTTTAAAGATTTTTGAAAATCCAAAACAGTGAAAATCCAGGATGTTACAATCTACCCCCCTTAAAAATAATTTCGTCCCCGAAATTGCCTAAGGGTAATAAATAAAGATATTACTAGTTCGTTTGCTCAAGTTAAGTTAGTTTCGGATTTATATACGGTTTTTTTTTTGGTATATAATAAATACGCTACCCAAGCTCATTATGATTTATCCCCCTTAAAAAAAAATTCACCCTTGAGGTTTGAAAACAAATGCCAAAATTATGATTATCGTGCTAAGTGTTTGCTAACACAATTTACCTAAAGGTGGTATATTCTACTCTTTATGATCAAGCTAATACGGAAAAAAAGGTTATGGTAGGCTCAAACCCGAGACGTCGATTGTTCGCCTGACCAAGGCAGACACTCGTTGTATCCCTTCTGAATCCTGATGGATCCTGGTCTTCTGCTTGGTCAAAGCAGTGAGTCCGTTGGTAGTCACTCAGGATTGATAATTGGGTCATGCCGCGAATACTTCGTGTGTATAGTTCCATAATTCCATAGTCCTATTATTCTTAGCATTTGGAAGCTATCAAAATTTATTCAAAAGTTCAAGTTTCTCGTTTATAATATTTTAGTGGGTGGTGAGTCTCCCACAGTGCCTATGATCAAACGACTATCCTAAAAAGGTTTTCATGAACTTAAGGTTCCTCTCGACATTACCATTTTGATCCTATGGTTAGTGAGTTATGGGCAAATCATGCTTTGCTTTCATAAATTTTAACAGGGAAGGAAGAATTGAAAGTTTCAAGGTATTCTGGTGCTTTAGAGTGCTAATAACGCTAATATGGATGCAGTAAGGCAATCATACATACAAACATTCACAAGGCGACAAGAAAATTCTAAGGAATCCATACATTCATATTGGATTCAAAGTGTCATCAGTATGGCCAATTACATCCTATAGTATGGATTTATATGTATTACTAGATACTCTAAACATAAAGGAAAAACAGACTAATCGAGCAAATGTTCTAACTATCTTAATAATTGAAAGTAGTCCTAACTGACTCAAAATAACTAATAAATTTCCGTAAAGTTACGCTACTATTCTTCTCAGTCGGACGGGGATGGGGGTACCTCCCTTTCACTTACCCTCTCTCAGGATCCTTCAACAACACTGGGCTGGTAATCTCTTCTAAGCTGACAAGGTTCTCTGACAAGTATACACCCTCTATTGTCGGTGCTGATCCGAAACCAATTTATGCTAAAAGGCCAGTCCAGTTCACAAAGAGTGTCACCAAGTGGTTTACTCGCGATGGAGAATTGACCGTGAAAAGGATGGAAATGACTGTGAAGTGAAGGGACAGGAATTGACTGTGAAGTTAGTTATATGTTTCTTACAGTTGTGAGTCGAATTTCACTTAGTGCTCAGTCAATTTCATTCACTTTGTGGTCATTTTAAGTCAGTTAACGGTCATTTGAGGTCAGTTCACAGTCATCATCAATAACTCAGTGGGTCCTCGATCTATTAACTCAGTCGGTGCTCGTAGGTCTTTGTTTAGTTTCACATCTCATTTCGTTCTTTGTTTCAAAAACCCTCATTGTGGGCCATTTGAGCATTAACTTTTACCCATTTATCAGAACATGTCATACCATTTAGTGTTTAAAATAAAATAAGGCTATACACGAGTCAAGCTAGCTTGAAAAGCTCGCTCAAGACATCCAGAGTCAGCTCGGATTGACTTGGCTTGAAAGGCTAACTCGAGGCGAGTAAAACTTGTTTACTTAAACTCGAGTTGAGTTCAAGCCGAGTTCGACCATGGTGTATTGCAACTTGACTCGACTCGAACTCGACTCAACTCAACATAGACAAGTCAAGTTGTCACGCCCCAAACTCAGAAACCGGGCTCACAAAATTTCCGATCGCCGAATCCGGCGCCGACAGCCTCCGTAGAATCCCATTCTCGGATCCTAGCTCCCATTCGCCAGGTTCCTAGCTGATCCGAAACCAATTTATGCATGCATTGTATATGACATATCCGCATCGTCCACCCATTTTACCATAACATTTTAAGGCATGACCTGAAAAATGAGAAAAATTTAACATTCAAGTGGCCCACACCAAAGTAAACAGTGGCTCTAAGAAGTTTTTAATAGTAAGTGTTTGATTACATTTTTACTATGGTGTGGTCCACTTGAACTTTGCATCTGCCTCATTTTTTGGCTCATGCCATAAATTCAATTGGCATGATGGATGGACGGTGTGGATAATCCACATACATCATGATGGGCCCCACTTATATTTGGTAGTCTCCTCGAAGGTAATCACCCAGGGAAATAATTATTGCCCATTTCTACTGCATTTACATTTACCTGATAAAATTAAACATGCGCTAAGTGAAATTGACTACAAACTTCTTAAAGGTTATTAGATAACCACGTAAAATTAACTTAGCAATGCATGAAATTGATGCATGAAATTGACCACAAACTTCTAGGTAATTTATTAAGAATTTAAACGTCCTTACCTCATGCTGCCGCCGTATTAGTAAAATCTCTGTTCAAGAAGAATAATAAAAGTACTTTGATGTGAAATACGTTTTTTGAAGAAAAGTCTTCAAGATTTCATATCTATCAATGCATCCACATCCTCTTAGACAAAGAAAACTGTGAGCCTTGAGTAGAATGCACGAGGGAAGATGTAATGTGATAGTCTGATGGGAATTTTGCTAAGATTCTACGAAGATTTCATGAAGAATATGGGTGAAAATTAGGAATAGGGATGGCAAGGAGAGTTCGGACGTGTATTTGCGTGCAAGGGAGCACGTGCAGTGAAATTTTTAGGGCAGGGGCATTTTCATCATGTGTAGAGGCGTTCGTACAGCAGAGACTTTTTCTTGAAAGCCTAAAAAGAAGTGGGTTAAAAGGCTTGGTGGGCCATATATGGGCCGTACAGTAGGAAATTTCTGCGAACATAGTAGCCGCTGTTGGTTAAGTGAATACATGTCTATCTTGCTAGCTGCAAACGCAAGCACCCCACTTGTGTCGATGTGGCACACATTTTCCATGCACGTGTAAGATCTGAGATATTCACGAGGGAACTTGCAAATTCGGGGGGCCAGATCATCAGACGAGCCATATGTGTACATTGAATGTGGACCTCTGGTTATCCTTTTTCCTAACCCTCCATTTCCAGGTGCGCATGTGACGCAACCGATGGAGCGACCTACGCAATTTTCTAGTCCAAGAACATTCATTGTGTATTTCTCATGATGAACGGTCTGGATCTTCACGAACGGGTGGGCCGCTAGCACCTGTAGTGGGCATGGGGATGCACATACTAAAAATTAATTCCTCCATAGCTCTGCCTACCTCCAGGTTATGGGAGTAGGATTTCACTCCCATGAGTCGCAAGTGTACAGATCCGGTGTGGTTCGTTGCGAGCGCCTCATCATGATTTATGTGATCTAGGCAAAACAATCAAGCTGGTTGATGGTAAGTGGACCACAGGTGTGGGTGGAACGTGGATTGTTAGCTGTTGGGGAAAAATATGACAAGTCCGGAAACTCGGTTATGGAATGGACCAACTCTACTGACATTACCTGATAACTTGAGGCAACAGATCTGACCGAGACAAGATAAAGCCTAAAGGAGAGACTTACCTCAGATTTGTAGGAAATGAATCACGATCGAGACCTGAAGTGTAACACCCTGAAAATCGGGAGTCGTGTATAAACTCAACTCCCGAGTTCCAGACCGTCACTTATGCAACAAAAATGATTATGATTCAATGTTGTCTGAGTTAAAGCATTCACATGAGTAAAAGTATACCAAAATTGTAATTCATACTCCAGGTCCAGTGATAAAAGCAAGCGGAAGACTAAACAATATATATATCACTGTATGGAAAAACAAAGTGAATCTCAACTGTCACTAAAGTATGAATACATCACTGAGTCTCATATACATGTAAATGACAAAAATAAATGTTCAAAATAGTCCCACTGAAGTCCCGTCAACCCAGGTCGCCTAAGCAAAGCCATCATGATACTGCATGTACGAGAACTCATCCTTGTCCTCGTCGAAGTCTGGCTCTGCCTCCTAGATCTCAGCATCACCTGCATCTACAACAGGGTCTGGTGGGTGTTGCAAACACCATCCCGTAACGTGGGAATGAGTAGTTAACTCAGTAGAATAATAGAGCAAGGATTTATATGTTCTCAAATCAATCATGCGATAATAGTAAAGCAGTAAATCAGACAATCCTAATATTGTTGTTAATGCAATATGACATGACGTGATGTATGCCCTCACCGACGATCTCCCTCATACGGCACCATCTTACGACCGCGGCATGCAATCGTCCCTCAAGTGCTCCACATCTTCCAGGCACATGCAATGTTATGGTGATATAATTTTTGAGTTGTTATTAGTCCATTCAAACAGCAGGATTGAGAAACTAAGGTACTTCCCTTGTATCAATCCCAACACAGATCCTGTCTAGGGTCGTCACTCCTAGTAATCTCATACGATGTATATTTTGTAGGTCGTTGCAAGGGCTGCCAGGGCTGTTGCACGCACTCGTTGCTCCGCTCCCCCATCACCTTATCAATACAGGCCTACTGTACTCTACTGCTACTGAAGGGTCGTCGCCTCCCGTAGACTCAGAATACGCTCACGGTCACTACAAAGGACTCATCGCCTGATCAGTGTAGGCCGACAGGTAGAATATAGTGTCCCATACCACCATAATCTGCTCACGAGTCTAGGTGCTCACTGGTCACTACGGGGAGGTTTGTGGCCCCAGCGTAGGCCGACAGCTCGACCACGGTGTCCCATACCACCATGCCCGGCTTATGAGTCTTTATGGATCAAGGTACCATGGTTAACAGGGTTTACAATGGTAAGTTCAGTACCCTAGGTTCAAGCAATTATGACTCATGCAGGGTGAACATACAATGGCCAGTCGGGTTACTTGACGGGCTCGACTAGCACGATCGCATCTCAAGTTGAACGACATGAAGTGCGTAAAACACTTCGTGTGGCCTAACCACTGCCGCCAACTCCAGAACATGGCTCGCGTTCATCGACGCGTCGTTCGTGATGAAGATAAGCTAACCACGAATTCGCTCGGTTACCGACTGCCTGGACTAGGCATAGTCCCAAACACATAGAATCACATCAGAAAATCAAGTGAGAGTATTGGAAATGAAATACAACCACGTGAGCATGTTAACACATGTTATGACATACAACCAGAGTAAATCATCTTACACATGTCTATCACGCATATAATGAAATTATACATAGCACCAACATATAGGACATCATCTCCATCAGCATATTAATTGAGAATTCGATCTCAACTAGATCATAAGGAAATCATCAAGCACATGTTATAACATACCACTTAAGTGAAACATCAAGCATATGCATTTCATACCAATAATGAAATCGTACATATGGCCAACTTGTAGGAAACCATTTACATTAGCAATTTAATTGAGAAATCAATCTCAAATTAATTCATAACATCATTTAATTCAATACATACTAATACGAGCATTTATACAAACACTTACACTACACACTTAAGTCTACATATAGTATGTCGACCCGAAATGCGCATTTAGGCGAATCTCTTCGCCAAACTAATTATGCACGCATTCCTAACATTCTAATGCGACAATAGACCATGTCAATCACATCAGCAAAATATGTATGAAAACAGTACTTCCTACAAATGACTAAAATGCCCTAAATCTCATATTCTTCGTTAGTTTACGAAACAGGAAACGGACAGCATGTTGTACATGTCAAACGGCGTTGCCGTCAAGAATCTACTATTAAACGATATTGAAAGCTTTGGAAACAGTCATTCAAAGCGTCTAATATCCGCACCTTTTCCCTTTTAGGGGTGAGAGTTCGAACGGAGCGTATACGCTTTGTCTACGGCGAATAGAGAACCTAATTTACGAGTTATATCAGTTTACATGCTATGGAACGGAACGAATGCCAAATCAGCAACTTCTAGGGCTATTTCTTACCTGAAAATGTGGAGGAATCGTCGGGAAAGTGCTTGGATCGCGTGGCTTAAACACGTGTAGCAAGTAACACCAGCAGCAGGAAATTCTCTCCCACCTCTCTCACAATCTCTCACATTTTCTCTCTCTCAATCTAGGACTTTTCCCAAATTCGGATGAGAGAGATATGAGAGGGTTTCAACCCCTTTTATAAGCTTAAAAATGCCCGAAACAGGCTTGGGAACAAAGTTCACTTGATGCTTAACCAAAGCGGGGCTGTTTCGGTCCAAAAGATGATTTCTGGTGGTCCCCTGGTAGAATGCGATCGAACTTAAGCTCATGCGTACCAGATATAGCACGTATTAAGTTTTCAGTCCGGCAGGGTTCGCAGATCGCACGTGGCGGTCCAGTTTCAGTTCAGCGGTCACCGCACGTAGATCAGGGCTGAAAGTCTCATGATATAAAATAGAAATTTTTCCTGATCCGAGGGTGTAATCTGGATGAATTCTGACGGTCAGAACGCTTAATACTAAAGCGTCAAGTCGTGTGCCAGATTTGAATTTGAAATTTCAAATCTGTCCCTATTCGCACTTTCTTCGGTCCGGGCTCAATGAAATAGTCTGTGATTATCGGTTTGACTTAATTTTTGAAATGATTGTCAAGTCCAGTTAGGCGGTTCTAACGGTATAAGATAGGAGGTATCGGACTTTCGACGTGCGGTCTAGATCCAATTCAAAATTTCAAAGTGGTCCAGAGAACAAACCTGTTTAGAGTTTGATCCAAGGTTATAGAGTATTATGGAGTCATACATTCTACTCGATTTGGGTCTTGTAGAACGTATTTAAAGTGATCAGGGACTGTTTCCCAGCTACTCCAGCGTTGCGCTAGCTAACTTATGCTTAGTTTCTAAAGGAATTAACCCTAAGTGATTTCTTTGGCTATGGAATTGGGTTCTAAGCAATTTTTCAGGTGTTTTAATTGACCCACTGTCTAAGGACGTCAAATCCCAGATTGGCCAAAATTCGAGGTGTTACAGATATAAATGTCAATTCTGCATTTGTCGGTATGAACTCGTCATAAAATCTTCCTGTAAGTGGGAGACCTGCTATGCGGTGTAGATTCCATAGTGATATGATCATTTCTCCGAACGGCAGGTGAAGGGAATTGGTGGTGGGAGACCAATATTCGAGAAATCCTTTCAGTATGCAGGGTTCCTTGTAAAAATATTGGGATGTGACCTCTATCGCATCGTAAAGTCCTACTTTAGCAAGGGTACTTGCGTGTTTCTTCAGAATTGCCTCTACCCAATCGGAGTAATAACGACGGGAAGTCAGTAGGCCTCTTGTGCAAAAATCTTCTGATCCCCAGAGAGGATCACAGTCCTTATAGCGTTGTCTGACAGTCTCGTAAAAATAGGTCGGGAAGAAACTGTGTGGACTGTGAAAGGGAGCAAGGAAGATCATGGGATGGGTCTCTCCGATAATCTGTCGGGATTTCTGCGCTTGTATTCTCCCTTCAAGAATCTGGGGTTCTCGCGTCGCCCACGATTCAGTATACATCAGCTTTTCTCCGTCCACATAGTCTGTGGGTTCACATTCAAGGATGGATTGGTGACGATGCACGCTAATGGGAATTACTGTCATGCCTTCCGAATGAGGATTGTCAAATTTCATGACACTCTCAATCACTTGAACAGATTCCCAAGAGTTCTGAAGCTTCTTTTTATTGTGCTCTTTGATCTTTTCTTCAAACTCCCACACCTTATTCCGATGAGTTTTCTTGGAGCGAGAAGCAGGCGGGGTACCTTCTCTGACAGGGGGTCTATCGCTATCCGTGCGAATGTGGGCGATTGTCTTCAACCATTCTTCCCAATCATATTTACGACCGTGCTTGGGAGGCTATTCTACGTTTCTCATGATTATAGCACGATGAATGGGTGAGAAAAGTGCTTCGATACGGCCAATGAAATCAAAAGTTGGGAGTACTGGCTCTTTGAAGTATGATGGGGTCTGAGTGGTGATTTTGGTACGCTTGGTCGGTAGTTGGTCAGCGGAAGGAGATGGGCGATGAGAAGTATCAGGAGAGTCGGAATGAGAAGGATGCTCCATTTGAGGGTCTACAGGACGGAGGGTCCTCTTGATGCGAACCATAAAGCGAGGGGGGTTGAAGACCTAAGGAAGGTTGTTGAGAAAAAAGTACAGAAAATGGCAAAGTCTTGGTTGTGCGGGTCCGGGCAATCAAAAGAAGTTGTGCGGCGTGTTGCGGCACTTAGAAAATTATGCGAACGAAAGATTTGTCGTGCGGCTTCGCGCAGACAATGTCCGTTGCTCGAAAAATTGCCAAGAGCGAAAAATTCGCCAGATAAAGCAGAGACTGCAGAAAGTGACGAAGGGTGCGGTATTTATAGGTTACTGCGACCGAGTATATACGCGGCCAGTTGCGCGGGTCTGCGCAAACCAAATGGGATATTTGATCCTTTACTTATTACTCTGAAAGAACAAATAAAGGATCAAGGAGGCAATCTGTTGAGGCATAAAAATGGTGAAAGGAATCAAGCAAGTAATGGTAAAAAAAAAAAGAGAAGAACTTTCAGAAAGAAGAAAAGGGAGATAATTTTCATGGCAGTTGCGCAGAACCGCGCAGCTAGTATATGTTGCGCGGGTCCGCGCAATCAATCTCTGTTGCGCGAAATCGCGCAATGAAAGTATCAGTTGCGCGGAACCTCAGAATGTACTGCACAAAAGGGCTTCGTTCAAAATGATCCAAAGCACTAAAAAATAGTCCCACATCGCTAAGATCAGGATTTTCACACGTGCGAGAGTGTATAAATACCCCTCCCCTCCTTCATTAAAAGAAATTGAAGATTTTCAAGAGGAGCAAAGCGGAGCGAAAGGCAGAAGGTAGGAGCGAAGTCTCGTGGGAGTTGCCGCGCAACCGGACTGCCCTACAGTCTGTGAAGTCCAAGAGCCATTGTGCTGCCGAAGTCCGTAGCCCAGGCTTCCTTTCTTTGGGTTTTCTCCTCTTCATGGGTTCTAAGGAGAAAGATCAGTCGATTTAACTGACATTCCTCCTAATTCATAACATCATTTAATTCAAGCACATACATTTTCTCCTCTTCAAGCACATACATTTCATGCATAGTATGGAATCATGTACATAGTCAACATGTAGGAAATCATTTATGTCAACATATAAATTGAGAAATCCATCTCAAACTAATTCATAACATCATTTAATTCAATACATACTAATACAAGCATTTATACAAACACATACACTACACACTTAAGTCTACATATAGTATGTCGACCCGAAGTGTGCAATTTGGCGAATCTCTTCGCCAAACTAATTATGCACGTATTCCTAACTTTCTAATGTGACAACAAACCATGTCAATCACATCAGCAAAATATGAATGTAATCAGTACTTCCTACAAATGACTAAAATGTCCTAAATCTCATATTCTTCGTTGATTTACGAAACAGGAAACGGATAGCATGTTGTACATGTCAAACGGCGATGCCGTCGATAATCTACTATTAAACGTCATTGAAAGCTTTGGAAACAGTCAATCAAAGCGTCTAAAATCCGCACCTTGTCTCTTATGGATGTATAAATTCGAACGGAGCGTATACGCTTCGCCTACAGCGATACGAGAACCTAATTCACAAGTTACGTCAGCTAACAAGCTACGAATCCTAGTAAACCTCAAATCAGCAACTTTCTATGGTTATTGCATACCTGAAAAAGCGGAGGAATCACCGGCCAGGTGATTGAGATGTGTTGCTAAAGCACGTGCAACAGGTGGCACGAAGGCAGGAAAAATCTCTCCTAATCTCTCTCACAAACTCTCACCTTTTCTCTCTCCCAATATAGGGTTTCTCTCAAATTCGGATGGGAGAGAGGATTTAGGGTTTCAACCCCTTTTATAAGCCCAAAAACGCCGAAAATAGGCTCCGGTACAAAGTTCACTTAGTGCATAACCAAATCGGGGCCGTTTCGGTCCAAAAGATGATTTCTGGTGGTCCCCTGGCCGAATGCGATCGGACTTAATCTCATGCGTACCAGATCTAGCACGTATTAAGTTTTCAGTCCGGCAGGGTTCGCAGATCGCACGTGGCGGACCAGTTTCAGTTCAGCGGTCATCGCACGTAGATCAGGGCTGAAAGTCTCATGATATAAAATAGAAATTTCTCCTGATCCGAGGGTGTAATCTGGCTGAATTCTGATGGTCAGAACGCTCAATACTGACGCGTCAAGTCGTGTGCCAGATTTGAATTTAAAATTCCAATTTTTTCCCTATTTGCACTCTCTTCGGTCCAGGCTCAATGAAATAGCCTGTGATTATCGATTTGACTTGATTTTCGAAATGATTGTCAAGTCCAGCTAGGCGGTTCTAACGGTCTAAGATAGGAGGTATCGGACTTTCGACGCGCGGTCTAGATCCAATAAAAAGATTCAAAGTGGTCCAGAGAACAAACCTGCTTAGAGTTTGGTCCGAGGTTATAGAGTATTATAGAGTCGTTGGTTCTACTCGATTTGGGTCTTGTAGAACGTATTTAAAGTGATCAGGGCCTATTTCCCAGCTACTCTAACGTTGCGCTAGCTAACTTACGCTTAACTTCCATAGAAATTAATCCTAAGTGGTTTCTTTGGCTATGAAATTGGGTTCTGAGCGATTTTCCAGATGTTTTAGTTGACCCACTGCCTAAGGACATCAAATCCCAAATTGGCCAAAATCTGGGGTATTATATGAAGAGTCAAGAGCCATAGGAAAAAAGCGTAAGACACATAAAGTTGACTCGACTAACGAAGCAACAACGTCTAAAGTAACCGACCAAGGTCCAAAAGCTAAAAGCCACCTGACCAACCATAAAATCGACCCATACAAGGCCAGTTACAATGTCGGCTATCGGATTAAGGGAGGACGTTGGTTTCAAACCGACTCTGTTTCATCTGACAGCAGGTAAAAAGCCCCATCCTTATAGCCAGACGAGTCTGACTGGATACCAGAGTCTGTTGAGGTCGAGCCAAGCAAGGGAGAGACGGTGTATGCTTAAATACCATTCTGAAAATCTTGTAGAAGGATTTTCAATCCCGAAAATCTCGGGATCGGTGAGTATCTGTAAATGGATTGCAAGTAAATCAAATCTCCTAAAAATCAGGGAGAGAATCCCCATACGTCGGGACCTCTCACTCTTATAAAAAGAGAGATCTCCAGGATCAAAGGTACGCGTAGAAAAACACCCCTAAAACACCTCCTTCCTGGTCCCATTACTGACTTAAGCATCGAAGGTTCCCCAGCTCTAGCCAGGGTTCCCTTTGTGTTGAATCACTGTGCAGGTGGGAAGTATAGAGAGAGGCTGTTTCGACAAAGAAACAAATGCATTTTAGTTTGGGAGAATTGTCTTATTCAAACATAACAGAGAGAGAGTACTATGAACATTCATCACATTTTATTAATACTGAGTTCGTTTATATCCTCTTTATATCCCTTGATTCTAAGATAAATCATTTATAAGTAAAGGATTTGTGCTTTAAGCATCAAGAGTTCATTTCGATAGCCTTCCGATGCTTGATTTAATCATCTCGTAGGACTTAGGAGGAATGCCGATCCGATCGACGAGTCATTTCGACAGCCTTTCGGCGCCTGATTTGATCTTCTCCTAGGACTTAGGAGGAATGCCGATCCGATTGACGGGTCATTTCGACAGCCTTCCGGCGCCTGATTTGATCTTTTCCTATGACTTAGGAGGAATGCCAATCCGATCGACGGGCCTTCAATGAAATAGAGATTTCGACAGCATAACAGCGCCTATTTCAACAATCCTCTAGGACTTAGGAGGAATGTCAGTTAAATCGACTGATCTTTCTCCTTAGAACCCATGAAGAGGAGAAAACCCAAAGAAAGGAAGCCTGGGCTACGGACTTCGGCAGCACAATGGCTCTTGGACTTCACAGACTGTAGGGCAGTCCGGTTGCGCGGCAACTCCCACGAGACTTCGCTCCTACCTTCTGTCTTTCGCTCCGCTTTGCTCCTCTTGAAAATCTTCAATTTCTTTTAATGAAGGAGGGGAGGGGTATTTATACACTCTCGCACGTGTGAAAATCCTGATCTTAGCGATGTGGGACTATTTTTTAGTGCTTTGGATCATTTTGAACGAAGCCCTTTTGTGCAGTACATTCTGAGGTTCCGCGCAACTGATACTTTCATTGCGCGATTTCGCGCAACAGAGATTGATTGCGCGGACCCGCGCAACATATACTAGCTGCGCAGTTCTGCGCAACTGCCATGAAAATTATCTCCCTTTTCTTCTTTCTGAAAGTTCTTCTCTTTTTTTTTTTACCATTACTTGCTTGATTCCTTTCACCATTTTTATGCCTCAACAGATTGCCTCCTTGATCCTTTATTTGTTCTTTCAGAGTAATAAGTAAAGGATCAAATATCCCATTTGGTTTGCGCAGACCCGCGCAACTGGCCGCGTATATACTCGGTCGCAGTAACCTATAAATACCGCACCCTTCGTCACTTTCTGCAGTCTCTGCTTTATCTGGCGAATTTTTCGATCTTGGCAATTTTTCGAGCAACGGACATTGTCTGCGCGAAGCCGCACAACAAATCTTTCGTTCGCATAATTTTCTAAGTGCCGCAACACGCCGCACAACTTCTTTTGATTGCCCGGACCCGCACAACCAAGACTTTGCCATTTTCTGTACTTTTTTCTCAACAACCTTCCTTAGGTCTTCAACCCCCCTCGCTTTATGGTTCGCATCAAGAGGACCCTCCGTCCTGTAGACCCTCAAATGGAGCATCCTTCTCATTCCGACTCTCCTGATACTTCTCATCGCCCATCTCCTTCCGCTGACCAACTACCGACCAAGCGTACCAAAATCACCACTCAGACCCCATCATACTTCAAAGAGCCAGTACTCCCAACTTTTGATTTCATTGGCCGTATCGAAGCACTTTTCTCACCCATTCATCGTGCTATAATCATGAGAAACGTAGAACAGCCTCCCAAGCACGGTCGTAAATATGATTGGGAAGAATGATTGAAGACAACCGCCCACATTCGCACGGATAGCGATAGACCCCCTGTCAGAGAAGGTACCCCGCCTGCTTCTCGCTCCAAGAAAACTCATCGGAATAAGGTGTGGGAGTTTGAAGAAAAGATCAAAGAGCACAATAAAAAGAAGCTTCAGAACTCTTGGGAATCTGTTCAAGTGATTGAGAGTGTCATGAAATTTGACAATCCTCATTCGGAAGGCATGACAGTAATTCCCATTAGCGTGCATCGTCACCAATCCATCCTTGAATGTGAACCCACAGACTATGTGGACGGAGAAAAGCTGATGTATACTGAATCGTGGGCGACGCGAGAACCCCAGATTCTTGAAGGGAGAATACAAGCGCAGAAATCCCGACAGATTATCGGAGAGACCCATCCCATGATCTTCCTTGCTCCCTTTCACAGTCCACACAGTTTCTTCCCGACCTATTTTTACGAGACTGTCAGACAACGCTATAAGGACTGTGATCCTCTCTGGGGATCAGAAGATTTTTGCACAAGAGGCCTACTGACTTCCCGTCGTTATTACTCCGATTGGGTAGAGGCAATTCTGAAGAAACACGCAAGTACCCTTGCTAAAGTAGGACTTTACGATGCGATAGAGGTCACATCCCAATATTTTTACAAGGAACCCTGCATACTGAAAGGATTTCTCGAATATTGGTCTCCCACCACCAATTCCTTTCACCTGCCGTTCGGAGAAATGATCATATCACTATGGAATCTACACCGCATAGCAGGTCTCCCACTTACAGGAAGATTTTATGACGAGTTCATACCGACAAATGCAGAATTGACATTTATATCTGTAACACCTCGAATTTTGGCCAATCTGGGATTTGACGTCCTTAGACAGTGGGTCAATTAAAACACCTGAAAAATTGCTTAGAACCCAATTCCATAGCCAAAGAAATCACTTAGGGTTAATTCCTTTAGAAACTAAGCATAAGTTAGCTAGCGCAACGCTGGAGTAGCTGGGAAACAGTCCCTGATCACTTTAAATACGTTCTACAAGACCCAAATCGAGTAGAATGTATGACTCCATAATACTCTATAACCTTGGATCAAACTCTAAACAGGTTTGTTCTCTGGACCACTTTGAAATTTTGAATTGGATCTAGACCGTGCGTCGAAAGTCCGATACCTCCTATCTTATACCGTTAGAACCGCCTAACTGGACTTGACAATCATTTCAAAAATTAAGTCAAACCGATAATCACAGACTATTTCATTGAGCCCGGACCGAAGAAAGTGCGAATAGGGACAGATTTGAAATTTCAAATTCAAATCTGGCACACGACTTGACGCTTTAGTATTAAGCGTTCTGACCGTCAGAATTCATCCAGATTACACCCTCGGATCAGGAAAAATTTCTATTTTATATCATGAGACTTTCAGCCCTGATCTACGTGCGGTGACCGCTGAACTGAAACTGGACCGCCACGTGCGATCTGCGAACCCTGCCGGACTAAAAACTTAATACGTGCTATATCTGGTACGCATGAGCTTAAGTTCGATCGCATTCTACCAGGGGACCACCAGAAATCATCTTTTGGACCGAAACAGCCCCGCTTTGGTTAAGCATCAAGTGAACTTTGTTCCCAAGCCTGTTTCGGGCATTTTTAAGCTTATAAAAGGGGTTGAAACCCTCTCATATCTCTCCCATCCGAATTTGAGAAAAGTCCTAGATTGAGAGAGAGAAAATGTGAGAGATTGTGAGAGAGGTGGGAGAGAATTTCCTGCTGCTGGTGTTACTTGCTACACGTGTTTAAGCCACGCGATCCAAGCACTTTCCCGACGATTCCTCCACGTTTTCAGGTAAGAAATAGCCCTAGAAGTTGCTGATTTGGCATTCGTTCCGTTCCATGGCATGTAAACTGATATAACTCGTAAATTAGGTTCTCTATTCGCCGTAGACAAAGCGTATACGCTCCGTTCGAACTCTCACCCCTAAAAGGGAAAAGGTGCGGATATTAGACGCTTTGAATGACTATTTCCAAAGCTTTCAATATCGTTTAATAGTAGATTCTTGACGGCAACGCCGTTTGACATGTACAACATGCTGTCCGTTTCCTGTTTCGTAAACTAACGAAGAATATGAGATTTAGGGCATTTTAGTCATTTGTAGGAAGTACTGTTTTCATACATATTTTGCTGATGTGATTGACATGGTCTATTGTCGCATTAGAATGTTAGGAATGCGTGCATAATTAGTTTGGCGAAGAGATTCGCCTAAATGCGCATTTCGGGTCGACATACTATATGTAGACTTAAGTGTGTAGTGTAAGTGTTTGTATAAATGCTCGTATTAGTATGTATTGAATTAAATGATGTTATGAATTAATTTGAGATTGATTTCTCAATTAAATTGCTAATGTAAATGGTTTCCTACAAGTTGGCCATATGTACGATTTCATTATTGGTATGAAATGCATATGCTTGATGTTTCACTTAAGTGGTATGTTATAACATGTGCTTGATGATTTCCTTATGATCTAGTTGAGATCGAATTCTCAATTAATATGCTGATGGAGATGATGTCCTATATGTTGGTGCTATGTATAATTTCATTATATGCGTGATAGACATGTGTAAGATGATTTACTTTGGTTGTATGTCATAACATGTGTTAACATGCTCACGTGGTTGTATTTCATTTCCAATACTCTCACTTGATTTTCTGATGTGATTCTATGTGTTTGGGACTATGCCTAGTCCAGGCAGTCGGTAACCGAGCGAATTCGTGGTTAGCTTATCTTCATCACGAACGACGCGTCGATGAACGCGAGCCATGTTCTGGAGTTGGCGGCAGTGGTTAGGCCACACGAAGTGTTTTACGCACTTCATGTCGTTCAATTTGAGATGCGATCGTGCTAGTCGAGCCCGTCAAGTAACCCGACTGGCCATTGTATGTTCACCCTGCATGAGTCATAATTGCTTGAACCTAGGGTACTGAACTTACCATTGTAAACCCTGTTAACCATGGTACCTTGATCCATAAAGACTCATAAGCCGGGCATGGTGGTATGGGACACCGTGGTCGAGCTGTCGGCCTACGCTGGGGCCACAAACCTCCCCGTAGTGACCAGTGAGCACCTAGACTCGTGAGCAGATTATGGTGGTATGGGACACTATATTCTACCTGTCGGCCTACACTGATCAGGCGATGAGTCCTTTGTAGTGACCGTGAGCGTATTCTGAGTCTACGGGAGGCGACGACCCTTCAGTAGCAGTAGAGTACAGTAGGCCTGTATTGATAAGGTGATGGGGGAGCGGAGCAACGAGTGCATGCAACAGCCTTGGCAGCCCTTGTAGCGACCTACGAAATATACATCGTATGAGATTACTAGGAGTGACGACCCTAGACAGGATCTGTGTTGGGATTGATATAAGGAAAATACCTTAGTTTTCCAATCCTGCTGTTTGAATGGACTAATAAGAACTCAAAAATCATATCACCATAGCATTGCATGTGCCTGGAAGATGTGGAGCACTTTAGGGAGTGTGGCATGCCGCGGTCGTAAGATGTTGCCGTATGAGGGAGATCGTCGGTGAGGGCATACATCACGTCATATCATAATTGCATTAACAACAGTATTAAGATTGTTTGATTTATTACTTTACTATTATCGCGTGATTGATTTGAGAACATGTTAATCTTTGCTCTATTATTCCACTGAGTTAGATACTCACTCCCACGTTACGGGACGGTGTTCCTGGACACCCACCAGACCTTTTTGTGATTGCAGATAATGGCGCGGCCTGTGAGGCGGAGCTGGATTTGATGATGATGAGGAGAATTCCTCCTATGTGCGTGTTCTGATTGACGGGATTACAGGGAGGTTGATTGGATGTCTTGACACTTGTCATTTTATATTTTCAGAGCACTCATGTATATACTTTCTTTATATTTTGAGGTATACATGTATATGTTTAACCTGGTAATATGTTCACACTCAAGAGACACACAACAGTTTATATATGTTATACACACTATCACAGTCTTCCGCTTGCAAATTTAACTGTCTCTGGAGTATGATATGCTGTTCTGGCTTAATCTCACTCATGTTTAATACATTATCACAGACAACATTCGATCATACATATCTATGTTGCATAAATAACATTTTGGAACTCGGGAGTTGAGTTTTTGCTCGACCCCCCGATTTTCGGGATGTTACAATATCCGCTCCCGATCGCAGACTTTCCATCTCAGAAACCACCATCGAACTTTTCAGAGAGATGAAATTTTTTTTGAATATTCACAAACTATCTCCTCTGCAATGGCTGGCCCATTTTTCTAGAATACTCAGGTATCCCATACCCAGAGACTAGTGTATTCCTCTTCACCACGTATTCCTGCATATTAATTCCTTTCTTGTTCTGCAGATTTCGCGACAGTCGTTGTAAGGAACTGACGACCCTTCGTGACAACATGAAAGAATGACCAGCTTATAGCTTATTTGGGGAACTGGCAGCCTTCCTTGCTTACTGGTTGAGCATAGTTATTCTTCCTAGTTCCAAGTGGGCGGATGCTATTCGCCCCACCACTTTTGTGGTCGCCGGAGCTCTAGCAGAAGGTCAGAAGTATTCTATTGCACCCCCTGTGCTATGCTCCATTTATCGGGCTTATGGAGAGATCTCTACACACATAAAAAATCCCACCCTGGGAACTTCATCAGCGTATACTGCCTGACACTATTTCACCGGATGGCTAGGAGTCTATTTCCCCTGGACTTTTGAAGCACTGAAAAAAGCTTACGTCAGTCCTTCTCATCTTCCTCTTTGGTTCTTTCAACAAAGGGCCATGGCCAGAAGATCGTACGAGTGAGTGATCAATAAGATTCAGGACTTTGATCAAGTGGACTTCTTCCAGTTCCGGCTTCATCACTACATTCAAGATACGGATATGGTAGATCAAGGGGCACTAACTGTAGCAGAAAGGGCCTTTTTTCTTTCCATTCGTTCTTGCAGTTTGCCACTCAGGGAAGGAACGGAATTCTGGAGAGAACCCTACTATCCTAGCCATTTTGCTCGCCAATTCGGTTATGACCAAGCCGTGCCAGACGATTATGGGCTGGTTACTAAGAGAATGCGCTGCTATGAAACAGGTCCCTTGAACTGGGCCATGATATGGAAACAACTATCAGGCGGTCGTGTCAACTCTTCTTTCATCATCCCTAGTTGCGATCGATTAGTCCATACTTCTTACAGATAGATGAGGTGGTGGGACCACCAATCATTTCTGATCAACAAACGCCTACCGATGGACTCTCTTCTCTTTCTCCATCCACCTCGACTTAGGGGCAGAAAAATTGATAACGGAATCAGCTTCATTGCAGAGAAAAGTCACGCTCCTCATCATGGTGAAATTTGCAGAAAGATTTCGACGGAAGAGCCAATCCGTGAGAGAAAACCAATTAACACTTTAGACGGTTGGTTTGCCCATGGAGTCCTGGTGAAATTTGAACATATTCCCCACGACCTTGGTGGCCGAGCTCCAGAAGATGTTGCAGGAGCATCCTTTCCTATTCCTGAAGAGACTGCTACAGCTGAAGAAAATACAGCTCAAGACAAACCTGCCCCTTCTCCACAAACTCTTCCCCCTAGCTCATCGTCCCCGATGGCTAGAGCACGAGCACGTCAGCAAACGTTGTCACCCACTCCTCAAGAAGAAGCAAGACAGGTCTCCTCATCTCCCTCGATTCCAGTTGGCAAAAAATCTCCAAGGGAAAGCAACCAGCCTATTTCCTATAAAGGGAAACAAGTCGCGGTTGCAGAAGTGGATGAGGAAGATCTGGCAAGTGAAAGTTCATCTTCTAGCGAAGATTCATCTTCTACATCAGGAAATTTCACTCCCCTGGGGTCTGACAATGATGATGATGGAAATAATGGAGTTCAAGACGATGATTATGAAGAAGGGGAGGTCAATATAGATGACGAGGAAGATATGGCTACCGAAAATGTAGCAGAAGAACATCTCCCTATAGCCCCTGAAACTTCCCCTGCCACTTCCATTCCTAGCAAGCCACATGCAGTAACCGAAGAGGATGAAGAACTCTTGGACTACGGGGAATATGAGTATTCACCTGGTAAGGGAGCTCGAATTTAAATATTTATGTGCTTGTCAAGTGATCACCATCTTAACACCACTATCATTCTCTCTTCTTTTTTTTTTAGGTACTCATGTGGCTTGCATTGAAATGAGCGCTGCCCCCTCTGCAGAACTTCATCCAGCTACACCCATGATCTCCTCACAGGTTTCTTTAGCCCCTCTAGTGGCGCCGAAGAGCGTGACCCGTGAAATTCTATTTCCTGTCGAGGCTACTGATCTACCAACTCCTACTACCAGAGATTCCAGCACAGAAGTGAGAGCACCCTCTCTTGCTGATATGTTAGGAGCTGGTACTTCTGCAGCACCAGAAGTTTCCTTTCTTGCTGGTCATACTTCTATAGAAGGTATATATATATATATATTAATTTGAAGAGCTGTAAATTCTTCATTTTGTATTTCTCACTCCAGCTTGGTCTCTTACTTATTTTGCAGGGATTCTCCCCTATAGTGGGGCGGCCAGGTCCGAATTTGTAGCCACTGTCTCTGAGTTACCATTTCCTTCGAAGATTCTCGCTCACAAAATGCTTTTAATGAAGAACTCTTTGTCAACAGTAATTCATATCTTCAAGGACCCTGAACAACGGTCAGATCTGGACATTGCCGTCGAAATTCCGGAAAACTCTACAAAGATGGCGATGATTAATATTTCTATTTTTCGTAGTTCCCTCCTTAGATTTTGTGATTCGATAGCTTCTCTAGCATCAGCGGAGACTATTACAATTGCTCCAGAAGTCCTTGAATATGGGAAGCGGTTAACTTTGTCTAAGGAGAGGGCTTCACTCATTGCTTCCACGATATCTGAATTATATCAGGAGCAATTATTGTTGCAAGAACACTTGAAGACCCTTACTGGTGACAAAGAGCTTATTCAAGATCGTATAACAGCTTTAAGAGAAGAGATTTCGTAGATGAAACTGCAAGGTCATGAGAAGGAGCTATCTATACGGGAGGTTAAGGAGAAACTCGAGGTCAATATTCGGTCTGCCGATACTGAGAAGTTGGAATTACTCAGGAGCAACGAAATGATCACATCTCTAGAAGAGAAATTAGCTGGCCTTCCTGATCAGACAAAGATTATTCTTGAAGAAAAATCAAAGCATGACGCAGCTCAGCTTCAATTAAAAGAGAACTTGCGGCAATTTATGAATGTAATAGGCATCACAGAGGAACTATAAACATGTAATCTTTTCCTCTCTTTTTTTTTCCATGTTTGAGTGTATGTTCTCTTTTAGTTTTCATCAGTAGATTTAACTTTCCATGCACTTCTTTATTATGCATTGTTTCAGGCATACCATCTTTGTCATGATTTCAACATGAATTTACTGCATTTTGAACATGGCACATAGTTTATCTTGATATTCTATGAAACTAATCATAAAACAGCAATATTTTATGCTTTGTTAGTATGGAGTTTCCTATATGACCTCATCCGTTTATATTTTATTGGCAGCGCTAAGTTTCAATTCAGTTAGTTGCACACAGTTTAAGCTCATGAGTAGTGGAGCGGCATTACTTCGGGTCTTACGTGATGGTCTTTGTAACTCTCTAGAGTTCGCGGGACTTCTCACTGCCTAGGGAGTTCACAAACTGCAATCCATCAGAGGAGCCTAGTGAAGCTATCAGGCCGTGAACTCAGTTGGATTTACAGCACAGGGTTGGCCATGGTAACTCTCTAGAGTTCACAGGAATCACAAGGCTACCTTTGGGGGTACCAAATCTATGGTTATTGATCCATCAATGAGTAGGTTTAAGCCCTTCCTCATGAGTACGTACCGGAATCGAACTACAAATCTGGGGGGTCTTATGCATGGTTGGCTTGTCATGCGCGCACTGCGGCCCTCATTTTCTTCGCCTGTAAGGTCGGGCCCATTCACGGGAGGGCTTGTCCTCCGTTCCCCGTGACGCTGCCGGAAAGCTATACAGACGGCATGGGTGTTACGCTTGACTGGTCATTTGGGGACTTTTAGCACTTTGGCTTTGAGTTGACTTTTTGGCCCTTTATTTTTTATCTTTCAGTTGACTTTTGGCTCTTGGCTTTTGGTCTTTGAAGACTTTGAGCTTTTTCGGCCTTTGGTCATTTAAAGATTTTGAGCTTTTGACTTTTAGTCAACTTTTGGCCTTCTGGCTTTTGGTCATTGACTCCAACAGCTACCCGCATGGGTATACGTACGATGGCCTTCATGGGCTTTTTAGGGCCACTGGCTTCTCACCGCTGCCCGGATGGCGATCTTCATAGGTCTTATGTGTAGCTGGTCCCTTTTGAGCTTTGGTCCTTTTAAGACTTTGGCTTTTCTTTCTTTTTCTTTTTCAGGACTTGACTAGGCTACCTTTTTATGATGAGCAGCCATTGTTATTGCCAATTCATATGTACAGTTAACTGTATGATTCATTCTACTGTGATCATATGGTTGACATTTCGTCGCTGCTGACAATGTCATAAGGACTTTCGTATTATGTTTATGTCAATTTTCGTATCAGCTTAGCGATGATGGCAACTTTGATGAGCGATTGATTGGCAATAGCAATAGCTGTTCTCTTTTTCTTTTTATGATCATTGATACCTAATAATTCGATTTCGATGGAGATTTTCTGTCGGCAATTAGCGTCAATGCTTGATGGCGATCATCGGCACCTTTTATGTCAATGCTTGATAACGATCGTTTAATTGCTTGATCTTTTAATCGCTGGCGATTCTTCTAATCGCTTGATCTTTTAATCGATTGATAGCGATAGTTGCTAATTCTGGCAATTAACTTTTCATTTGGCTTTGCTTTTGGCAATCGTCCTTAGTGCTTCGCGTTTGGCGATGACTTGTTAAGCTTGAAAGCCTGCATTTCATTCATATACACCAAAGAAATACATTTCATGGTGAGAAATTCATTTCACAATTTTTACTCGCCTATCTTACCTGTCTAGCCCCCTTTTGATACAGAATTATTATCTTGATAATGTTCTGTATCAAAATCAGTAGCGCCTTCGGAAGCAATTTTCCTTTTGCCAGTGCGAGTATAGGCCAATATAGGCTTTCATTTACTTCCTTGAAGGGTTTTGCCTTTATTGAGCACGCTTTATCTCATTTAGCTTTGAATTTGCCCCCTGGATATGATCGTGACCGTCAGTGGAGATACATTTTTTTTATTCTTGGAGATATGGAGGAAGCATATTTCTGTGGGAGGCTATAAGACTGTAATTGTATTCATTGACTAGCTTGCCCCCAACCCTTGAAATTTTCTACGCTTCTCCTGATTGACCCCAATGGGGACCTGAAATCCCTTCCCCTGATTTAGGCCAACGGGTTCTTCATAATCAAAGCCCATGTTTTTCATAATTTTCTTACTTACCGGACTATACTTTTGAAGGTCTTGCGGTGTCAACCTACCATGGTATTCATTATTTTGAGCCACTTCTCTCATCCTTACTGCTTCTGAAACGTAGAATTCGATTGGCTCAGAATATTTTTCATTGGCTTTAACTTGAAATCTTGTTGGAGCGGCCGAAAACGGCTTATTTCTTTCAGCATACGGTAGCGGCACCGTATAATTTGACTGTAAAATCTTCAACTGTTCAGATGATAGCAAAGTTAACGGCGGTTGTCCCGGTTGTCTTAAATGTTTCGACACAAAATAGAACTTCTTGCTGATCTCTGCTGTTTTGGACGGCACTGCTTTTTCTGTCATTTCTGTGATTGCGCTCTCTTGATCATTCTTCAGGACGTCACTTTCATCCTTATCTATTTTTCCAGTGGCAAATTCTTTGTAATAACTCGCATCTGCAAAGAAGGACTCAGCTTCTGTATACGGTCTCGTATCGGCCATTACTTTACGTTGTACCCCATCTTTACAGTATTTGAAACACTGATGGAGAGTGGAGGGTATGATATTGTACTGGTGTATCCATGGCCTTTCTAGGAGAAGGTTGTATGTCGTCACTGCATTTATGACATGACAAATAACGTCAGTAGTCAGTTCCCCTATTTCCAACGTCACCGTAATTTTTCCAAGTGCGCGCTGCCCGTCCTGATTAAAACCTTGTATCATCATCCCGCTGGGGCGTAATTCTGAGCGACGGTAGTTTAATTTGTTTAACATGGAGAGTAGCAAAATATTTACTGCAGACCCATTGTCTATCATAATCCTCTTGACTTTCTTCCCGCGAATATGGCCTTCTATCATTAGTGGCCTATTATGGACTTCCTCACAAATCATATCATCATCGGAAAAAGAAATGACTAGGAAGCAGTCCTTCTGCTCATTGCATTCTTCATGTTCTACCTCTGCTAGTAAGGTTTCCCTGATGTCATGATCAGATAGGGCCTGAATCAAACTTTGCCGGAATTCTTCTGATAGCTTCAGTGCGTCATAAACGCTTAATCGGGCCAGTATTCCCTTTAGATGATTTACCACATCATAATTTACTTTCGTCGTTTCATTATTTCCCTTCATCTTGCCGCTATTATTTTCTTTTGCAATCGCTTCTCCTGTTTTCTATTTTATCGGGCTTACCATCTTCTTGCCCGACCGTAGTGTGATTACTGCAACCTTCTTTACAGTTTTACTGCTTTCCGCATTATTCGCTTATTGGTCCTTTTCTCGGACTGTAAGCGTGTTTACGGTTGCCATGGAGTCTCTTTTTCTTTCTTTCCCCAATACTATCTCGCCTCTATTGATTAGTCGTTGTATTATACATTTCAGTTTATAACAGTTTTCTGTGGGGTACCCCACTAGGCGATGATAACGACAGAAATTCTTTTCTCTTGTCCTTGTTATATCTTCTGGGCGCTTAGGCTCCGGTAGTACTATCGTGCCAGCTTTTAATAACTGCTCCATCATAGGGGTGACATCTTCTTTTTCAAACGCGAACCCTTCATGAGAGTTCAGCATTCTAGGTCGCTTTCCGTCATACTTGTTTCTTGACCTATCACCCTCTCCGCGTCGGTCCGGCCTTCTTTCTCTCGAATCCTTTGTATGTTTTCCTTTTCTGTCGTGATCGACAGTGTTTACAGCTGTTCTGCTAGACGCTCTCCTAGTCGTATCATGGTGAAATGTCAGGATTTTATGAGTCATCAGTTCCAATGCATGGGCTTTGGTAGCCAAGTCACGAAAGGCCCTGATGTCGGCACTAGTCAGTCCGAACACAATCCCAATGCCCATAGAATTTAGACACATCTTAACCTGTTCTTTTTCCTCCGGTAGTTGTTTACACGAAGCCCCTAATGTTTTTCACCTGTCTATAAACTTCTCTACCGGCTCTCTTTCTCTTTGCCGAATGAGGCCAGTTCCGCAATACTGACGTCACGTTCCGAGGAGAAGAAGTTCGACATGAAAACCTCCTGCATTTGTTCTCATGTGCGTATCGATCCAGGTGCCAAACTAGAATACCATCGGAATGCTTTGTGTGTTAGCGACGAACCAAACAGTCGCAAGCAGTATTGTGGTATCGTGGAAAAATTTCCCATGCTAGTGATAAGGTGCATCAAATGCTCCTCCGGAGATCCTTCCCCATTGAACTTTTAAAAATCCGGATGCTTGAAATTGGTCGGAAAAGGGATATCTTCTACTTCCTTAGATACGGTGTTCGATATCTAAAATACCCGGTATTTTCGCGTTCTCTTTCGGCTCTGACCGCCTCTTCGACCACTTGCCTCACCTCTTCCTGTGTCACAGTTCTTGCTGCCGGAATGGACCCTAGTGACCCTGCCCCATGTGGTGGAAGAATGTCGGGCTGATTTTCTTGCCCTTCCGTTGCATTCTGGGGGATTGCCATTCGGGCTACATTGTGTGAGAGGGTTGTCAACACTTCTCTTAGATTTCTGCATTCTTCCATCAATGCATTCTGTGCTTCTGCCATTGCATTGAAACGATCCTTTACAGTTTCTCTATAATCCGGGTTTGTCCCAGCCATGAATACTGCAGCCTCTCCACTGTTCGTCGAAGCAGTAATCGGAGGAGAACAAGAGAATGCCGATGTGACAGGGCTTGCAGAAAAGGGAGGGGATATAGTTTCACCAGGCTTTTTCGTACTCTCTGTGGCATCAGTCGACTGAGATGACGCCGATACTGGTGAATCGTTTCGGGATGGCGTTGGTGATCTAATTACCAATGCTTTTCCCTTTTGTTCCTTTGTTCGTTTAGTTATTGAGGCATTTAAAATTGAGAAGTCGCGTACCGTCAATTGAGGAACTGTTTGCGCTGTTTGCGTTGGGTAAATTGCCGGAGGAGCAAGTTCAGGATTTCTTCTGACTGTGCTTCATGTGATGGGTCCTCTGATCTTTAATGAAGGCTGACTCATTCCATAATTCTTGAAGTCTTCTGTTCGTGCCTTACGAGAGGTCACAATAGTCTAGCCTACATTGTCTTCTGATGATTGGGGCGAAGAAGAAATGACCCCAGCTGTTACTTGAGCATTGCGACTTTTACGCACATGACTTGGTGCGTATTCTATCACGAACCCTGTCGGGATGAATCGGAAGTTCACTCTTCTTACGGGGATCGCCATGGATGTTAAGTCGTAATCGGATTTTAGAAACCTTCTGTCTCGAAACATATTTATAGTTAGTAATTGAATGATTAGGGTGATTTATCTTAGAGATGAAGGGGAGGACTTCCCACTGAGAGTCGCCATTTTGGCGTCCATAGGACGTCAAACCATGACAAATGTTCATAACAACCTTACTGTTAATACTTTGAATAAGACAGATAGTCCCCAGCAGAGCCGCCATTTTGTTTCGACAAAGAAACAAATGTATTTTGGTTTGGGAGAATTATCTTATTCAAATATAACAGAGAGAGAGTGCTATGAACATTCATCACATTTTATTAATACTGAGTTCGTTTATATCCTCTTTATATCCCTTGATTCAAAGATAAATCATTTAGAAGTAAAGGATTTGTGCTTTAAGCATCAAGAGTTCATTTCGACAGCCTTCCGACGCCTGATTTAATCATCTCCTAGGACTTAGGAGGAATGCCGATCCGATCGACGAGTCATTTCGACAGCCTTCCGGCGCCTGATTTGATCTTCTCCTAGGACTTAGGAGGAATGCCGATCCGATCGACGAGTCATTTCGATAGCCTTCCGGCGCCTGATTTGATCTTCTCCTAGGACTTAGGAGGAATGCCGATCCGATCGACGGGCCTTCAATGAAATAGAGATTTCGGTAGCATAACAGCGCCTGTTTCAACCATCCTCTGTGACTTAGGATGAATGTCGGTTAAATCGACTGATCTTTCTCCTTAGAACCCATGAAGAGGAGAAAATCTGGAGAAAGGAAGCCTGGGCCACGGACTTTGGCAGCACAACGGCTCTTGGACTTCACAGACTGCAGGGCAGTCCGGTTGCGCGGCAACTCCCAGGAGACTTCGCTTCTACCTTCTGCCTTCCGCTCCGCTTTGCTCCTCTTGAAAATCGTCAATTCCCTTTAATGAAGGAGGGGAGGGGTATTTATAGACTCTCGCACGTGTGAAAATCCTGATCTTTCCGAAAGTTCTTCTCTTCTTCTTTTTTACCTTTTCTTGCTTGATTCCTTTCACCATTTTTATGCCTCAACAGAGGCACGTGAAGTTTTTCGCATCAACAGTTTGGCGTCGTCTAAGGAAAACGATACAAAAGTCATTTTCTGCATTCTACCCAGGAGCTATAAACGTGTTCTAGTGGCGAGAACTAGAAGAACAGTACAAGAAGAACTGAATGAGGCACTGGGTGCAAGCATAGCCCAAGGGGCTCAGAATTAACCCGACAACCGCCAAGGTTCCGCACCTCCCCCAACGATCTCTATTGCGACTGATTCCCAACGGAACCGAGGCAATGGACGGTTGGATTGGGAGGTCAAGGAGCTCAGAGATGATATAAACCTTATGAAACAAATGTTGGAGCAAATACGCCATCAGCAAATGCAGCAGCTTCATCCGGGTCAGGCGACGAATATTCCACAACAAGTTGCTGGCCCTCAGCCCAACGTTCTGCGATCCCTTTCATAGCTAAGTCAGCCCCATGGCCCGTCCGAGCCAGTGCCCGCTCATTCCGCGACTGTCATGCTGCCTCCCACTGATCTCCAACACAAGATAGATCGGAGCAGGCACAACCGGCCCCCAGTTGAGGGTGTGGTAGAAAGTGATGAGTCGTAAAAAGCTGACCTTCAGGACTTCAGGAAAGAAGCTCGAACCGCGACAGGGAAAAATCCATTCTCCCTTACTTATGGCTCGGAACCCGTTACTCCAGTTGAGATCGGGTTGCCTTCAACCCGAGTCAGTTCATTCAATGTGGAGGATAATGAAGAACTCCTAGCCCTCGGACTTGATCTTATGGACGAACAAAGGGAAAGAGCTCGGTTACGAATAGTCGCTCAGCAACAACAAGTAGCTCGGTTCTACAATGTCCGAGTTGAGGTTAAGCATTTTCGAGTCACGGACTTAGTCCTTCGAAAAATGTTCCCCAATACTAAGGAGGTTGGTGCAGGCACGTGGGGACCCAATTGGGAAGGACCCTATATCGTTTCAAGTATTATTTGACCGGGAACATACCGATTGGAAGACCTAACCGGGCGATTACTACCCCATCCGTTGAATGTTGAGCATCTAAAAGTCTATTACCCTTAAATCGGCCCAACGAAGTGTTCGGAAAGACTCAAAAATGACAAATATGTAAACTGAGTCAAAATTAATAAAAGAAAGCATCTTCATACATCAGTATGTTTGTTACATCGAGTTACATCTTGCTTTGACATTACATTGATAAAGTGAAAAGGGTTAAAGGCAAAAGAAAGATCGACCGTGACGTGCGAACTTATCCTTCGGCTATAGATATTCTCGAGCTTGTCCAGGAGCTTGGTGTGCTTAAAATGCTGGTGTGAGTGCGAAAAGTCAAGTGCTAGTGTGAGTGCTAAAAACTAAGTGCTGGTGTGAGTGTCAAAAATGTTAATCCCTAAGGCTTAGCCACTACCACCACTTGGAGCAGCCTCTAGAACCGCCTCAAGCTCAACCTCGACGTCAGGCGCAACGTCGGTAGACCCAACAACCTGAGCTTTTGGGCTCGCGGATCCGCTGATACCTTCATCAAATCTCGAGAGATCAAAATTGGGAAAAGCTTCTTGCATCAGTCGGATACATTTGGTGTACCCTGACTGATACAAAATATCCCTCTCTTCCTCGAACTCTCGGGACTCGAGGAAAGTCTTTACGGCCTGGACCTTTACCTGCTCGACCTGATCTTTAGCCTGCTCAATGGCTGCCTCGGCCTCAGCCTTGACCTGATTCAACCTATCTTCGTATGGAGCATGAGCCAAACGAAAGCCGTCGACTCTCTTCCTGAGCCTCTTTCAGAAGAAAGGCCACATGGGTGCTCTCAGCCTTGGCATCCTCGGCAGTTTTCTTGGCGAGACTCAAGTCGCTCGACAGCACACCTGCCCGAGTCAGGGCGCCTTCAAGCTGTGTCTCCAACTCCGCAGCTCATGCCTCCAACTCTGCAACTCGTTTCTCAGCATTAGCAAGATCTGAGCTACTTTTAAGCATGCACGGGGCAAACTGCAACAAGAAGACTTGAGGTCAGAACTAAGTCGCTAAAACTAAAGACCTTAAAATGACAAGGACTTTACCTTAAGCCGCACTTTTGCTGCGTGAGCAAGAACCCGCCTCAAGGGGGTGTCGCAGAAGCCAGCATAATCTCTCTCTCCTCCATGAGAGATGGCCCATGGGACGAAGGCCGACACATCTCGCAGAAGGAGAGAAGATTCCTGTTGAGCCATCTTCCCTCCTGAGGTCTCCCCCCTTGGCTCTGAGACCCACTTTGCAACGGGTCCTGGCTCAGAGCCACTTGAGATTCAGCAGGGGCCTCATCCATCTCTTCCGCCCTCTCTTTTAGGTTAGAGAGTACGACAACAATCGGGATGTCTGAGGCAAGGGCAACCGAGGCGGATGGCTCCTTAGCTTTCGGAGCCGTCTTCATTTTTTTCGAAGGCTAAGCCTCCGATAGAAGTGCCGACCTTAGAGGAGCCTTCACCTTGGAAGCTGGTTTCAGAAGGGGCCGAGCTTCAGCTATATCTATGTCAGAAAAAGCTCAAAGTTAGAAAAATTTAAGAGAAATGCATCAGAGTTACCAGAGGATACCTATCACGGACGAATCTAAGCCCAAGAGAAGAAGACGCTCTGGTTGAAGAAGAGTCTTCCAAGGCCGATCTTCCGGACTTAGTGCTCACAGTTCCTTTATCTGAATTAAAGTGTTGGTTCTTAGCTTAGGCCTTTTCTTCGGAACCTCTACAAAACACATTCAGTTAGACTTAGAAATATTATGGCAAGAAAAGACAGGGAAAAAGCACGCCGAGTCACCTGCTTCAGAGAATGCCCATGGAACGCGAGGTTCAAAAAGCCTAGGCCCGGCAATCTCCTAGCTACCGCATGCCCAGAACGACCTCTCTTTCCAGTGCTTGTTAGAGGTAGGAGGGTCGGTTATCAAAGAGCTGCCCTTGTTCTGCCAAGCACTCAAAAAGTACTAGCCGGACTATTGAGTGTTCAGCCGTACTTGGTACAGATAGAGGAACTCGTCAATGGTCAGTAGGGGCTGTTCTGCCTTAGCCCACAACACTGCACATCCAAACAAGTTTCTCCACCCATTTGAAATTATCTGCCCGGGAGCAATTTTGAGTCGGAAAATAAAATCCTGAGCAACTGGCTAAAAGGGCAGACCCAAGCCACATTGCATGGTGACTTGAAAAATTGCGACCGTCCCAGGAGGAGGATGGTCGGGAAATTCATTTAGGAGGGGGAGGCGAAGAATTACTGAGTCGGGGACATGATACCCGACTCGAATTCTGTCTAAATCTGCCTCAGTTAAAATCGAGGGGACCGGACCCTTTTACTCATCTCCAGTCTCCCCTCCCTGGGCAGCCTCCCCTTCTTCTTTGGCTGTCGATTCAACGGCCTAAGCTGATCTCCACAGAGGAACCGATTCAGTGGTTTCCTCAAACTCGATCCTTGCTGATCTTCGCAGAGGAACCGACTCAGTGGTTTCCTCAAGCTCTTCATCCTCTTCTTCCAAGTCATCCCCAGGAAAATGGGGAGTAGGCCTGCCAGGGGCATGCATCAAGCCAAAAGGACCTGCCAAAGCAGGATGTTCTGTTGAAGTCCTAAACACACTAGCAGTGAGTTGGAATGCTTCATTGACGCTAATCTCCATCTCCGTCAATAAAGAGGACGATTCTGAGACATTCTAGAGATGCCTCGTTTCGTCCTCATCACCAGAAATCTCCTCCCGGGGACTTGAAGAGTACATTACCATTAAAAGTCGAAAAGGAAAGGGAGGGAAAGAAAACTCACCAGAGAGGCGAAAAGCGCACAGTTGGGGAAGTAAAAAGGAAAAGAAGGATGAAAACAATGGAGGAAATGGCGAAATGTGAGGACAGGCAAGGAGAAAAGAAGAGAAAATGGAAAAAGGAGGAGGAATGGATGCGCAGAACTGGGAAATGAATCTCGCTCCCTCCTTTTATATCTGAGCCACATGGCAAAGGCATTTAAGGAGGAGTCGAATCGACGCCTGCTTCGACTTTCTCACCCGACACATGGCCCACGCCGACTGAAGCAAGTAACGCCCTCGCCACGTGTCCGATGCTCATAAGCGGATGAGATGTTCTGACGGCTGTTCGCTCGTGCGGCCTCGAGTAACGAACCGTCGTACGTTAAGAACGACACAAGAAACATTAAATGCTCCATCATAACTTCGGTTTTCAATACACACCGACTTAGAAACTCATTACTTCTTAGTGTCGACATAGCTAACAGAAGGAGTAGGGGGCTTACTATTGGGAAAAAATATAACAAGTCCAGGGAGTCGGTTATAGAATGGACCAACTCTACTGACATTACCCGAGGACTCGAGGCAATAGATCTGACCGAGACAAGATAAAGCCTAAAGGAGAGACTTACCTCGGATTTGTAGGAAATGAATCCCGACCGAGACCTGAAGAGTCAAGAGCCATAGGTAAAAAGTGTAAGACAGATAAAGTTGACTCGACTAATGAGGTAGCAACGTCTAAAGGGACCGACTAAGGTTTAAAAACTAAAAGCCACCTGACCGACTATAAAACCAACCCATACAAGGCTGGTTACAGTGTCCGCTATCGGATTAAGGGAGGACGTTGGTTTTAAACCAACTTTATTTCGTTCGACAGTAAGCAAAAAGCCCCATCCTTGTAGCCAGCCAAGATTGACTGGATACCAAAGTCTGTTGAGGTCGAGCCAAGAAAGGTAGAGACGGTGTATGCTTAAATACCGTCTCGAAAATCTTGTAAAAGGATTCCCAATCCTAGAAATCTTGAGATCAGTAAGTATCCGTAATAAATTGCAAGTAAATCAAATTTTCTAAAAATCAAAGAAAGAATTCTCATATGTCGGGACCTCTCACTCATATAAAAAGAGAGTTTTTTAAGATTAAAGGTACGCGCAGAAAAACACCCTAAAGCACCTCCTTCTTGATCCGTCGGAAGTTTCCCGACTTTAGCTAGGATTCCTTTGCGTTGAATCACCGTACAGGTTGAAAGTACAGGAAAGGCACGCGAAGTTTTTCGAATCAACATTGGCCAATCCTTTTTAACCGTCCGTTATTTTATCTTGCATGCCTGCCGTGCATGTCAGTAACCAATAAATGTGAATACGTGATTTTTGCCAAGCGGATCAGGTGGTGACAGTAGATCTGTACACGAGTCGAGTTATCTCGGTCGGTTTATAAAAAGCTTGACTCACTTCGGCTCAGAATTAGATTCAAACCGAGTTGAACTGGATTTTCAAGTTTGAACTTGCCTGACTTTGGTTTGACTTGGATGGAACCTGGACTCGAATCAACTGGGATTGAATAGGCTCCGTGTTTGATTATTTTGATATTGACACTACTCCCCCAGTATTTGATAAAATTATCCAACGAAGTGTTATTTTTGGGTGTGTATATATTCTCCCAGCAAATGATGAAGAAGGAAGAGATATGAAACAAATTATTATAAAAAAATTTATATTATAAAATTACTTTTATATCTATATTTCGATGCTGCTCACCGAGTGTATGATGAAATTCCTGTGAACTGTTGTTATTATTTACATTATGTGAATAATTAAAAATGCACTTTGCGTTTAAAAAAATATCACACATGCTCAAATTTAACTTGAATTGATTATTGACTAAATTAAATTCAACTGGTTAAACAAGCTTGATGATCGAGCCGATCCGAATTTGAACTAGACGAGCTGTGCCAAGCTCGACTTAGTTACACTAGTGTATAATTCTAGGTGAGCCGAGTACCACTCATCCAGGTGGTGTTGGGTGTTGTGGGCTCATCATGATGTATGTGTTTGTCCTACCTGTCCATCCATTTTGCCAACTTATTTTACGGCGTGAGCTAAAAAATGAAAAGGATAAAAGCTGGACTGTGCCATATCACGTGAGAATATGGTGAGTGAACGCCCGCCATTAAAAGCTTATTTGGGCGCAAAAAAGTTTTAGATCAAGCTTATATTTGTGTTTTCCCTTCATCCATGTCTACCTGGCCTCATGAACAGATTACGGTGTGCCCTGGAAGGTTTCAACCGTGGGTGTCATTATCCCCTTGTGGTGTGGTCCACTTAATCTTAGGATCTGATTCATTTTTGGGCTCCTGCCTTATAATGAGTTCGCAGAACGGATGCACTGCGTGGATGGAAAGCTCACAAAACGGATGCACTGCGTGGATGGAAAACACATAATCATGGTGGCCCCACAGCGCACTCAATCCGTTCCTTTGATCCATCCATGGTGGGCCCCGATGGATGGATGGTCAAACGAGAAAGCGGATTGCGTCCAGACCCCACCTGGACGGATTTATTTATCCAGGCTGTTTGCCCCTTTTCTCGGATTATTTTTAAAGTATAAGCCCAGGAATTAGGCAGAACTAATGCTGAAGTGGACCGCACCACATGATTCGTGCATTTAATGCAACGGTATATTATTTATACATTTAATACAACCCAAACTTACTAAATAGTCCATTTGAGTGTTGGATCTACCTCATTCTTAGGCTAATACCTTGAGATAATCTAATAAAAGAGATGATCAGTGTGGATAAACAGATACATCAAGGTGGTCCCTCCACAGATCTGCATGTACGGTAATCAGTCTCGGCAGCGGCAGGACGCAATCCACGTTCGTCGAACACCGCGTGGAGGACGCGGATTTCCCTTCCAGCCCAAGAATGCTGGGTGGAGCCCACCGAGATATTTCGAAGAAATACACTCTGTTCATCCATTTTAGGAGATTATTTTAGGACACGTGACTAAAAATTAGACGGATCCAAAACTCAAGTGAGCCACATGAGAAGAAATAATGGAGATTCGGTGAGCACCGTTGAAACATTCTTATGGTCATGAGAGTGACCTTTTATGCTTGAATGGCCCATAGAAAGCAGAATAGAGCTCAGAAGGGTTTCAACGGTACAAATTTCATTTTCCAATTTTTACTCTTGGGTGACCCAATTGAGTTGTGGATCCAACTCATTTTTTACCGGACATCAAAAATGAGTTGGATCCACAATGATCCATAAAACATATCAACGGGATGGATTGATAAAAACAACGTCGTGAGCCTCACCGAACAACCTTACGCAGGAACTCGCCGCGAAAGGCTTTATCAGGAAATCCGCGTGTGAAAGCCTTTCGCAAGAAGTTACTGCACAGAAATTCTGGTGGCCATTGTCATGTTTGCGAGACATCTATCCTGTTCATACGCTTCGCGAGATCATTTTAGGATATTTGACAAAAAAGGAGGTGTATCCAAACTTAAGTGGGCCACATGAGAGGAATCAGTGGATTTTCAGTTAGAATCGTTGAAACATTCCTATGGCTATAAAGCTTTTCTTCATGCTAAATTTTTAGGATTTTCACTTCATCCCAGTGGTAAATACTTTATAAACCGTTTGGATGGCATATAAACATCAAGGTGGATCCCAAGAAGATTTCAATGATAGTTATTTCTTTTGCCAAATTTCACTCTCACGCGACCCACTTAAGTTTTAGATCCACCTAAAATTTTATCACTTGTCCTAAAATGAGTTCTCCAAACGGATGAACGGGATAGATGTCCAACAAACCTGTCGGTGGGCCCCACCCAGTACCCTGCGAAAGGCTTTCGCAGGAAATCCGCGTCCGACATGGGTGGGTGGAGTTTAGTCCTTGTCGGCTTTATCAAAATATTTCGTACAATTGAGATTGGTCGTAAATTAGAGTAGGTGAGCGACTGTACGTTTGATCTGAAGGGGCCCACCGAGATGTGTGGGTGCAATTAGATGTGGAGGATGAAGCCACACAGAGGAAGTTCTGGATGGAATGTGGGTCAACCATGCTGCGTATATTCGCTCAAATCCTTTCAGTGGACTCCACCTCCATGCATGCATTATGTAGGTATGTCGTACATCTGTTTTTTCAGATTAGTTTAATGCATGGTCCAAAAATAAAGTAGACAATTTTCGGGTGAACCACACGAACAGGAATTATTAACCATAAAACGTTTGGTGGGCCACAAATTTTTTAGATCAGGCTGATATTTATTTTTTCCTCTTGTCTAGATTTATATGAACTTATCAACATGTTATAAACATGTTGGCTGGTCAATAAACATTATGGTTATGATGGGCATTCAATGACCACTTTTCTTGTGTGGTCCACGTGAATGTTGTATCTGACCATGCATTAAGATAATATGGTGTAAGGGATGGGTGGCATTCCAAGGCCCTCCACATCATCGGTTTCGAGTAGCAGGTCACGCTCTTCATGAGGTCAGCCCCACAAAGATAAATAGGCTTATAAAAATTAGAATTGTATATGAGTTAAACTAAGTTGATCTTTGCATGGTTTTGGCTCAGCTTAGCCAATAGCCAACCCTAGCTTGAACTTGGTTCGGCTCGATCTTCGAGCTCGATTGGCCAGCTCAGGACAAATCAAGCCAAGTTCGAGCATGAGTGATATTTTCTCAAACATATTGATTACATCTTCAATCTTTCGATACTTCGAATGCAAATCAGTAATAATTTTTTTTCATACATTTCATCAAACACTTAGCGAGCAACACCAAAATCAAGATATGAGAGCAAACTTATAATATAAAGTTTTTTTTAAGTAAAGGTTTGTTTTTTCAATCTTTCCTCAAATACTCATTTCGATAATATCCTGATTCTGTTAAGGCATTTCATCAAACACAAGACAAGCAGCGTGAAGATCAAAATGACTGTGTCATCGATTCGAGTCGAGTCGAGCTCGGACAAGCTCAAACTCGGCTCAAACATTTTTCAAGTTCCAAAAACCAATTCAACTTGGTTCAAATCCAATTTGAAATTGAGGCAAGTCGAGCTTTTCCGAATCGAGTCGAGCTAGCTGATTGAGCTAACTCAGCTCATGTACAGCTATAATAAAAACTCATGCTAATCAAAAAGTCAGGTGGACCACACCACACATGAATATACATTTTTTAGGCGCAGTCGTACATTGCTCCCTGTGGGGTGTCCCACCTGAATGTTGAATCAGGATACTTCTTGGTATTTTCGGTGAATGCAAGGAGGCACACGGGATATAACTATCATGGGTAGGCCCCGCATAGTTCGAATGTATGGTAAGTACCATACATCCCTTGAGTCCAATCATTTCAATGGGCCAAGCAAACTATGCTAAGCTCGAGCAAACATCCTAAGACCCAATACCTGATCATAACATCTTATAAAATAATGAGAGCCTAGAGAGAAATTTTGATGTTTTATAACTCTTGTTACTTCCTATGCTTGGCCCTGCCTTGGCATCATGTTGTCTTAAAGAACATCGATATTTAGATGCTTCTGCCTCTTCCCTACTTATCTTTAAGGCATGTTTCAATTGTTTTTCTTTTAGAGCTTTTAACATGGCATTCTCCTACTAATTCGTTGCACTCTCTCTATTTCTGAATCTCCGTCTATTATAATAAGCTTGTTATTATATTTTTTGTAGCTAGTTGAATTTGGTGTGGAGGGGATGGACTTTTTCTTATTGAAGTCCAAGAGAGCCTGGAATAGAATTCATACTTCTATGAGTTATTTGGATATAGTTTTGCATCTCATCCGCGACCAGATAAATGTATTCTTAACTGGTTTGTTTTGTTCATGAATTTGTCTCCATATAAACGACATCTAATCTTCATTCTTACAAATGTTGGGGAGTAGAGTTCGGTACCATAATCCCAAATGTTGGCGGATGGGTCATTAGCCGTCATTTCTGTATATGGGCTTTTATTAATAGATAATTATATTTTAGGTGAAGTCATTAAGCCAACATAATTTATAAGAATTTATAAATTATAGTATGTTCAAAATTTAAATGGCAACGTCAAGTCACTCAAAAAATAATAGAAATTAAAATCTTACGGAACAAAATATAAATTATAACAATTAAAAATCACGATTAAATTTTAAATAGATGAAGGTGCAATCTCATCTAGACTATCGGTCTCATCCTTTTTATCTTTTCTTTATTAAAGGAACTACCTCCCCAAAACTAGATGTAACCAATCATATGTACAAATAAGTGCTTCAATTGTTTTAGGCGCAACAGAGATTCTACTTTCGTCACCCTTATATGGATACTAAATGTAGTGTTTGATGTCATTGTTGTAATCACAATTGATAAAATATCTCTAACCATCAATGATAGTGTAGGATATATCTTTTTTTTTCACAAGCTCCGGTCTTCCACCATTCTAAGACGTCATAGTCTTGGTTGGAGACCTTCACATATGGCTCCTTGATATATACATTTAATTTTGACTTGTAAGTTTGCTCACTTGCTTCATCTTGTTCTAAGGATGAAAAGTACTCATAGAGAAAATTGTCACCACATACAGATGAACTACAGACACATTCAAGCATAATTTGTGTGTCCCATCTTGTGGTAAAATTAATCACATAAGAATAATACAATTTTTCAACCACCACACGAACACTGGATGCTTCAACTGCTGCCTTGTCAAACAAATAAAGTTTTTTATAAATGCAATTAATCAACACTATTTTGCAGCGAGAATCAAGGATAACAGTTAAAGCCATTAACAGGTGACATTCGCTCTAGTACCTTTCTAATTTCACTTACATGCTTTGTATCATATTCTGATTATAATCTAAACCTTTTGTGACACTTTTTTTTAATAACATCCTTAATCTTTCAAAGCTTTGGAAGAAATAAATTTGCTATTAGATATTTATTTTCAAAAAAATAACTTTGTTTAGTTATAGTAAACTCAAAGAAAACTACAAACATCTTCAGCTTTTCTCCAATCATCTTCATCAGGTAACTAAACATATGTTTTGTCACGGACCGCAAATTCTAAGAATACAATTTTCAACTTGACTGCCGCATCCAACATTTCACATATTAAATTCCAATGGGTGCACACATATAACGTTAATATTTTTTGTGATCAAATATTCAAACGTTGGAGTATATCATTTCAAATACCAAGTCTTGATGATGACCCCCTTTTATACTCTACACACTCTCTTATGTTCTCAATCGTTATGTCAATTATTTTTAGCCTTTCTTGCACAATCAAATTAAAAAATGTGAGTACAACATCTGATCTGAAAGACATTTACGCCAAAATAAAGATTTTTTACTGTCTTGAATTGGCTCCACAAAAAAGAAATTGCAACATCATTTGCAAATGCATTATTTTGCATGATTGAAGATATACTACTTCCGATGCCTCACTCTTGATGACAACTGTATATGTAGTCTGAAATAACCAAACCGATACAAAAGAGAGGAATGTGAGAAAAGTTTAAAATGGTCTTACATATGTTTCTATATACATTCACATAGTATACAGTTAGTGACATGTACATATTCCTTTAACTGTACGTCATCCACAGGTCTAAAGTAAGACTTATATGTGAGACAGACAGATGACAAAATGGCTTTCATCTTTGTATTCTCATTCATATACATATTCATGTATTCTCTTTTCACCGTGACCTACGAGCATTTCTCAAATTTAGGATTCAAATATTTATTGTATCCGCTAAAAATTCTATTATTTATAAACCTAATGGTTTTTTCTCAATAATAATTATTCTTGCAAACCACTCTTTCGGTATGTCTTTTTCAAATTTATGAGTGATGAGAGCAGCTTGCAAGTCGTTTCCTCCAAATGAAGCAAATGAGATCAAATGTTGGCCTGAATGTGAAATTTTTAGACTCTTAGCATGATTAATATTGTGTTTGCGATAATGTGAATTTTATCCCCTCGGATGCTTTACGAAGGTTTACTTGCAATGCTTACATCTAACCTTGGTAACATGGTTCGACACATTCCTTTACCTTAACCTCTTCAAAATCTTATCAAACTGTTGATTTTTTCTTCTCTTTATTAGATGTATATAAATTTAAGTTTTTCTTATCCAGTTGGACATCAACAGCTAGAGGGGATGTGACAGATGCACCGACACCAAGGGTACTAAGGACCTCCTCACTAACCATATTTAAATATGAAAAATAAGAAAATACATACGTGTAGGATATATGAAGTTGGAAGGTGTCATTGTATTATGTGATTTGTAAGTAGGCTTTTCTAATGTCTTCTAAAATTTAATTTCACTTGTTATCCCATTTGCTAATATATCATGTACTCTACTCATACAATTTACATGTGAGTTAAAAATTCGGCAGCATTTCCCCATAATTCTTCATATATATGTAAAAATTCTCTACTGTTTAAGTGTCATCACCATTATTTGTTATTCACAGACGGGAGACAGTCAGTCAGTTAAAAACCATATATTCGAGGAATAGATTGGGTTGATGCACCGAATCTCAAACTCGATGTAAATTATGTAAATAACATTAGGTACATAATATATTACCAAATTGTCCAACTTGAATAATTTAAAAATTCTTACATATAAATAATATCAAAATAATAATCGATTTGAATTTTTTTAATACAATTTATAGTATATGAATTTTTAAATGGGTAAATAGCTTATTAAATTCATCTGTCAAGTAGGGTCACTCTAAATCTAATTGATTTGTGGTTAATTGAAGTATTCAACTACAAATTATATATTTAATATATAATTTGTAGTTGAATACTTGAATTAAGCATAAATCAAATTCGAATAATCAACTACAAGTATACACAAGTTTATAATTTCTCAATTCAAGGTAGTTCAAATAATCAAGATTCAAATTAAAGTAAATTTAAAATTCAAGTAATCAATATTCGAATTCAAATAATTTTAGAATTCAAATTCAAGTAATCAAGATTCAAGTTCAAATAATATATGATTTGACCTAACCCAACTTAACCTTGACCCTAAACCAACTCGACCTTGACTTTGACCCTAACCTAGTCTAACCCCGACCTAGACTTCAACCCCGACCCTGACCTAATCGGCTAACCCTGACCCTGACCTAATTTGACCTTAACTTAACTCGATATAACCTAACCCTGACCCAACTCAACCCTGACCCATCCTGACCCTAACCCTAACCCAACCTTGACCCAGCTCGACCCTAATCCAATCCCACCCTGACCCAACCTGACACGACCTAACCTAATGGAACCCAACCCCAACTCGATCTTAACCCATTCTTACACAACCCAAGCACAACCATAAATAAACATTCTTTAGGAGAAAAAAATTAGAGAAGGAGAGAGAGAGGTGGGGTTGCTCACCAGGTTACGGGATCGAGTGGGGTCCTTGATGGCTTATCGCTTAGGTAGGGTAAAACGGGGGGGGAGGTTCCCAATTTTTATTATACGTATGATGGATTTAAGTTTTAAATAAAATTTTTTATTTTATTTTAATTTTATATCTGTGTGTGTATGTGGGGTGGGGGGGGGGGGGGGGGGGGGGGGGGGGGGAGGGGTCCCATGAGGTTGACCTGTGTGGGCCCACCGTGATGCATGTCGAACATCTATCCCATCAGTAGATGCACCATTCCATGGTAGGCCTCGAGCTTAAAAATCAAGTCAATCCATGACTTGTATGGGTCACACCAAATACAAAAGTTAAAGATGGCTTACCCTCCCGTTAAAACATTCATAATCATTTGTTGGGCCCACAAAGATGTGGTTCACAAATCCAGCCCATCTATTATGTGTTTCCCACTTGGATGAAGGGTTAAACTAAGTTTCAGATGCATCCAAAATTCAGGTGGGCTCTACCAAGTGCTTTTATATGTTTTAGACATGTCTTCACATGATTTTAGATGGTATGACCCACCTGAGTTCTATGTATGGCTGATTTTTGAGATATCTCATAATTTAAAGGAGACCCATTAAATACACGGTGTTGATGGTGGACACACATCATGATTTTTTTTTTTAACTCCAGGTTTAAGCACTGGGCTTGATTAGAACCAGTTTACGAGTCGAGTTAGATCAAGCTCAACCCAGTCGATCCGAGATAGTATCTCCAGCCAGCTTGACTCGTGTTCGTCTCGTTGCCATCGTTTTCATGTACTTATTTGCTACACGAATGGCATGCTGGCAGGAAAGCATTATCATTTTAATTTTCCACCACCCATTTGAATGCCACTGGGCGGACGTCTAGAGTCGTCTCATCAGTTTGATTTTTATTTTTTTATAACTCGGTCCATCTATTGTAGGACCCACAAGATGGACCCTCACGTTCTAGAGCACATTGTAACACTCCACCAATAAAAAACAGAGGCAAGAAGTCATGTGATCAATTATAAACTTTCACTGATTGTCATCATCAATAAATAAATAAATAAAAGAGCACAAATGATGTGATCCAAACCGTTGATGTATTGCGGGAAATTCTGGGCCATAACTTATCTGGAAAATTTTCTCAGCCCTATACAGAAAGATGCATCAAATCAACGGTTCAGATCACTCCATGGAATGAGTTTGCCGATGAACAGGACCCTTGGTTCCTAAAATAAGAAGGGAACCAATGCTTCAAGAGCACTGTAAATTATAGTGCTCCTAATTGTACAGGGGACACGTTGGAAGCAATCTGTGGATCTTAACCGTTCATTGGTTCCAACCACTCTTCAGCAAAGATTGCATATGAGAAATAGATCCGATCAACAATCTGAACCATTCATTTGATGATTCATTGATTTCTTATGTTTCCAAATAATCACTTTGATCATAAGATCGTGACCATCCCATCAGTGGCTTGTTAAACGAATATGAGACAGAAAGCCAACTTTCCAACGGATCTGATCATCCGATCATTATGATATTTGCACTGAGGTCCATGAAGTGGGGACCACCGGATCATCTTCCCTAAAAATATTTAGAAAAAAAAAAAAAAAGGGATCTGTACCTTAGAATCATAGATGCTGCCCTTGTGAGGGTTGGAATTAATCATTGTGGACCACCGGAAATCAAGGGTTGATAAGAGGGGAATATGCTTAAATGTCAACCCTTGGTTCCTGCAATCCAGGAAAATTTTAAGGAGATGAGGCCGGTTCCTCTACAACGTTTGTAGATTACGCTTATTCCACAACACGTTGTGTGGGGCCCACTGTGATTTTTGCATGCTATCCAATCCAAGCATCATGTGCGACCCTACATTTTTCCATGCAGCCCAAATCTATAGGATGAACCATGTAAATTCAAGCTTAAAACCTTAAAATCACGAGGTATGGCCCACCTTAATTTTAGAATGGCGTGATTTTTGAATTTCCGTTCTTCATGGTGGGACACATCTTATGAACGGATTGGATGCAGCATAAAAAACAGTTACCCCAAAACACAGCCTTTAAGATTTTAATGGTGGATGTTCCCATCCCAACCCTTCCCTTTGGTGTGACCCACCAATCTACTTTATGACCTGATTTTTGGTATATGGAATGAAATCTAAGTGGCCCACTTGATGGATGGATTGGATGTTATCCAAACATCACAGTGAGCCCACACACCACATTGTAGAGGAACCGGCCTTGGAGTTTAAATGGTATTTTGTCGTCTAACCGCGTGATTAGTGGGAAACGATCGACTCAAACACACATCCGTAGTCGTAGATTTTAAAAATATTTGCGGACTATTCGAAGAACGTACGCCGTCCTTCCATGTGAGCCCCACCATGCCAGCGCAGCGACTAAGAAAATAGGCCGCGCGGCTCTATTTCAAGCTGGCATGCAAAGCAACGAGGTGACAAATGCAATCTACCAAAGAATCTACCAGGAAGTTGCATGAAGCATGGTACTTTCCCACCCTGCATGTGCCACGTGTATGGTCACGTTGACTACTGATCTAGTGGGCCACAGTTCGATTGCGTTGATTTATCAGTCCTAACTCCTAATCATCAGATCATGGCTATTAATGTTAAATGCACGTGGGCCATTGCTTACTTGACTGCAATCACCACCCACTTGGAGGACGCTAGTGGCTGCTATAGTTTGACAGCTAGGATTTTTGGGTCATGGCCCATCCACGTGATGGTGCAGGATGGACAGTGCTGATCACAGAAGACATGGGTCATATCTACGGTGGAGATGTTTTGGATGTGGGACACTTCGTTTATTAGATATGAGGTTCTCTTTCCACGTGGCACAGATAAATAAGGTCTGGACCGGTCATCTGGCGAGCCTTCCTTATATGGCTATAGACAGAAACACGGTGGTTGGATGGTCTTAATCATCTGATTATACGTTTGTGAAGGATCACAGTTGGACAGTCAAAAATCAGTTTTTCAACAATCCAAGTTCAATGGCTTTAAGTCTTGCAAAAATGGACGGGGTTTAGCTAATGGCCCCAACACCAACGGGCTAGCTGGTGTCAAAACTCTAGTAGCATCACCATGATTTATATGTTTCATCCACTCTGACCATTTATCTTTTCAATTTATTTTACAACATGAGTCTAAAAATGACGTAGGTCTAAATTTGAGGTGGGTGACGTTATAGAAACGATAAAGATTAAATGCATACTGTTAAAAAAAACTAAAAAATTGAGAATCATAGAAGTTTTAGATTTAATAAATTTGATACAGAAGATTTATGAGATGCTAGTTTAATCTTAAGCATTAAGATAATTAAGAAATATGGTGGTCTTGTTATTATCACAATTTCATTACATTAAGAAAATATTAAGAAAGTTTGACCATTTTAACTGTTTATTATTCAATATACCTTATAACTCATGAAAAATAATAGTATTATATCTCAATTGAAATATTTAAGGATAATTGGTAGCGTCATGTATCTGACAAACTACGTTAGGCTAAACATATTTTTTGCAGTAGGAATGCTAAATAAATATACATAAAACTTTGGAAAACAACATTAAAATGTCTTGTCCAACTAAAAGGTACTATTGCCTAAGGTTTACATTATAGTAATTAACCTACTGTATTAGAAGGATACAGTTATGCTAATTTCATCACTAATTTAAATGAAATGAAATCCACCAACAGATATGTCTTCGCTTTCGATAAATGAACAGTCTCTTAAAAGTCTATTAAGCAAATGTGTATCGCTCGGTCGATTATGGAATTCGAGTTTATTATCTTAAAAAATACTAGATCGGAAGCCGAATAACTTAAAAATATATTGGTTGATGTATCATCATGGCCAAATCTTATATCAGTCATATCTATTCATTCTGAATGTCAAACAGATATATCAAAGGTCAAAAGTAAAATATATAATGAAAAGAGCAGGTATATTAGACTCCGACACAACATAATAAAACATATATTGCGTGATAGAGTCATATTTAATAACTTTGTAAGGTCAAAAAAGAATATGACAAACCTTCTAAACAAATAATTATCTAAAAGATTAGTCAATGATACATCAAATGAAATGAGATTAAGTCAAATATATGAATTGTCAATGTCGGCAACTCAACATATACAAGTGAAGATCTCATGAGATTAGTTTAATGGGTACATAACAAGACATAAGACAGGTGATTGCACATGTATAAATAAACTCATTCTATGGTATAACAATGCAATAGCAACGCAAAATGATGAGTTCTTAAAATTTTTAATGAATCCATAGGCATATGTTTTGTGGTGTATATAATTGTCGCATGTACTAGATGAAATTCACCCATATGAGTGTGGAGATGGATGTCACTTTCAGTGAGAATCCAGACGCGTATTCTAAAAAATTCATAAAATACATGTAATGGTGTATAGGTGAAAAGCATTGAACTGCATAATCATTGCAGAAAAAGAGTTGTGTGAGTGACATATAATTGCGATTTATACTAAAAGTATTCCGATTCAAGACTATAGTGTCACATAATTCTTGTAAACATGTCTTATTTACTTTAATGTTGGTTCAAGTTTATAGTGGCAATACCATTGCTTAACTATTACATGTTAATTCGAAATGTTTTTTTATTTTAAAACATGTGTGAGATTGTTATATTTTTCTTCAAGAATATAAAATATTTTGATTTTCCTCTAAAATTTAAAAATTTTGTTGTTTTTTTATTATAGGTTCAGTCCCACATCAGATTTGGCCGTGTGTGTGTATGTGTGTGTGTGTGTGTGTGTGTGTGTGTGTGTGTGTATATATATATATATATATATATATATATATATATTGGGAAAAGGTACTATGCACTCAACCTCACGATAAGCTCATGTGAGGTTGAGCTGTGTGGGCCCCACCGTGATTCATGTCGACCATTTGATGGGTTCCTTTTAAATTATGGGATATCCCAAAAATCAGTCGTATACAGAACTCAGGTGGGCCATACCATCTAAAATCATGTGAAGACACCATTAAAACATATAAAAGCACTTGGTGGGGCCCACCTGAGTTTTGAATGCTGCTGAAACTTGGTATGACCCCTCATCCTAGTGGGACACACATAATGGATGAGCTAGATTTGCAAACCACATCTTGGTGGGCCATTAAAACGATTATGAATGTTTTAATGGTGCACAACCCCTCTCCACTTCTGTATGTGGTGTGGCCCACACAAGTCACGGATTAACTTGATTTTTGAGACCTAGGCCCATGATGGAATGGTGCATCTGACTGATGGGGTAGATGTTCGAAAAGCATCATGGTGGGGCCCACACAACTCGACCTCATGGGACGGACTCGTGAGGTTGAGCGCATAGTACCTTTTCCCTATATATATATATATATAAAAGATAAGTTTTTTATCTTGGGGCTTTAGCCCTATTTAGGAGGTTAGAGAGATGTATTTCATCAGTCGATTAATAGACTAAATCCTTTCAAAATGGTACTTATGCACTACTTCAAAGTTTATATAAGAACTTCCATTTTATTTTATAAATCTTAAAAATTCATTTTCTTTTCTGCTATGAAAAATCACGTGTGTTCATTTTTTTTTTTAAAGAAATTTTAGTTGTTAAGTTGACTCAATACTTTCAGATTAAATTGCAAGTAGTTCAAGCCCACGTACAATGAATACACTGCTACGGGGTCATAGCTATTGTATCTTGGAAGTCAATTGCTCTGGAAACATATTGCACTTGAGATGCTAACGAAGGAGAGCAAATTCGATTTCAAGCCAATTGACTGGCATAATGTGTTGAGTCAACTCTACAAGTTTTCTATGTCATTTCTTTTATTTTCTTTTTTGTTTCAGTTTTAATAGTCTATTCAATTCAACCAAATATACCAACAACTTGGCCTTTAATCCACCGGGTACAGTCCAATTGCATTGGTTTATCAATCCTAATCATCATATGCAATTGGCTATTATTACCATCCACTCGGAAGACGCTAATGGCCACTATAGTTTGAAAGATAGGATTTTTGGATTATGGCCCATCTATGTGATAGTGGAGGATGGACAAGGTTGATCAAAGAAGACACGGGTCGTATCCTCAATGGAGATGTTTTGGATGTCGGACATTTCTTTTATTAGATATGAGGCTCTCTCCATTTGGCACAGAAAAAAGGTCTGGACCGTTCATCTAGCGAGCCTTCCTTGGATGGCTATAGCCAGAAATCACAGTGGTTGCATGGTCTTTATCATCTGATTATAGATCTGTGAAGGATTACAGTTGGATAGTCAAAAACCAGTTAGCCAACAATCCAAGCTAGATGTCTTGAAGTCCCGTGAAAATGGACGAGCTTTAGCTAGGAACCCAAGTCCAATCAGCTAGCTGATGTCAAAGATCTGTAGGCCCCATCATGATGTATATGCTTTATCCACTCCGTCCATTCATTTTTCAGCTCATTTTAGAGCACAAGCCTAAACGTAAGGCGGATCCAAATCAGAGGTGGACCACACTACAGGAAACGGTGATGATTGAATGCTTACCGTTGAAAGTTTTTTAGGACCACAAGTTTTGGATCAAGCTGATATTTGAGATTTCCCTCCGTCCAGATCCGTGTGACCTTATCAATAGATTGGATGGAAAACAAGCATTACAGTGGGCCCTAGGAAGTTTTTAGTGGTGGACGTTCAATTAACACTGTTTTCCTGTGGTGTGGTCCACCTGAGATATGAATTTGTCTCATTTTTAGGCTTCTGTTCTAAAAATGAGCTGGCAAAATGGATGGAGGGTATGGATAAAAACAGATACATTATGGTGGGGCCCACAGAGCTTTGACACCAGCTACCACTGGCTGATGTCGGGTTCAGTAGCCAAAACGCGTCCTGTAATAATGTCACGTGCAACCCATCTGCTGCAAAGTCCACATGATAAACAGTCTGGATCTAACACAAGTGCCACGTGCAAAGTACAGGAACCCAATACCAAAACAAGAAAAAATGCCCACAGCCGAATGCTTTCCTAGAGGAGATACCACCTCAGCCGAATCAAAGCCAAGTATTTGGCTAGTCCAGTAGTCCTACAAGCAACCACACGTGCCAACATACCACGACATCTTCAGGTGGGCCCCACATCAACGTCGAATCGGAATCAGTCATCATTTTCTGCTCATCATTTCTTGCACACACCTGGACCGCAGGATTAAATGACAAGGTTACTGTTACCAGCCAACATTCTAGATCAGAGAACGACTTGGCTGTCACCAGCACCGTGACTGAGACCCTGAATGTGGGGCCCACCTTGCTGTATGTATTTTATATCCACGCGGTCCATCTGTTTTGACAGTTTATTTTAGAGCATTTTTAAAAACTGAAGCAGATCAAATTCCATGTGGACCACATCACATGAAACAATGGTCATTGACAATTAAAACCCTTTCGTGGGTCACAAAAGTTTTAGTTCAAGCCGATATTTGTTTTTTTTTTTTTTTAACCTTCTATCCAGGTCTGTGTGACCTTATCAAGAGCTTAGATGGTCAATAACATTAGATTAGACCTTAGGAAGTTTTTAATGGTGGGTGTTCAATAACCACTGTTTAATGGTGGGCCCACCTTGATATTTGTATCTGCTTCCTTTTTTAAAAACATCCCATAAATTAAGCTGTAAAAAGAGATGGACGGTGTGGATACACAATGCATACATAAAGATGGACCCCACTTAAGGGTCCCACCTGCATTAAGGGACACAAGCGGGACTGTGGGTCGGTTTCATCCAACATTATACCATCACAGCCAACAACATTCAGATCCTTTTTCCGTATTTACATTCTCAACCATCCATTCACATCCCACAAACCCAACCATCACTTCACCAACATCAGGACGCAAAAGACCAACGGTCCTGATTTCCAAACCATGAGCCCAGCTCCTCATAACCGAAAAACCAGAGCAAACACATAAAACCGCCAGAGTACCCTACAATTCCTCTACCCTAGTTTACTAAAAACTCAGAGCCAGTCAAGCAACACCGCCCGTATACCAAACCAACGAGGACCCACCGTCACGCACCGGCTCCTCTCATCCTTCCATGACCGGTTCAACCGGTAGTCTTCTAAATAAATCCTCCCCATCTCCTGGCTTTCCACTCACCAAATGGAGAAAAACGACCCCACCCATGTTCTCGTCATCAATCAAAATAAAAATAAAATAAAATAAAATAAAATAAATAAAAATGAGAAAGAAAATTCCCCAAATTTCAGTCTCTCTCCCTTAACGCGTTCACGCGTCTTGTAGTCCTCTTAAAAACCCCTTATAAAAACACCCCCAAACATACCTACCGTTTCTCAGCAGGTGCAAGTAAGAACCGTACTGCTTCAACCCACTGCATCTGCTTCTCCTATCTTCTCTGTTTCAAGATGCCGTCTTCCAAATCGATAGAAGATGAGCTTTTCCCATCCACACCAGGGAAGGTTAAGATCGAACGGTCCCATGCTTTCCATCGTCAATTCCACCGGTGCTTCGCGTCCACGAGCACTATGTTCCTGTGGGCTCTTTTTCTGATAGCACTCACGGCTTCCTACCTCAGCTTCCAGAGCTTCGTCGACAGCGGTAGCAAGTACTTCACCGCGTCCTGGGGCGGGATCCAGTGGGAGAAGCAGGTCCGTTCAAGCGCCGAGATCAAACGGCCAAATGGCATGGCGGTGCTGGTGACGGGCGCGGCCGGGTTCGTCGGCAGCCACGTCTCGCTCGCGCTGAAGAAGCGCGGCGATGGTGTCGTCGGCATCGATAATTTCAATAACTACTACGACCCGTCGCTGAAGAGATCGCGCAATTCGCTTCTGAATTCCCACTCTATCTTTGTCGTTGAGGGCGACGTCGATGACGGCCACCTCCTCGCCAAGCTCTTCGACACCGTCGCTTTCACTCACGTCATGCACCTCGCCGCCCAGGCCGGCGTCCGTTACGCCATGGAGAATCCCTCTTCCTACGTCCACAGCAACATCGCTGCTCTCGTAACGCTCCTTGAAACCTGTAAATCGGCAAATCCGCAGCCGTCGATCGTCTGGGCATCGTCCAGCTCCGTCTACGGCCTCAACGAGAAGGTCCCCTTCTCCGAAGCAGACCGCACCGATCAGCCGGCGAGTCTCTACGCCGCGACTAAGAAAGCAGGGGAAGAGATCACTCACACATACAACCACATCTACGGTCTTTCAATCACAGGTCTGAGATTCTTCACCGTCTACGGCCCGTGGGGCCGCCCCGACATGGCCTACTTCTCATTCACCAGGAACATCCTGCAAGGAAAGCCGATTACAATCTACCGCGGCAAGAATCACGTCGATCTGGCGAGGGATTTCACCTACATTGATGATATCGTGAAAGGATGTTTGGGATCGCTCGATACTTCGGGGAAGAGCACGGGGACCGGCGGCAAGAAGCGGGGCCCAGCACCATATCGGATATTCAATCTCGGCAATACATCGCCGGTGACAGTCCCGACGCTGGTGGGGATTCTCGAGAAGTATCTGAAGGTGAAAGCGAAGAAGAACATGGTGGAAATGCCAGGGAATGGCGATGTTCCGTTCACGCATGCTAACGTGAGCCTTGCCAGCAGAGAATTGGGGTATAAACCTACAACGGATTTACAAACGGGATTGAAGAAGTTCGTGAAATGGTACTTGTCTTACTACGGCTACAATCATGGCAAGGCTGTAAATTGAATTCTTTTTGAGGGGTAGTTTGGGAATACTGATTCTTTTTTTTTTTAATCCTTCTTTTCATTTTGGAGGGAAGAGAGGGGGGAAGGAAGACGAAGAAAGATGAAGAAGCTTCCTTCGCCTTCTCTGGCTTTTGGGGGTTTCTGTGTAAAGGAATAGAGTTTTTCTGTTTCTGCCCAATTCTGCACGTGCGTATATGGCACCACTCGTGTGTGAGATGATAGACGTTGGATGGTTTTTTAAAGTGGGGCCTATTGTGAAATGTGAATTTGCCCTGAAATGAGGCTGTTCTAAAGTGTAAGGTGCGGCACGTGTGAATGTGGACCATTTAGTTACCATTTTGTCTTTTTGCGTATGTATTATGGCAGTGGGATGGACCGAGTCTGTTTTTGGTTCGGGCAAATTCTGGGTGGAGCCCACCTCTTGGTCTGGACGCGTGCGCCATGTCGTAGCTTTGCCTTTTGTCGGTTGAGATTGGGCGGTAGTCCAGTGTACTACGAAAGTAAATGGTCGCTGCTTGTACTGGCACACGCTATTGGGCTGTTCTGCAAGTGGGGGTGATCCAGACCGTTGATATGATGGGGCTTGGTAGATTGGTATTCTACGAAATTTCCCCAACGGAACAATCGTGACCGTTGAACTAGCACGGCAAAAACACACTGGCAAGAAGATAGCGTAGCTATGTTCACATTCTAAAAGGCAAAAATTCGAAGAGAGGACCAAGGACAGCGGGACTATCAAAGTAGAGAACGGATTGGCTGCTCCCCTGCCACTAGCCAATGGTTAGTGGTCGGTGCGTTATGGGCCCAACCATGATGTATGTGTTTCGTCCATGACGTTCGTGTATTTTTATAAATCATTTTATGATAGGAGCCCAAAATTGATATATATCCTAATCTCAAGTGGATCACATTACAGGAAACAATGTTGATTGAACTTCGACCATTAAAATCTTCTGGGGCCATAAAAGTTATTGATTGAAATGATCTTTATTTTTTCCCTTCATTTAGGTCTATAAGAATTAATCAACAGACTGGATGTCAAATAAACAGTACAATGGGCCTTTTGAGGATTTTAGTGTTGTGCAGCACGCTAATAACGTAGTAAGCCGAGAGCTAATCTCAAGTCTCATATACAAACGATAAACAGGAAAAAATATAAATTAAAAATAAATCAAAGCAATCCAATCAAATGACAAGATAAGATATATGTGGAAAAACTTCAAACTATGGTAAAAAATCACGAGTGCAAATTTTCACTACGAAAAAAAATAAAGATTACAAAGCAAAATACTAACCTTTCTCTTGAAAGTACAGAGAAAATTTCTTGCCCACACCTTAGAAATATTTCCTAATGTTTTCCAATACCCTACAAAAGCCCTAGGGACACCTATATATAGTTTAGACAACTTCCCTTTCGCAACCTTGTGAAAGGTGACACAGAAACCCGTAGTCCACATCAGATTCGAAATCGAATCTGCGTAACCATGATCGGTCGAGCGAATCCCATGACCGGTCGAGCATGGCTTACGACTGGTCGAATACCTCGGACCCAAAAACTGATGCTCGCTGGAATTCGAGTCGAGCCAGTCTACGACTAGTCACGACCGGTCGATCAGGGGCCACGACCAGTCGTGCACGGCCTCAGATGTGGCTCCACTTCTTAACAATCTCTCACTTGTAGACACATCACTATAAACTTTTGTCTTCTTCATCCGCAGTGCACCACCTCCTTGTCTTCAAGTCTGAAGACCAATCAAAGTTGAACAGAGCTTTAGCTTCTCCTGTGTGACCGCTTTAGTCAGCATATCCGTAGGATTCTTACTTATATAAATCTTCTCAAGAGCAATCGATCCATCTTCCAGTAACGAACATATGAAGTGATATCTGATGGCAATATGCTTGGTCCTAAAATGAAAGACTTAATTCTTAGCCAAGTATATTGCACTCTGACTGTCACTATACAGCTTGCAATCTGCTTGCTTCTTACCCAAATCTTCCATGAAACCTTTCATCCACACCATCTCCTTGCATGTTTCTATAGCCACAACATATTCTACTTCTGTTATACTGATAGATACTCTTCTATAACTGAGAGACCCAACTGACTGCAGCACTACCCAGGGTAAAGACATAACCTGTAGTGCTTCTTCTGCTGTCGATATCTCCTGCCAAATCTGAATCCACATAGCCTTGTAACTTGATTTTCGATCCACCATATCACAGCCCTACATCCTTAGTACCTACCAAGTATCTGAGGATCCACTTCACAGCTTCTCAATGTTCCTTCCCGGGGTTGTTCATGAACCTGCTAACAACTCCCACTGCTTGAGTAATGTCTAGCCTCGTGCTCACCATAGCATACATGAGACTCCCAATAGCTGACGCGTATGGGACTTTAGCCATGCAGTCTCGTTCCGCCTGCGTCTTTGTGTCATGCTTCTTAGATAGCTTGAAGTGGTTGGCTAATGGAGTGCTAACCGGCTTAGTGTTACGGGTCGAATATTTCATATTAGACCGCAGTTATTACCTGGATTTACGAACATGGTACTGTTTAACGGCCCGATTTAATCGTGTTTGTGATGCAGGGTGTATTTACGAGATTGGATTGAAATAGGATGTTAAATGTATCAATTTGACGCTTCAGAATCACCAAGGCAAGGGACAGACTCCAGGGGACCGAGATCGATAGATTTATACGCCAGAGATCTAAGAAAATCGAGAAACTGAAGCTCAAGTGGCCCGAAATTAGTCCAGAATGCAAGATCACATGGTCTCTACCATCGATTCAGCTCGAAACTTGACATGTAGCCTGAGGACCTTAAATTAACCGTACACGTCGAAATTCAGTCATTGAATCTTAGTGTAAATGGCCCAACGAACAGATCAGCCCACAAATCGTCAATCTGGGGCCCACCTGATCTTTGGATATGCTTCAATTTTGATCTCAACCCCTTAAATTATAAGAGAAACAAGATGGATGGTATAAATTTCTCATATACACCAATGTGGAACCTACCGTACATGGTGCGTGTTCATAGCACACGTGCACCAGATGAGCATCAAACAGGAGAAATTGGTTAACAGAGCCTTCGACTGATTCTTTTTAGAAGGATTTTTGAATCTTTCTCTCCCGCCTACAAACGCTGAAACAAAGCTTACGGACAGATTCTTGTGGGCCACCATGATCATCTAGCAAGATGAACTGAACTGTCCATTGGGAGCGGATGACGTCTCCAACCAAAACCAAGTCAAGCGACGTCGGAAAAGAGCCAGAAATCATCCCTATCTTTCCACTGCGATCGGATCTCCATCGCATGATCAATCAGGTGGTTCAACTCGATGGGAAGCCAAAACGTTCCATTCCAAACTGGAATCTCGCAACAACACTGATGGAGCGAGTGGATTTCGCAAAACATCAGGAAATATGGGTCCCACAGCGAAACCGCAACCTGCTTTACGTAGGGGGGGCCCATTTGAGAAATCTTGGCCATTGCACATCGAATCCAGTCATCAGGGACTTGATCCTGACCATCCAAATCGGAGCTAAGACACGTCCGCCTGGACCCTAGGTGTGCTTTCGTGAAATTATACACGTAGATGTAAGTGTTTCTCAGCAAAAAAACTCGGTATTGATGGGTAGGTCCTGTTTGCAAGATGGTGGGACCCATAAATGATTTAGATCGTCCATCAGGCGAAGGAGGATCTGCAAAGAGTGGGCCACGCATGAAAGAATATTGAAAAATAAATAAATTAATAGGAAGCGTTTTCGCAAGAAAATCCCAAAATCAATGTTCCCATTGCGCGCACAAATGGGCAGCTTGGCCGTCGTGATTTGATGTGGTCCACCCCTATGATTGGATGGGTTAATCCAATCCGTCTATCACATTCAGAGGACAGGTTCAGCCCTAACCTAACTTGTTTCGCATCCAGAAGATACCTCGCACACATGCAAAATCGATCTACAACTGGACAGTCGCAAGGCCTGTTTACTTAACTTGTTTCGCACGCCTATTCTTACGCACTACTTTGTGAAATAGGTTGGTTGCGTAAATACCAACTGACTTGGCTAGTCACACATCTATAAAAGGCGAGAACTGTAAGACCCATATCCTAATCCGTACTGTTCCGTCAACTCCCGCGATCCTTCTTGTCAAATTTCAGCAATCCGCGACCTGTAATCGGCGTATGCGCATGACCGTAAGTCGTATCTTATATATTTGAGTCAGCTTAATCCGAGACTTATATCATTGCGACCGCACCGTCACCGCGGTTCCAACGCCGCAACTCACGCACCGATCCGATACTCAGATGAAGAGATGTGAGCCGGCATTTATTTCGAAAAAAATGCCGCGCGTTGGCAATCCCAAGAGAATCTCTATAATATGTCAAATCATTCCCATCAATCACCTCTCATGTCAAGTACGAAGCACCCATGCTTCATTTCTCCACAAGTTAAGCAAACCCAAAAGTCAACCAATCCATCACCTCACCCATCACTCACCTCACTTCCCATCACTCCATCACTCCTTACAACCCCTTCTCTCTCTCATTTCCCAACACATTCCCAAGCAAGCAAGAGGCTCCCACATCCATACATTTCTATGAGAGAAAAGTGTAATTTTGGTGGCCCACTTCGCATCCCAAATCTCTATCCTAGCTATCCATTCTTCATCTTCCACCATCAAAGAGAAGCACAAGAAAATAGGCTTTCCAAAGGACCAAGGAGATCGCTAGGTGGGTGCTTCTATAGGCTAGTTTTCATATTTTTATGATGGGCCAAGTGACGCCTACCGATCGATGGTATGGACCACACTTTGGACCATAGGATGTGGCCAATGGCTCATCTTGATCATCAATATCATTCCATGATGGGGCCATTCTCCATGGACCCTATCATGATATTTACCTTCTAGTTCTGAAAGGGGTCATCTAGACCTTCCATTTTGGTAGAAAATGGATCTCCACCGTTGATTTTGATCGATGGGACCATATGTAATGGGACCTACTTGATTTATGTTGTAAATTATACAAAGGAGGGCCCATAGTGTCGGGGTCCCTCCATCACACGTGTCCCTTTCTCTCTCTCTCTCTCCCTCCCTTTTTCAATTTTTTTTTTTGCGGTGTGATAATATGTCCGTGTAGCCCACCTGAATGAACCCCACCTTAGTGTATGTTTTATCCACACCATCCATGCATATGGTGGCCCACGTGGACAACCATGTCTGAAGGTGGGACCCACCTTATTATATATGTTGTATCCAAAATCGTCCAGCGTCCAGGGACGTTGGACGTCAATGAAGGGAGAGCTGACAGTGGGTGAAAAGAGGACCTTTTGGGAAGGGCTGTCCATGTAGGCCCCACTTCGATGTATAAGTTTAATCCAAGCCGTCCACTCCTTTCTCTAGCTCATTTTAGGCATTGAGCTGGAAAATGAAGTCCATCCGATCTTCTAGCAGGCCATATCATATAAAACAGTGGTTTCTACCGTTGAAAACCACCCTGCCGTTTTTATACACAGAAAAAATATCAGATATTGGTCTTGTTTGGTCCGTCTCGGACTATGAAAACCAGTGGCCGAGGTGGATTCGGCCAATGCGGGCCCCACACATGAAAAACCATAGGAAAACATATTTTTCAAAAAAAAAAATTAAGGAAGAGAGGCAGCGCCTGTTGCTGCTGTGTAGCAGGACGCTGCTCGCGTCCATTGAGCGGGCGGGCATACTAGCAGGGCCCTACGGCTCCAGCCGTGAGCCCCACCATGATGTTCATTTGTCATCCAACTGGCTCATAAGGTGGGCCACTGCTTGAAGTGGGCCCCCTCCAAGTTCCAATTACATCCAACGCTCAAGTGGCCCACATCAGAGAAAACAGTGGTGATTTAAAGCCTACCATTGAAACCCATTTTTTTTTAGGTCCACAGCAGTTTTGAATCAATATGAAATTTGTTTTTACTCTTCATTCAGGTCTACATGACCTTATGAACGGATTGGATGGCTTATAAATATTATGGTGGGGCCCACAAGGGACCCACAGTGATGTATGTGTTTCATTTGCACCGTCCACTGACGGTGGACGGTGGAGCCCCTCCCTGATTTATGTGCTCTATCCACACCGTCCACACTTGACGGTGGGACCCACCCCCATGTGTGGAACGGTGTGTGTGTGTGTGTGTGTGTGTGTGTGTGTGTGTATTATATTATATATAATATTGTATATATTATATATATTATAGGTAGATTATATATTATGTTATATATAATATATACTTGATGATGGGCCTTCACGTCGACAACCCCCCCCCCCCATGATGCATATGTTGCATCCAAGCTATCTCCAAGGGCCATGGTAACCCATCTGGTAGTGGTCAATGACGCCTACCGTTCAAAAATCTCCAAGGGCCATGGTAACTTTCCATTAAGTTGATAATTATTTCTCACTTCATCTATCACTATATTAATTTAAGATTAGGTTGGATGGGAAACATATTTATGGTGGGCCTTAGAAAATTTAAATGGTGGAAATCATTATCACCCCTTTTACTTGGTTGTGGGCCATTTAATGTACATATGGGCCCAATTGGTGTGACCCATCTGGTGTACATAAGACCCATATGATCAGGCCCATTTGACAAATATAAAGATCCATGGGATTAGGCCTATTTGACATATATAAAGACCCATGGGATCAGGCCCATTTGACATGTGTAAGGCCCATGAGATTAGGCCCATTTTGATGTATTCCAAGGCTGTGGGTTAAGTCCCATTGTGACGCACTCTAAGGCCCATGGGTTATGGCCCATTGCAATGTACATAAGGTCCATTGGTGCGGTCCCTTGATGTGGCCACTTAATGAATATAAGGCCCATGTGATATGGCCCATTTGATGTATTTAAAGCCCAATAGGATGTGCCTAAGGTCAAAGGCAATGTGTGACCCCAACATGGTTCGTGTAATGATATTTATGGCGGGTCGTGCCTAGGGAACAATGATGGTTTGACGTCCACATTGTAAGTTGTAACACCCTGAAAATTGGGGGTCGTGTATAAACTCAACTCCCGAGTTTCAGACCGTCACTTATGCAACAAAAATGGTTACGATTCAATGTTGTCTGATTTAAAGCATCCACATGAGTAAAAGTATACCAAAACTGCAATACATACTTCAGATCCAGTGATAAAAGCAAGCGGAAGACTAAACAATGTATATATCACTGTATGGAAAAACAAAGTAATCTCATCTGTCTCCAAAGTATGACTACATCACTGAGTCTCATGTACATATACATAACAAAAGAATAATGTTCAAAAAGAAAAGTCCCACTGATGTCCCCTCGATCCAGGTCGCCTACGGGAAGCCGTCATGATACTGCATATACGAGAACTCATCCTGGTCCTCGTCAACATCTAGCTCCACCTCCTGGATCTCGTCCTCACCTGCAGCTACAACAGGGTCTGTTGGGTGTTGCAAACACCATCCCGTAACGTGGGAATGAGTGATCAACTCAGTGGAATCATAGAGCAAAGATTAGCATGTTCACAATTCAATCACGCGATAATAGTAAAGCAGTAAATCAGACAATCCTAATACTGTTGTTAATGCAAGATGATATGACGTGATGTATGCCCTCACCGACGATCACCCTCATGCGGCAACATCTTACGACCGCGGCATGCCACACTCCCTAGAGTGCTCCACATCTTCCAGGCACATGCAATGCTATGGTGATATGATTTCCAAGTTGTTATTAGTCCATTCAAACAGCAGGATTGGGAAACTAAGGTACTTCCCTTGTATCAATCCCAACACGGATCCTGTCTAGGGTCGTCACTCCTAGTAATCTCATACGATGTGTATTTCGTAGGTCACTGTAAGGGCTGCCAGGGCTGTTGCTCGCACTCGTTGCACCGCTCCCCCATCACCTTATCAATACAGGCCTACTGTACTCTACTGCACGGAAGGGTCGTCGCCTCCCGTGAACTCAGAATACGCTCGCGGTCACTACAAAGGGCTCGTCGCCTGATCAGTGTAGGCCGACAGCTAGAATATAGTGTCCCATACCACCATAATCTGCTCACGAGTCAAGGTGCTCACTGGTCACTACGGGGAGGTTTGTGGCCCCAGCGTAGGCCGACAGCTCGACCACGGTGTCCCATACCACCATGCCCGGCTCATGAGTCTTCGTGGATCAAGGTACCACGGTTAATAGGGTTTACGATGGTAAGTTCAGTACCCTAGGTTCAAGCAGTTATGACACATACAAGGTGAACATACATCGGCCAGTCGGGTTACTTGACGGGCTCGACTAGTGAGATCGCATCGCAAGTCGAACGACATGAAGTGCGTAAAACACTTCGCGTGGCCTAACCACTGCCGCCAACTCTAAACACGAATCACGTTCATCGACGCGTCGTTCGTGGCTATGACCAGTCAGCCACGAATTCGCTCGGTTACCGACTGCCTGGACTAAGTCTAGTCCCAAACACTTATGGAATCACATCAACAAGTTATGTAAGAGCATTGGAATTGAAATACAATCATGTGAGCATGTTAACACATGTTATAACATTCAACTTAAGCAAATCCTCAAGCACATAAATTCCATGCATGTAATGAAATCATGCATTTAGTCAACATGTAGAAAATCATTTAGGTCAGCATAATAATTGAAAAATCAATCACAAACTATCAAATAACATCATTTAATTCAATACATACTAATACAAGCATTTATACAAACACATACACTACACACTTAAGTCTACATATAGTATGTCGACCCAAAGTGCGCAACTAGGCGAATCTCTTCGCCAAACTAATTATACACGCATTCCTAACTTCCTAATGCGACAACAAACCATGTCAATCACATCAGCAAAATATGAATGTAAACAGTACTTCCTACAAATGACTAAAATGCCCTAAATCTCATATTCTTCGTTAGCTTACGAAACGGGAAACGGAGAGCATTTGTACATGTCAAACGGCGATGCCGTCAAGAATCTACTATTAAACAACATTGAAAGCGTTGGGAACCGTCAATCAAAGCGTCTAAAATCCTCACCTTATGTCTTGTAGACTCGGGAATAGAAACGGAGCGTATACGCTTCGTCTACGGCGAGTAAGGAGCCTAATACACAAGATCCATAAGCTACATCGCTATGGAAACAAGGAAAACTCAAATCAACAACTATTTAGGATTTTAACTTACCTAGGATCGCGGTGGAATCACCGGAAAAGCGGTAGAGGTGTGTTGCTTAAGCACGTGCAACGCGTAGTACAAGTGGCAGGAAGAACTCTCCCACACTCTCACAATCTCCCACCTTTTTCTCTCTCCCAAGCTAGGGCTTCTCTCAAATTCGGATGGGAGAGAGGAGTGAGGGTTTCAACCCCTTTTATAGCCTAAAACATGCCCAAAATAGGCTTGGGAACAATGTTTACTTGGTGCCTAACCAAATCGGGGCCGTTTCGGTCCAAAAGGGCATTTCTGAAGGTCCCCAGGCCAAATGCGGTCGGACTTAAGCTCATGCATACTGGATCTAGCACACATCCAGTTTTCAGACCGGTTGGGTTCCCAGATCGCACGTGGCGGCCCAGTTTCAGTTAACGGTCACCGCACCAAGATCAGGGCTATAAGTCTCGTGATATATAATAGATATTTTTCCTGATCCAAGGGTGTAATTTGGCTGTATTCTGACGGTTAGAACGCTCAATACTGATGCGTCAAATTGTGTGCCAGATTTGAATTTCAAATTCCAATTCTAACCCTATTCTCACTCTCTTCGGTCCGGGCTCAATGAAATAGCCTGTGATTATCGGTTTGACTTGATTTTTGGAATGAGTGTCAAGTCCAGCTAGACGGTTCTAACGGTCTAAGATAGGAGGTATCAGAATTTCGACGCGCGGTCTAGATCCAATACAAAGTTTCAAGGAGGTCCCGAGAACAAACCGGTTTAGAGTTTGATCCGAGGCTTTAGAGCATTATAGCACCCTTGGTTCCACTCGCTTCGGGCCTCGTAGAACGTATTTAAAGTGATCAGGGACCATTTCCCAGCTATTCTAATGTTGCACTAGCTAACCTAGTCATATTTCTTAAAGGAATGAATTTTTCGCAATTTCGGGTCGAGTTGGTACTCGAGCCCAAGTATGGATTTTTCACGGGCGTTACATAAGTACAGTGTTGGTTAAATGTTCGCATTGTAACTCTCCTTAGGGCCCATTGATAGGCCCATGCTTGTTAATATTCATCACTTTATAACATGCTTAGTATAATCTCATGACTCATGCCCATACACATCATATGTATGCTTGATATAAGTAGTGACTGATCATAGTATACGCCATTGGGTAGACCATTTATGAGACTCGTTGTGAGACAGAGTGCCCCACATAATTGCGCAGTACGTGCTGGATTGCTGCATGATTTGACGGTGTGACTCATGCATCTCGCATATGTGTGACTTGATCACTGCACGCCCTAGTAACATCAGGGTCGTGGCTCCACAGACACATCGTGAATAACTGTATTGGATACCGAAAATACTTCGTTCTAACACTGTGGGCACTTAGGATGTCCTTGGATGAAAGTCTCAAAACTTTTTTGGTACCAGGAGATGCTCCAACGTATAGACCGAGTGGATACATGAGCGCCCGAGTACTGAATACCAATAGGCCGCTTCTCTCACTGTGTCGTGGTCGGTTGGAAGGGGGTGTGGCCTTATCCGCATGAGTGAGGGGGCTATAAGCTAGGCTAAGTTTGACCAGCTCACAAATGAGTTCGTTATCGACGATCCGGGTAGGTATTGGCAGACTACTGGTCAGGCGGATAGTGAGGTCTATTTTGCTTGCTTGACTGTGTAGCTAGGGAGGAGGCTGTCACTACGAAGTGTATTAGACTCCGGTCATATCCAGAGAGGAACTGTACTGATATGTATACTTAATGAGTACTGACTTGCTTGCATTGCATTTCGCATATGACATTCGGCTATGTAGGCCTTGCATAGCATCGGTGTGGCCGATGACATTCATGTCTCGCATCGCATGGCCTTGGTATGACCGATAGCATTCATGTCTTTCATTACATAGCCTTGGTATGGTTGATTGTATTCATGGACTTACCGCATACTTCCGCATTACTCTAATATTGTACACTTGACGTTTACCTTGTGCACACACTTACACCACCTTCTAAGCTTTTGTAAGCTTATGCAGGACCGTTGCGTGCAGGTAGCATTGGACAGTAGCAGCGCTAAGACAGGAGTGCGCATCTAGCTATTTTAAAGTTTTTGATCACCTTGTATTTTCTTTTCCTATTGTACTTAAAGTTTTTGACATAGTGGATATGTGGTGATGTTGTTTTGTGACTTGGTTATGCTTGTGGTTATGCTCCATTAAAAAAAATCATTCTGAAAATCTTCCTTATAGGGTCTCAGGATCGGAATCGGGCATATGATTATCAGGAGCCTAAAATGGGGCACTAAGGAGGCTGTCGGCACCGGATTCAGCGACCGAAATTCCTGTGAATCCAATTTCGGAGGTTGGGGTGTGACAAGAACAGACATGGGTAGTGGATATCTACGGCTTGAACGTACAAGAGAGAGGCAATAGATTTTATTTTTATTTTTATATTTTTAAGGGATTTAGCCTAATCATGTCTATTCTAGGCTAAGAGGTGAAGCTTGTAGTGTGATGGGAAGACTTTTTGCTTGTGCTTTTTGTTTAGATTGAACTGATGTTGATTTTGGTTTAATGAAGGGAATGTTTTTAGTTTTTAATGGTCTATTGTGATTAAAATTATAATGGGTCTGTGATAGCTTTGAGCATATTCCTTTCTTTTTTATGTTTATGACGTCAGGAAGCCCTGTTATTCACCATCGTCTCCTAAGCATGGTCGGATGACAGTACCCTTCATAACCTTCATACATTGTTGATTGGTTGGTAATTAGTTTAATTTTGTTGTTTACTTTGTCTCCTGGGCATGGTCGGATAACGGTATCCTTCATAACCTTCATACATTGTTGATTCGTTGGTAATTAGTTTAATTTTGTTGTTTACTTTGTCTCCTGGGCATGGTTTGGTGATGGAATCCATTCTAATTCATATACCTTTCATCTTTTAAAAACTAGATCAAAGGAAGTTCAGTTGATTTTCATGGTTACACTCTTCAACTGGATTAATATGGGACTCTAAGTCCAGTTGAGTTCTTGAAACAAACATAAGATCTTTCTGATCTCTACAAGTGGATCCTCTGAATTCCTAGTTTCCTTCCTCTGAATTCTCTTAAGTTTTAGATTAATCTCTCACTATTATTCATCAATTTATATTTGATTTGGATTTCGTCTTAGTCTAGTTTTAGTTCTACTTAGTTTCAAATAACGTACAGGTATCAGTCCCTTAGGATTCGACCTCGGTCTTACTGAGTTTATTACTATATCACAACCCTATACTTGGGGAGTGAACAAGTTTTGGGGGGGATTACTTAGCACCTCCCATATTGAATCATTCAAGTACCTTGGATATGTACTCTTCCTGTGAAAAAATCAGTTTCTTGTTTTCCATGTCACGCTTTATCCTTATGCCTAGGATTTGTTTTGCAGCTTCTAAATCCTTCATGGAAAATTCTTTAGACAGTTGTCTTTTGAGATCTGAGATGTCCTTCAGGCTTAAACCTGTCACAAGCATATCATCAACATATAGAAGAAGGATGATGTATGACGTATCAAACTTCTTCAAGTAACAACAGTGGTTTGTATGACATCTCTTAAAACCGTTTCTCGACATGAAACTATCGAACTTCTCGTACCACTGCCTCGGGGCCTGCTTCAGGCCATATAAACCTTCTTCAGTCTGCACACCTTGTTCTCCTTTCCTAGTGCCATATATCCTGTCTGATGCATATATATCTCTTCTTCAAAGTCCTCATGAAGAAAGGTTGTCTTAACATCTAGTTGCTCTAGATGTAAGTCCTCTGATGTTTTAATTTAAACCAATCTGATTTAAATGATTTTAACTCGCAAGTATACGAATCAGATGTAAATATGGTACGTATTACGAGATCGTTCCCACGAGGGCTGGTTATCACAATTTAAAATTTAAGACTCTTCTTAACTAATCAAACAAATATTTTAGCAAACTAATAAGTAAATTAACACAAATCTATGAAAAATAACTGAGAACTATGAGAAAAATTCAATCCAGGAGAAGACTAGGACTTTCGAATCCACCCCTAATTATCCTAACCCTTATTTTACCTGTTGACTCACCCTAATTCAGATTGATATAAAAATAAATAAAGTACACTCTATGTCCTTGGTCGGGTACACAGAATGGATAATCTTTTAAAAGCATATGGATCACATCTTTCCATCCATGGTCAGGCATGGAGAGATATAAATCCTGTTTCTTCCTCTATAGGAGACTTGTTCATGGTCAGACACAAGCACCTAAAGTAATATTCTAAACAACATCCATATCTAGACTTTAGTCGAGCTCATAGAATGGAGAAGTATAGAAATCTCAGGAAAGCACACTAGAAAAAGAAACAAATCAATCCAATTAGAATAAATTCAACATAAACAAGAGTCAATCAAATTAGGGGCTTCATCTCAGCCCTAGCTAAGAAGTTTAGCAATCCATAAAATTAATTAGGAAAAAAGAAAATAAACAATAAAAACATTAAAAACATCTTTCTTATCTCTCTTCTTCTTTCTTCTCTCTCTTCTTTTTCTTCTCCTTGACTCTGGATCTTCTTTCCTAGCTCTGAATGACTCCTCCCCACGTCCAAAACCTCCTTATATAGTTGCTGGAGTGGTGAAAATCGGATTTGAATCGGATTTGGAAAGCTATGCATGCGCAGCGAAAGCCTTTTCGCAGCCAAGTTCGGTGCCTCGAAACACGCCACTTTCCTCGCTCAAATTTCAAAAAAACACCATCCCTTAGGACTTTCTTGGGTCCTCTACACAATAGACGGTTCAGATCTGCCATATGATCAAAGATGGTGGGCCAAAACTGCCTGAAAAAGTCAGTTTTCGCGGATGTGCGAAACCTTTCGCACCATTTCGCTGTTGTGATCGGTGGGCCCCACAGAAGCATTTTTTGGAAAATTCACCCCGTCCATTGGATTCAGAATGAAATTTCAGTCAAGAATGGGTGGTTTTGAATGTCCATTGGCATGTCTCAGAGAAGAAATAACTAAAAGATCAGATTTGAACGCTACAGAGCAGCCCTTTTGTGGCCTCTATATCTCACACATGTGTGCACATGGGTACAAAAGGTCAGCATGGTTTTGTAGTGTCTGCAGCCCTCTACAAGATGGACAGCTTGGATGAGTCATACAGGTGATAGGTGGGACCCACATCGCTTCGCAAAACGGCCAGCGGCCGTGCGTTACGCAATGCGAAAACGGCACTCGCAACGTGTCGCGTGCTGCCGTGGTGTATATGGGTCTATGGTCGGATTCAAATGGGAAATCCACTCCGTCCAGTGGATTCTTCGGGAGATCTTAGTAAAGGAAGGTGTGTTTCTATTTCCTTTGAGTGTGGCCCACCAATTTTCTGTGCTGCCGTTCATTCATGTTTGAACGGCTGAGATCCTCAAATACTTTGTTTATTCAACTTCCGTCAGCTACGAGTAGGTAGTGGCTGTCCCAAAGAACGAATGAACGGTCTAGATCAATGGTACGGACAATAGGTGGGGTCCACAACTTCATCCGATTTTAGACAGCGAAAGACGCTGTTTAAAATCAAAATTCCGTTTTTTCACGGAAGATGGGTCAGCGTCTGGTGCGGCTCGAGCACTTAGTGCACATGATGCACGCTCGTGATACACAGGGCCCACCGTGATGTGTATGAGATATCTGTGTCGTCCATTATTTTCCTCTTATTATTTAAACCGTCAGGACCAAAATTGAGGCAGTTCCAGATATCAAGTGGGCTTGAAATTGATGATTAATAGGCTGATCTGTTTGTTGGCCCACTTCCAGAGATCTTTAATGGATAAAATTTTACGTGTACGGTTAATTTATGGCCCTCATCCCATATATGAAGTTTCAGGACAATCGGATGGCGGGAACCCTGTGATCCTACATTTTGGACCAATTTCAAGCCTGTTTAACGTGAACAGCTTGACTTCCTCAGATCCCTGCCATGTAAATCCATCAATATTGGTCTTCTAGAGTCCTTTCCTTGTTCTGGTGACTTCAGATCATCAAAAACACACTTTTAATATCCCTTTTTCAGTCAACGCTCCTGATTTCATCCTGCAATGAAAATATAATAAAAATATGGCATTAAATATTATCTTATTGATAAAATCTGGTAATAGTCGGGGTCTAATATGCAATATTTGACCCTCATCATCCTCTGTAGCCACTATACTTAAGACCATGCGAATCGTAGACATTTTCGCCACAGGTGAAAATATTTCAATGAAATCAATACCTACCTTTTGTTGAAACCCTTTCACAACCAATCTAGCCTTGTACCGTTTTGAACTATCGTGCTCCTCCTTCAGTCTATAAACCCACTTGTTTTAAAGAGCTTTCTTACCCTTAGGTAGAATGACTAGCTCTCATAAACGATTAGACTCAAGAGAGTCCATCTCCTCATCTATGGCATGCTCTCACTTAACCCGTATATCTGACTATAATGCCTCTTCAAAACACTCTGACTCACCATTATCTGTTAGCAGTAGATAATGTAAGGAGGGTGAGTTTCAGATCGTGGGTCTCCTCTCCTGAGTAGACCTCCTCACAACTAGTGTATGCGGCTCTGCCTCATAATGCTCCTGTGTATGATCATCCTGTGACGCTGTAACACCCGTGTCCGGTAATTCTTCTAATTCTACGAATTCCTTTTCCTCGGCCTTATTTTCTTACACACTATCCTTATGCATCACTTTTCATTGAAGACTATGTCTTTCCTTCTAATGATTTTTCTATTTTCTACATTCCAAAACCTGTAGCCAAAATTATGTTGCCCGTAACCTATAAACGTGCACCTTCTGGACTTCGCATCCAGCTTATTTCTGTGCTCTGCATCAATATGAACATGTGAAGTGCAACCGAACACTCTGAAATGTGTAAGGTTCAATTCTTTCCCAGCCCATGTTTCTTTTGGTAGCCCACCATCCAATGGTGCTGAGAGATTTTTATTGATGAGATATGCGGTAGTATTCACAGCATCTTTCCAAAAGGTCTTGGGCAACCCTACATGTAACATCATGCTCCTGTCGCGCTCAAGGATGGTCTTGTTAATGCACTCAGCCACACTATTCTGTTGTGGTGTCCCTGGAATCATTTTCTGATATTTGATTTCATTCGCTGCACAAGACTCCTCAAACCTCTTATCACAGTACTCTCCTCCATTATCAGATCTGAGACATTTTACTGTTTTACCTGTCTCGTTTTCTACCATAACTTTTCACTTCTTAAATACATCAAATACATTAGATTTATGTTTTAAGAAATAGACTCACAATTTTCTACTAGCATCATCAATAAAAGAAATAAAATAACATGAGCCACCAAGAGATAATACTTGTGTCGGTCCCCACACATCAGTGTGTACAAGCTCCAACAGATACGTCTTTGGAGCGCGTCCTATCTTCTTGAAGCTTACCCTCTTCTACTTATCATACACGCACTCATCGCAGAATTCTAAGTCAATAAACTTCATCCTTGGTAGCTTCCCCTTTGACAATAACACTTTCATCCCTTTCTCACTCATATGTCTCAACCTCTGATGCAATAACTGCTCATTCACTTCAGTTGATGCGATTGCGAGTGAACTATACGATCCTAAAGTCACGTACAAAGTACCTTCCTTTTTACCTCGAGATGTCACCAAGACACCTTTTGTGATCTTCCAGGAATCACTGGTGAATGTCGTCACATAACCGGTATCGGTCAACTGCCCCACTAAAATCAGATTCTTTCTTAAACTCGTTACATGTCTAACATCCTCCAATTTCAATGTCATTCCGTCTTTCTGATTTATATGAACGTCTCCCTTTCCAACGATACTGCACGGCTCATTATCACCCAGGTAGACTCTCCCGAAGTTACCTAACATATAATCACACAGAACTTCCTTACACGAAATGGCATGAAACGAAGCACCCAAGTCTATAACCCAAGACTCATTCCTCGAATCAAGAGACAAGATCAACGCCTCTGTGTCACTCTCCTTAGATAGATTCACTGAATCCTTCTCGCCCTGAGAGCTTCCTTTTTATTTCTTAAGCGCCTTGCAATCACGTTTCATGTGCCCCTTCTTACCGCAATGCCAACACCTGTCTTTGTCCTTCTATCTCTCGGACTTCTTCCTCGACTCAGAACGGCCGTGTTTATTGCCTCATTTGTTCAGCGATTTTTCTCTTCCTTCAACGTTTAGAGCATTTCCTGAATCTCCTAAAACTCCTGATGCCTTTCTTCTAGATTCTTCGCTGAGAATTAGACCGACCACATCATCAAATTTCAGCTTTGTCGACCCTGAAGAATTGCTCACAACAATCACCAAACCATCCCAACTGTCTGGCAAGCTGGACAAGATTAATAACGCCCTGACCTCATCCTAAAAAATAATACCAATGAATTCTAACTGGCTCGTGACTGTATTGAACTCGTTTAAATGTTCGGCCACGCTCTCACCATCTGACATCTTCATATTGAATAGTTGTTTCATAAGATGAACCTTATTAGATGTAGAGGATTTTTCATACATGGTGGATAGGACTCTCATTAATTCTTTTGTAGTTTTCATCTTAGATATGTTGAAGGTGACACTTTTAGACAAAGAGTCTCGAATCGTTCCTAAAACTTTCATATCCAGTAAAAATCATTCATCATCTGTCATCTTTTCTAGTTTCTTCTATTTTCCTCCTAGAGAAATATAGAAGTCTTTTTGATACAGATAATCCTTCATTTGTATCTTCCAGAAGGTAAAGTTTGAACCATTAAACTTCTCAATTCTAGTTTTCTCTTCTTCTGTTACCGCTCTCAATAGAACTAAACCAATAGTTTTAATACCAGTTGTTGCGCAGCACGCCAACAACACAATGAGTGAAAATCTAATCTCAAGTCTCACCCACAAACGATAAACAGGAAGAAATATAAATTAGAAACAGATCAAAACAATCCAAACAAACTACAAAACAAGATATATGTGGAAAAACCTCAAACTAGGGTAAAAAAATCACGGATGCAAACTTCCACTATGAAGAAAAATAAAGATTACAAGACAAAATATTAACCTCTCCCTTAGAAGTACAGAGAAAATCATTTGCTCACATCTTAGAAATATTTCATAATGCTTTCTAATACCCTACAAAAGCCCTAGGGGCACCTATATATAGTTTAAACAACTTCCCTTTCAAAATCTTGTGAAAGGCGACACAGAAACTCGCAGTCCGCATCAGATTTAGAAACAAATCTGCAAAATCACGACTGATCGAGCAGATTGCACGACCGGTCGAGTGGACCCCACGACCGGTCGAGTGGGTGAATCATGGCTCACGACCGATCGAATACCTCGGAACCAAAAAACTGATGCTCGCTGGAGTTCAAGTCAAGATAGTCCACAACTGGTTACAACCGGTCGAGTGGGCTCCACGACCGGTCGAACACGGGCCACAACCGGTCGTGCGTGGCCCTAGATGTGGCTCCACTTCTCAACATTTAGTGGCGTATATCCAATCACTATTTTTTTTCCTATGGTGTTGTCCACCGGATATTTATATCCCTCTAATTTTTGTACCATTTCTTAAAATTATACGTGAAAATCGATGAACGGCATGGATAAAAGACATATTTCATAGTGGGCCCTCAAAGCACCGACCACTAGCCACCGGGCTAGTGGCAAGGGGATTAGCCAATCCGTTGCCATCAAAGTAGGGCACGAATTACGTACGTACTCACTCAGTACGCTACTGTGGGGCCACCTTGACTTATGTGTCTTATCCACGCCGTCCATCCGGTTTACCTGCTAATTTTAGTACACGAATTCAAAATTGAAGTAAAGCTCAAGTGGACCACACCATGGGAAACAGAGGGTATGATGATACAACTCAAAATGAGTTTTCAAAACGTATGTACAGGATATAAGTCACATACATCACGGTGGGTTCCACGGTCACGGATCGATAAGATGAATGGACGGCCGGACAAGACACATATATTATAGTGGGTCCCACAGTTTACACAGGGTGATGTGTTACTCCGTATAAGCAATCCGCGCCCCTCAAACCCCCTCGTCACGTTTCAGTCCGTCGCCATCTTTGTACATTGCGTCTGGGCGTTTCGTTCAGTCAAAACGAGAATTCGGTGTTCCTCTTATTTCTTCATTTGGAACCAGATAAGACTGCAGCTGAAAGAAACAGCTAAGGCCTGCATAATTCGATGGTAGGCCAGCTGTTGCTGGCCCTGATCTACGGTTGGTATTCGGGCCCACAGTGCTTTTACAGATCGTACGGCTTCCGTCGTCTCCGTTCTTATTAGACAGCTCGATCGGTTCGATACAGCTGTATAAAGGTCAGACACGTCACTGCTCCGAATCCGAACTCGTTACCCACGTAGCTTTTATCTTTCGAGGAATGCTAATTCCACCCGCGTGATCTTCATGCGCGTAGATGCAAAGGCACTGCGCATGCCAGTATTAGACATTCGTGTAGGACTCTCATTTTATAGGGTGGTTCCAACATTGGTTGTTGCTATCTGGAATTCAGGAATGTCCATTTATCAGATGGGCCACATGTGGATGATCAAATGGACGGTTAAAAAATGATAGCCATTACGAAACACTCAACGTACAAGAGCTGCTCAACCGATGAATGAAGCCGTCTTATTTTTATTGTATCATGTGAAACACCCTATGAACGTCTCAGATTCTGTATACGTGTGCCATGTTTGGCGCGTGCCGCGCTTTTTTGTTTTGCGCTTCAACATGGGTGTCTGCAGTAAGTATTCCTGTCTTTTTTCCTACGATTCTTTCTTCCTCGCTGGATTTCATCAACTCCAGTTCACATGACAACGTGCTCTTATTACTAGAACCTTTCCAGGCACAATCGCGCGTGTGAACGACTGCCTGCCATCGCGCAAGATCCAAACCGTTCATCCGGTGTACTCTTAGTCTCAGTTAGTAGATTGGATGGGACAAGACCAACCGTACTCATTCGTCTTACCTGTATGGGCCACCAGAGGAGAAGATTTGAATTACAAATGAACCTACAGAGTGATTTCCACCTCATCAAAGGTTCGATCTCACACGGGCGCGTATGGTGCCGAGAACTGCCGACGCAGATAGGTTGGTGAGTCACAGCCATTCACAATTAGAGTTAAGTCGCTCAGCTCAGCTTACCCATCAGCCAACCCTAGGTCACACTTAGCTCAGCTCCACTTAATCCTTATGATTGGCTGGGCAGCGCATATTGGTTTGGCCAACAGTTTGGGCTGGCTTAAACCAAATTCGCATATTTGTGACATTTTCTTATACTCATATATATTGTACATTAAATCTCATAGACTTGGATAAAATGCCTACAAATCCTTATGATTGGCTGGGCATTCCATATATATTGTACATTAAATCTCATAGGCTTGAAATGCAAAAAAGTAATGGTAATTTGTAGGCATTTTATCCAATACAACGGATAACATCAAGATCAAAATATGAAGTTAGTTGTGTTGGGAAAAATATGTTAAGTCCGGGGACTCGGATATGAAGTATGTCGGCTCTGCTGACACTGCCCGAAGAGTCCGAGGCAATGATCGAAACCGAGGGAGTAATGGATAAGGCCAAGAGGCATAAACATGAGACGACTTAAGTTACTCAGTCGGAGAGATAACTGCATCCGCGTAAGCCTACAGAAGGCCGAGTAAGTTAAAAGCCATCCGACCGAGAGAATAAAACCGACCTAGTAAGTTGGTTCCGTCGGCCACGGAATAAGGAAGGATGACGGGTAAACACCGAGACTATTCCTCCGTGAGGAGGTAGAAAACTTATTCACTTAAGCTGACCAAGACTCTCTTAGAGTCGGTAATGGTCGAGCCGAGATAGAGAAAAGCGATGTAAGTATAAACGCCGCCCCAAAAATCAGAAAATACAGGTGTCCGATCCTGAGATTCTCGGGATCGGGCGAAATAAGTTGAAATGATCAAATCTCTGAATATTAAGGAGAAGAATCCTCGTACGATGAGAATTCCTCAAATCTATAAATGCCCAAGTCCTCTACGGAAGAAGGTACACAACACAAAACCCTAAAAAATCCTTTGCCATTGATCAGAACGTTGACTTAAGCATCGAAGATTTTTCGGCTCAAACCAGGGTCCCCTTTGTGTTCTACATTGTGCAGGTAAAGGACAGGCTGAAGCGGGTAAGAGATCTGCCCCCAAAAAGTAACATCAACAGTTAGGTGCCGTGTGTAGGAAACGGGCAAAAAGCCGTTTCTTATGCTCTATTTGAATGGCAAGAACTAGAATAGGGGATCAAGATGAAGCAGGGGATGCCACTGCCAGCACAGCTCAAGGAGCTCCCCCAGCGGTCCCACCGGCAGCACCGCCTGCGACGTCTGCTGCAACTACCAGCCAGCAGAACCAAAGGAACGCACAATTAGATCAAGAAGTCCAAGAGATGCGTTCCGAGATGGCTGTTATGAAACACATGTTGGAGCAGTTCTGTAATCAGCAAATGCAACAGCATCACGAGCCAGTGCAAGCTCCTTCGCCAGCATCTGAGGCTCAACCTGCTACCCAGCGATCGTTCCAACAGCGACAACTGAGTCAGGTCCGAGTCAACCATCACTAACTCGATCGGCAACGACCGTATTACCCCCCTCTGATTTGCGGCATAAAATAGATCAGAGGAGGCGAAGTCGGCTTCCTGAAGAAGAAACAGCAGAGAGCGGGGAACCTTAGAGAGCCGATATCCAGGACTTCAAAAAAGAAGTTCGGGAAGAGATGACAAGAGAGATGACAGACACGAAGCACGGTCGAAACACATACCCGACCAAATTCGAGGTAAAAGTTTCTCCATTTGTGGATGAAGTAATGCAGGCTCGGTTGCCAGAAAGGTTTCGTCTACCTTAAATAACTCCCTTTTTCAAAAAAAATCGATCTGACAGAGTATCTTGAATGCTTCAAAACTTATATGGAGTTGCATGATGCCTCGGATGCTGTTATGTGTCGAGTCTTCTCTCTCACACTAACTGATGTAGCTCGACTTTGGTTCAAACAATTGAAACCAACATGGAAAAGGCATCGAACAACACAGCAGAATACGAGGCCTTGTTACTTGGCCTTCGACTCATCGCGAGTTTAGGTGTAACTCATCTCCATGTCTTCAGTGACTCGCAGTTGGTCGTCAACCAGGTTACTGGTATTTATCAGACACGGAAAGAACAACTGAAGGTATACATGGAAAAGGCCAAGGAGTTACTCAGCGAATTCCAGAAATGTGAAATGATTTGGATACCCAGGGCCGAGAATACCAAAGCTGATTTGTTAGCAAAGCTCGCCTCACCCGACTAAAATGATATACCTCGATCAGTCTCAATCGAATACGTAGCTAAGCCGAGTATAAATGAGCCAACAGACTCGACTATACATACGATCAATTCGGAACATACTTGGTTTGATCCTATCGTCCGTTATCTCAACGATAGAGAACTACCAGAAGACAATACCAAGGCTCGGTGGCTAAAGGTTCGAGCGTCGTGTTACACTATTTTGAATGGGGTACTGTACAAAAAAGGGTTCTACGCTCCCTTACTAAGATGTGTGGATTTCCATGAAGCTACTATGTCTTACGCGAGATATATAAAGGAATACGTGGGAACCACTCAGGAGAACGTTCACTGGCCAACAAAGTGTTACGACAGGGATATTACTGGCCGACTGTACAACACGATGCTAAGAAGTTCGTCTAAAGATATGACAAGTGTCAGCAATTTGTGGCTATCCCGAGGCAGCCCCCGAGGAACTGACTCCGATGACTGGACCGTGGCCCTTCGCACAGTAGGGGATCGACATCATCGGACCATTCCCTCTGGGAAAGGGTCAGATCAAGTTTTTCGTGGTTACGGTGGATTACTTTACGAAGTGGGCCGAAGCCAAACCACTAGTAAAGATAACCGAACAAAAGATTACTGGTTTTATTTGGAAAAATATCGTCTGTTGGTTCGGGATACCTCGGACTATTATCACTGATAATAGAAGGCAGTTCGATAACAGACAGTTCCGTGAGATGTATAGTAATCTCAGGATCCGGAAGGTGTATGCTTCGCCTCATCATGCTCAGACGAATGGACAGGTCGAGGCTGTTAACAAGATTATCAAGCAGTGCCTCCTAACGAAGCTTGATAGAGCAAAAGGAGCGTGGGCCAAAGAACTTCCAAATATATTGTGGGCTTATCGAACTACAGCTCGAACTGTCATGGGAGAAACTCCCTTCTTCCTTTGTTATGGCTTGAAAGCAATTGTCCCGGTTGAGATCGGTATAAGTTCAGCCCGTGTCAATACATTCAGTGAACAAGAGAATGACACACTCTTGTCGCTCGGGCTCGACTTGCTGGAAGAGAAAAGAGAAAAAGCTCTGTTACGAACGATGGCTCGGCAAAGGCAAGTGTCTCAATTTTACAACAACCGAGTCAAAGTCAGACGATTCCGAGCTGAGGATATGGTCCTCCAAAAAATATTCTTAAATACAAAGGAAGTTGGTGCGGGCACATTCGGACCTAATTGGAAAGGACCCTATGTCGTCTCGAGCACCATCTGCCCTATAACGTATCGGCTGGAAGACCTAAATGGGCAACTGTTGCCTCACCCTTGGAATGCCGAGTATCTCAAGATCTATTACCCCTAAGACAGAACAGAATGTGCTAAAAGAGAATGAAAAAGAAATGTAAACGAAGTCAATTCAATAAAACTGAAAGTTCCCATTTTTTCTAAGTACTTTGTATCGGATTACATCAGACTCTGTTAAAAACTATATGAGCGAAGGACGACACTATTTTCGACAGAGAGAGTGATCTCCCTCGGTTGAAAACTGTTCCTTAAGCAGTCCCAGAGGGACCGGCCTCGTCAGCAGCAGCATCCACAGCAGGAGCTTCTCCGTCGGTGGCATCAGCACTAGTAGCTTCGGCCTCTTGACTATCAGCTTCAAAAGCGGAGAGGTCAAGGTCAAGGAAGGCAGCCCTCATCTCCAGAACGCAGGCCCTATAACCACCTTGATAAAGGCGGTCCCTTTCTTCTTTAAACTCCAAAGACTCAAGGAAGACATCTATGGCTCGGTCCTGTGCCTCCTTGGCTCGGCGGGCCTCTTCTCGTGCCTCCTAGATGAGAGCCGCAGCGTTGGCCCTAACCCGAACGAGAGTGCTCTCGCAAGCACTGTGAATCTGAAGAAGAAGATGATGCTTTTCTTCGACCTCCTTTAGAAGCGAGGTCAAGTGAGCATTGTCAGCTTTGGCACCTTCAAGAACCATCCTCGCATCCTCGGCCGCCTTCCTGGCGATTGACAAGTCGCCAGTCATAATGCCGATGCGGCCTTCGGCAATCTCTCGGCGTCCCTCAGCCTCGGCCGCAATTCTCTTAGCTGTCTCTGCCTCAACTGCAAGTTTCTAAGCAGCAGATAACTTCGAGCATACCTTGGCAATGCATGGGGCCAACTACAAATGGGAGATAGTAAGTTGTAGCAAGAGCCCTAATCAGAAGTAACAGAAATAAAAAGAAGAGATTTTACCTCAAAAAGTAGCCTCACCGTATACCCCAGAGTCTGCAGAGTCGGGGCATTATAGAAGCTGACAAAATCCTTCTCGTTCCCGTGAGCGATGGCCCAAGGGATCATCCTCGAGATGACTTTGTGGAAGGGTGACAACTCCTGCTGAGTCATCTCCCCTCTTGAGGATTCTCCACATGATCCCTTTCTCTGTCTCGGGACCTCCTCTGCAACAGGTCCTGGCTCAGGATCTGACTGAGACACAGGAAGACCTGCCTCCGCTTCTTCTGCCCTCTCATCGGGGTCAGAAAGCACAACTACTTGTGGGGCGGCTGGAACAGGAGCAGATGGGACAGCTGGCTCCTTTATCACTGTAGCGGTCTTCTTTTACTTCGAAGGTCGAGACCCTGACAAGAGAGCCGACCTCGGAGGAGCTTTTACCTTGGAGATCGGCTTTAGGGACGGACGAGATTCGGCCATGCTAGCGGAAGCCGACTTAAGATATGACCGAGCCTCGAAAAGATCTGAAAAGAAGAATGAAGGTGGGTCAGACAAGGAACCGAGAGAATGAAGCAGTGCCGGAAGAATTATCCGATACAAATGAGTCTAAGCCCGCAAGATGCAGACGCCCCGGTTGCAATAGCAACTTCCAAGATCGGTCTTCTGCACTCAGTTTCTTTAGGTCTCTGATCCGAGCTAGAGCGCCGGATCCGAGCTTCCCCCTTTCCTTCAGGATATCTGCAAAACGTCACAAAATTAGACTCAACGCATTACAATGAGGAGAAATAGAAAGTTTCTAGCCGAGTCACCTGCTTTCCGGAATGAGCGAGAGACTCGAGGTTCATAGGGCCACGGATCGGCCGATTCTCATTGTCCGCACACCCAAAACCACCTCTCCTTCCAATGCTTGTTAGAAGTAGGCGGGTCGGTTATGAGAGACCCACCTTTGCCTCTTCATGCACTCAGGAAGTATAGCCTAAGAAAATTTGGATTTGGTCTTACTTGATACAGGTAGAGGAATTCGTCGACTGTTAGTGTGGGCTGCTCTAGCTCGGTCCATAGCACAGCGCACCCAAATAAATTTCTCCACCCGTTTGGAACAATCTAACCGGGAGCAAGTTTAACTGTAACGCCTTAAAAATCAGGGGTAGAGCATAAGCTCCACTCCTGATTTCCAACGCATCACTTATGCAACATAAATAATGATGATTGAGTGTTGATCGTATGAGTGCATTAAACATGAGTGGGATTATATCAAAACAGCATATCATACTCCAGAGATAGTTAAGTTTCTCAAGCGGAAGACTGATAAATATATAAAATGTATAATTGATTGTAAGTCTCCAGAGTGTGAACATGTTATCAGGTTAACTAAATACATGTATACTCCAAAAATGGAAAGAAAAGAATATACATGGGTGTTTAGGTAAAAGGCAAAATACCAAGTGCATTCGCATCTAATCAGTAACCCTGTAACCACGTCGATCAGAACCTGCATATAGGAGAGATCCTCCTCAACAGCATCAAATCCAGCTCTGCTTCGCAAGTATTGCCATCATCTGAAACTAAAACAGGGACTGGTTGGTGTGTACAACACCGTCCCGTAACGTGGGAGTGAGTGATCAACTCAGTAGAATCATAGAGCAAAGGTTAACATGTTATCAATTCAGTCAAGCAGTAATGATAAAGCAAGCAAATCAAACATTCCTAAATACTGTGATTAATGCAAGGATGAGATGCAATAATGATGCATGCCCTCGCCAACATACTCCCTCGTGTGACACCATCTTACGTTCGCAGCATGCTTTCGTCTCTCAAGTGCTCCACATCTTCCAGGCACATGCAATGCGATATGGGCATGATTAACGAGTTGTTATTAGTCATTTTCATTCAGCAGGATTGAGAAACTAAGGTACATCCCTTATATCATTCCAAAATAAGGATCCTGTCTGGAGTCGTCACTTTTAGTTAATCTCATATGATGGTGCGGTTCTAGGTCTCTGCAAGGGCTGCTAGGGATGTTACACGCACCGCTCCCCCATCACCTTATCAATATAGGCATAGTTTATACTCTGTTTACTACGGAAAGGCTCGTCGCCTCTCCGCAGACTCAGAGTATGCTCGAGGTCACTACAAAGGGCTGTCAGGGCTGTTACAAGCACTCGTTACACCGCTCCCCCATCACCTTATCAGTGTAGGCCGACAGCTAGAATATAGTGTCCCATACCACCATAATCGGCTCACGAGTCTGGATTGCTCACTAGTCACTACGGGGAGGCTCGTGGCCCCAGCGTAGGCTGACAGCTAGACCACGGTGTCCCATACCACCATGCCCGGCTCATGAGTCTTAATGGATCAAGGTACCACAGTTATCAGGGTTTTCACTGATAAGTTCAGTACCCTAGGTTCAAGCAGTTATGACCAATACAAGGTGAACATACAACGGTCAATCAGGTTACTTGATGAGTTCGACTAGTACGAGCGCTCGTTGAGTTGTACGACATGAAGTGCATAAGCACTTCGTGTGGCCTAACCACTGCAGACAAACAACGCATGATTGGGGTTCGTCAAACACGTTTTGCGTGGCGAATAGAGGCCAACCACGAGCATAAATCTGTTACCGATTGCCTGGACCATAACATAGCCCCAAACACATTCCATATTAACCAGCAAACATGTACAGTAGCCAGAACAGAAATGACCAAATAATTCAAGCATATATCCCAACATGTTATAAGATACAACATGAACAAGAATCCATACGCATGCATTTCAAAGTAAAGCGACTAAGTTAAACAACTTGCATGGAGGAAATCATAAACATCGCTAAGGTAGTTGAGAATCCTTTTTCAACACCCAAGTAAAGCATTATTTACTATGTATATACTCATACAAGCATTTATACAAACACTTAGACTACACATATTAGCCTACACATCATATGTTGGCTAAAACCTGTATTAGGGCGAATCCTTTCGCCAAACAGATACTACATCCATAACTCGCATGTATATATGACAAATACTCATGGCAATCACATTTGTAAAATTTATACGTATACGGTATTTTCTACAAATACATAAAATTTCATATACTTCGTGTGTATTCGAAATGAAAAATGGACAACATGTTCTATATATGAAATAGTATCCTCGTCAATAATCTACCATTAGCCGACATTGAAAGCTTTGAAAAATGACAACCTAAGCGTCTAAAATCCATACCTTACGCCGTAGAAGTGTAACGAATTCAATAGAGACTCTAAGTCTTTGTCAATGACTGATTGGCAACCTACAGTATGATTTAGGTTAGCTACTTTACCACTTGCACCAATTGAAACCTTAGAACAGGTTAGGGTTAGGCTTTCTTACCTAGGAACGAAGCCGAAGTCGCCGAAAAAGTGATTAGATCATGATGGTTAAACACGTAGGATAGCAGGGTAGGATAACAGAAAGATCCTCCCACTTCTCTTACATTTTCTCTCTCTTTTCTCTCTTCTCTCTCTTAGGTTTTCTCAAATTCGTATAGGATGAGAGAGTGAGGGTTTAAGGTCCTTATATAAGCCCAAAACTCTCCAAATTAGACTCAGGGTCATGGTATACTTAGATTATGTCCAAATACGGACTGTTCCGTCTCAACGGAGCACTCGTGGAGGTCCTGTTACTAAATGCGGTCAGACTTAAGGTCATAGATGTTGGATCTTGATCAAGTTAAGTTTTCAGTTCGATCGGATTTCCAGATCAACCGTGGCGGACCAGTTTCAGTTCAAGGGTTACGGGAACTCGATCAGAGCTACAAGTACTATGACATGTAAGGGTCACCTATCCTGATCTGAGGGTGAATTTGGGTCAAAATCTAACGGTCAGAATGCTTAAAAATAATGCGCAAGTGAACCGTTCCAAATTACTTAAAAATGTATTTAATTTTCTAAAAATCTTCGCTTTCTCACTCTCTTCACTCCAGACTCAAGGAAATAGTCCCAGGACTTCGTTTGGCCTTGATTTTTGAGGTGATAGTCAAGTCCAACTAGGCGGTCATAATTGTCTAAGTTCATCGCCATCAGACTTTCGACGTGCGGTCCAGGTCCGATACAAAGTTTCAAAGAGCTCCCGAGAGCAAACGAGAATAGAGATTGATCCTAGGTTTCTAGATAACATAGCCTTAGCAGTCCTACTCATTTTGGGTCTTGTAGTTCATATTTAAAGTGGTTCAAGTTAATTCTACTGAGTATTCAGTTTGGTACTAAACCAAATTCTATCCTAATTATGGCAGAATACGGTCCTAGGTCCATTCTATAGCCCATTTTGGAAACTTTTAGTTATCTTATTATTTTAATTATTTTTCTAGTAGTTCATCATCGATTTTAACCTATCTCCACCAAATTTCATAAGATTTAAAGTTGTAGAAAAATTCAAAAAATTTTCGAAGCAGCAGCTATCCAACAAGTAATTTTCGGACAGTTGTTACAATGTCCTACTTTAAACTATATGAAATATTTTATTTTTAAATATTTTATATAAAATTAGACTCATTTAGCTTCAATCTGGTTTTTGAATCATCTAAATCGGAGTTATAACTAAGAAGATATGATTTTTTAAAGTTAGACGAAACGAATATAAAAAATACAGAAACCGGACTGCCTGTCCGCTGTTCGGCGATCCCCTCGCTGGTCACTGACCTATTTGGTGAGGGATCGCCCCAGGGGTGAGGTCCTCCCCACCCCGGGATGCCGGAAACATATGGGACCCACTTCGGATCCCCCCGAATTGAGCCATTTGGGCCCACGAGTCCATCGAGGCGTTTATTGAGTCTCATTTACAAACTGGAATGAGTTACGTGATGTACAATATATAATTTTGGGGTAGAAGAAGCTAATCCACTTAAATAACCTATCCACATCATGAAATTCTAAAAAGAAAATAGTTGAAATCCCATTTTATGCATGTACGTCATTTACAGTAAATTTTAGTTTAAGTATAATTCTTCACCATCTAAACTTTAGGTTTTATGTCTAATATGAAAGTACTTAGAGAAATTTGAAGAATGATGTGGTGAAAGGTTAGAATTTGAAGGAAATGGGTTGAAAAGCGATTTCTTTAGCTTTGGAATTGAGTTATGAAAAATTACCAAGGTGTTATGGTTAACCCATTGCCTAAGGACGTCTAATTCCAGGTTGGCAAAAATCTGGGGTGTTACATTAACGCGGGACAAGAAATCTCGAGCAATGGACTGGAGTGGTAAGCGCAAGCCACATTGCATTGTGACCTGAAAAATAGCGACCATCCCCGCAGGGGGATGGTCGGGCAAATCATCTGGATGAGGAAGGCGAAGTACGACCGAGTCTAGGACATAGAACCCAGCTCGGATTCGGTTTAGGTCGGAATCAGTTAAAACCGAGGCAATAAGACCGCTCGGATCGTCTTATGCTCCTTCTCCCTTGAAAAATGATTCAGAAGCCTTTACAGGCTGGTTTACAAGATCCGGGACAGCGGCCTCCCCAGCAATGATTATGTCCTCTTCCCCTTCTTCTTCTTCTAGCAAATCCTCTACTGGATTGCGTCTCCCTGGACGGGTTACTAGAGAAGATCCATCGCGAGAAGGTCCTGTTGGAGCAGGACGCTCAGCCGATGTTTCAGCGACCCTCCTATCATCGCAAAAGGCGGCATTCGCATCAACAGCGATTTCTGTCAATAGAGAGGGTGGTTCCACAACATTCCAAAAATGTTAGGACACACCCTCATCTCCGGAAGTTCCCTCCCGGAGGCTCTGGGAGCCACGCGTAGCCATTAACGTCTATAGAAATGGAGGGAAAGAACTCATAGGAGAAGATAGCGATGGATGCAAAAGAAGTTGACGGAAGAGGAAACGACAGTGGAGGAAAGGAAGAAGAAGAAGTAGGAAAAGTTAGAAGAGGATACAGGAGCGGGAGCGAGGGAGGTGAAAATAAAATTCGCACGTTCCTTCCGCCCGGTCATTTTATAACAGTGCCACGTGGCAGAGGCATTTAATGAAAAAGGGAAACAACGCTTGCCTCGACTCCCCTACTCGACACGTGGCGCATGCCAACTGACAACGGTAATGCCTTCGCCACGTGTCCAACACCCATAAGCGGACGAAATAACTCGACGGCTGGCCGCACGTGCGACCTCGGGAGATGCACCGTCATACGTTAGGGACGACGCAAAAGGCATTAAATGTCTCATCATGACCTCGGACTCTGATGCGAACCGACCTAAAAACTAATTATTCCTTGGCGCCGAGAACGACACAAGGAGTAAGGGGGGCTCACTGTTGGGAAAAAATATGTTAAGTCCGGGGACTCGGATATGAAGTAGGTCGGCTCTGCTGACACTGCCCGAAGAGTCCGAGACAATGGTCGGAGCCGAGGGAGTAATGGATAAGGCCAAGAGGCATACGCATGAGACGACTTAAGTTACTCGATCGGAGAGATAACTGCGTCAGCGTAAGCCTACAGAAGGCCGAGTAAGTTAAAAGCCGTCCGACCAAGAGAATAAAACCGACCTAGTAAGTTGGTTCCGTCGGCCACGGAATAAGGAAGGATGACGGGTAAATACCAAGACTATTTCATCCATGAGGAAGCAGAAAACTTATTCACTTAAACCTACCGAGACTCTCTCAGAGTCGGTAACGGTCGAGCCGAGACAGGGAAAAGTGGTATGAGTATAAACGCCGACCCGAAAATCTGGAAATACAGGTGTCCGATCCCGAGATTCTCGGGATCGGGCGAAATCAGTTGAAATGATCAAATCTCCGAATATTAAGGAGAAGAATCCTCGTACGATGAGAATTCCTCAAATCTATAAATGCCCAAGTCCTCTACGGAAGAAGGTACGCAACACAAAATCCTAAAAAACCCTTTATCATTGTTCAGAACGCTGACTTAAGCATCGGAGATTCTCCGGCTCAAGCCAGGGTCCCCTTTGTGTTCTACATTGTGCAGGCAAAGGACGGGCTGAAGCGGATAAAGAGATCCGCCCCCAAAAAGTAACATCAACAAGTCTAAAAACCAATACTTTGTTGAGCCATTTTATCAAGCATTGGGCAAGCAGCATTAAGAGAAAAATGATCAAGTTACCAAGCCAAATCGATGCAAGTCGATTTGAGTTAGGGTTCAAGCAGAGTTGAATTGAGCTCCGGATAGCTCAAACTCGGTTCAAAATTTTTTTGAACTCCAAAAATTAACTCAACTCAGCTTAAATCCAAACTTGAGTTAAGTAAGCTGACTGAGTTAACTCATGTACAGCTCGATTGGTGACCTTAACAACAGCTAGCTAGTTGGTGTCAAAGATGTGGGGGTCTCAACATGATGCCTATTTTTTATCCACGTCATCTAGCCATTTCTTCAACTCATTCTAGGTCATGAAATAAAAAAATGAGACATCAAAATCTTAGGTGGACCACACCACTAGAAACAGTGTTGATTGAACACTTGCCACTGAAAACCATTTGAGGTTCATAAAATTTTTGGACCAAAGTTGTGTAGACACCCGCCCCATCCAAAAGGCAATACCATTGTTTTCCTATAGTGTGGTCCACATGAGGTTTGGATCTATCTCATTTATGGGCTCTTACCCTAAAATGATATGGATGAGATTTGGATCTATCTCATTCATGGGCTCTTACCCTAAAATGATATGGATGTAGTGGATGAAACAGATACATCATCACGGGCCCACAGAGCTTTGACACAGCTGGCTGGATGATGCTGGCTCGCTGGCCAAACCGCGTCCGAGAAGAGCAGCAAACGCACTCGCGCAAGTGCACTCCAGCGAACACGTCGCTTTGAATATATGGATGGATGAAACGGTGGTGAATTAGTAACCAAGCAGTAAATTTCTATACACGTGACAAAGAATCCGTAGATCAAGACCGTTCATCTGTCGGGTCATCCCGATCATAGACCGTGCGCTAAACACCGTTAACATTATTCCTAGATTAGAAGATCTTTCTCATTGAATGGTTTAATCCTGAGACGTCGTCCGTCCAAATCAGTGGCTAGAATTAACCGACTGTTATACTTTAGGGCAGCTACTTCTAGGTACGGCCCGACAAACGAACAAGTGGGATCTTTTCCACGTTTTAGTGCTTTTAACTCCTAGGTTTTTTAGCCTTTAGCACTAGGATGCTGACGAATGTTAATTTCAAACGCCCCATGTTCCATGCCCAGACGTAAATGCATCACACGTTCTGGCGCTGCACACGGGTGCTAAAAATGGTGCATTCATCAGACTGTCTTCTATTTGCACATGTCCTGTCCTAAAAATCAGGTGGGTCCACTCATCAGAATGTGGAACGCTGGTCATCATTTCTGCAACTTTCAGACTCTTCGTGCATGTGTGGCCCACCTGAGGAATTCAGTAATTACTATCCATGAAGACTACCTGTGACCAACTCGGGTCATGCATACATGCGCCTGGTTGGAATGTGTGGTGGACGTAGCATTCTGCCCTTTCTTTATATGGTACTCTGGCTGGGTATGCTTTATACGCAGATACTTATAACTTATACACGTGGCATATGTTACCTTTTACAAACCGACTAGATTGTGAGTCGCAATCTCAAGATCAGATTGCTTGAACGATCCTAACATCTGATTCGTGGACACACTTTTTTATTTTTAACTTTGTGGAAACACAATAGTTGGATACTCTGCAGCTCACGTCCTGGTACGGAAAAAAAAAAAAAGGATGGATTAGTAGGTTGGACATCCGTGCACACCACGAAGTCGGTCAACCATCGATACAGCAAAGAGCTTGACCACATTCCACATTCCCATGTCAAGTGAGAAAAGAGATCAATCTTGATTTTCCTACACCTCTTCAAAGGTGGATCAGCTAACCAGTAATCTACTAGACGCCAAAAGAGCTCAGTAATGACTCGATAGAAGAACTTAGGTAGGCGAAACCCCTCCTCAACCTCCTATTGTGCACTCCTAGTAGTTTCGATATGAAATCAACTGGTCATATTTTACCAAAATTACCATCTAAGATCCTAGCCGAAGATCTATGGGGAAGACTGCAATACAGATCTATCTGGGATCTCCACTAAAGATCTCAAAAGATCAGCAAGATATAGAAGGGTTCCATATCCTACTGCAATATGCGAAAGATTAGCACGATATAGTAGGGCTCTGAATCCCATTGCAATATGCTCCTACCAAACAGGACATGTCTTTCTACGCCACCGTATCCCCTCATCTATAAATAGGATCATCCGTAATGGTAAAAGATATCCATAACTTTCCACTCAAAAATCTTACGTTCAAGTAAACCTAGAGTTGGGCAGAACGGGACCAATCCACCCCGAACATATCTGAACCGAAGGCCATGATTGGGCTGGATCGAGGTGGGCCAACAAGATCCGATCGCTAATCGGATCGATTTCGGATCAATGATCAACCCGGATCGACCCGATCCGTAATCCGATCCGAATGGATCCGATTTGATTCGACCCGCACATGTTTATTTACCATTGTTTCTTGTAATGTTGTCCACTTAAAATTTGGATATACCTCTTTTTTCTTTTATCTTTTTGCTACCATAAAATGATCTAGAAAAATAGATGGACGGCATGGATGAAGTAAATACATCATGGTGGGGCCCACAGAGCATTGACTTACTATCATTTAAATAGTGTGATGCAAAGTACCCAATCTACTTCTCTCACACATCTCGAGGTTCCTCGAGCAGAGCTACCTGACGACGAGGGAGCCCATCACATCCTTGCTTGGGATGTTAGGTGGGTCCCACCGTGATGTTTGTGATAAATCTACATCGTCCATCCGTTTTGGGAGCTCATTTTAATACATGTTGCTAAAAATGAAGTATAATCCAAGACTCAAGTGGCCCCTACGAGAAGAAACAATGTAGATTCAATAATTACCTTCCTCTATTTTCTCTCTCGTCTAACACACTTGAACTTTGGATCCACCTTTTTTTTAATACCATGTCCTAAAATGACCCCTCATAACTGATGGACGGTGTGGTTTTCTTACAAATATTACTGTGGGCCCACATAGCATAAAATCCACATCTCAAGGAAAAACCTTGGGACGCGGATCGGCAGGTGTACTACGTACTAGAGACATGGTTTGGTGTGTTGGCATCAGCAAGTTCTATGGGGCCCATCATGAGGTATTTGTTATATCTAAACCGTCCATCCACTTGGCAGGCTCGTCTTAAGGCTTGACCTGAAAATAAGATAGATATAAAGATCTAGTGGACCACACTGCAAAAAGCAGTGGGATTGAAAGTCTACCATTGAAACTTTTAATGTCAAGAATATTCGATCTTAACCTTATATAACCCGATCTAACTAGTTTTTTCAGACCGAGTCGGACTCGGTTCGGGTCAAGATAACAGTACAACGGTTCTGATCGAGTAAATGGACCCGGACTCGGTCTCGGATTTGATCGAGTTCGGGTCGGGTGTTAAAAACTTCAGACCTAGTCGAGTTGGGTGCAATCCGGTCTGACTCGACTCGATGCCCACCTCTAACTAAACCTAGCATTCCTAACTAACTTTGGCATCGAAAGGTCTCCTGGAGCAACCAAGGTCTCCATTCTTATCTAGGGGTGTACATCGAGCCGAATCGAGTTGAACTGGGCTCAACTTGGCCCGGCCTATTCACTAACCAAACCCGGCCCGACCTAGTCACTGGGCCAACATATCCAGCCCGAACTGGGCCCAATCAGTAATTGGGTGAGTTCGGACCAGTTTTGGACTGTAACGCCCTGAAAATCGGGGGTCGCGCATATGCTCAACTCCCGAGTTCCCGAGAGTCACTTATAACCGATTTCATTATTAAGTATTTAATCTGGTTTAATTGCACAACGTGAAATTTTCTGAAGTCATGGAACATAATAACAAGTCCACTGAAATGAAAGAGATCAACATACGTATTTATACATGTCCAAAAGAATAAAGAGGACCGCACATAGCATCACCCATCAAAATCACAAAAATATATGTCCCAAAAGAATATGAGGTTGAGTCCACTCTCAACGATTCAAACCCGCTACTCAAGCTGGCAGAGAACCTTCCATTAGCTGGAAGTATGACAGCTCCTCCTCCTCGTCGAGAGTAACATCGCCATGCTCTCCCTGCTCTGTATCTCCTGCATCTACGAGAGAGTCTGGTTGGTGTTTTAAAACACCGTCCCAGAGTGGGAGTGAGTGATCAACTCAGTGGGTGCTATTAGTCTTAAGTTACAACAGACATCAATTATAGTATGAATTTAATGAAATACAGGCATTCATCAATTCCTAAAAACTCTTAATTAAATGCATGGATGCGAGATGATATGATGCATGTCCTCGCCACAATGCTCCCTCGAGTGACTCCATCTAACGATCGCGTATGCCAACACTCTCTCATTGCGACCTCGACTTTCGAGTCGCTACCCTAACTATTGGATTTAGTGCGATCATGTTAGCCGAGTTGTTAGTTAGGTCCATTCATCCAGCAGATTTGAGACACCCTACAAATCAAATGCCTTAAACTAGTTGCGAGGCCAAGACCCCCCAACGTGTGAGGCCAAGTCCCCGCAATCCTTGATCCCGTCGGGTTCCCCATCCCCGACTTTAAGCACATGGGGAGTGCTGAGAACTGAGATCACTCGCGGTCACTACGGGGAGACGCGTCACCCCAGTGTAGGCCGACAGCTCGGACACAGTGTCCCATTCCACCATGCCCGGCTCACGAGGTAGTGGATCAACTTCAAGTGATTGTCGGTGGGCTACAACGGTGGTAGGGTGTTCCAGGTTCCATACATGTGTGAGCAAACATGGTTAACAATCGGGATTGGCAGTAAGTAAGCCAGACCGCACGAGTCAGGCGAGCACGTGACGAGCGACATCTGGTACAAGAGACTCATGTAGTCGAACTACTTCCGCCCATTCGCACCTGCCCAAATCACAGGTTTAGTCTTAAGGTAGTCCAATCAATGGGATTACCGTCTCACCTCAAGTTCCAGCTCAATCAAGGGTTGATAATGATTCATAGAATGCCAACATCAAGGTTATCAACTAGCCTGCAGTAACATGTTGCATAAATTCCATCATACAATTCAAATATTCCTAACAATCATGTTACATCATCATAATCAAGGTGTGTGTGAGTCGTGTGGATTAGTGAGGAAGTGAAACACTTCCTATATTTCGAGGAATAAAAATGCACAAGGGCAAAGCATCAAACATGTCATAGGCAACCACATAAGAGAAGATCATGCAACACATGAATATACAATCATCCACTACAACTTAAGCATGTGAACGGCACAAATAACATCATAAAAGTAATACACAATACAATTTCATCCATCCCCAAACAAATCACCTAAATCATAGGGTCTCTCTAGATTCTACAAGTGTCTCACCCAATCAAGAAAAATCATTAGATTCATGGTATAAGTGGTGCTAGGCCACCTAAGATTAATAGTCCTCATCTTCGGATTCGATGGAGGCTTAGAAACGGCTTAGGAGATGTGGATTTTGGGTAGATCGGACGGAATCCTTAAAACCAATTATTGCATGTGAGAAATTTCATGTCAATTCTATCTTAATACTTGGATTTTAAGAAGAAATGGGGAGAGATTTTTACCTAGATGGCCAACGGTTGATTTTGGGGTTGAGGTGGAGAGCTTCTTCTTGGAGGAGGATTAGAGAGTTTGAAAGGGTTGATGCCCTTGGCCCCACCTTGATTGGGAGTCCACCCGCTCACCTTCACCCTCCCTTTCTCTCTCTACTCTCCTCAGTTGTTGGAGAGTGGTGGAAGCTTCGGAAAGGGGAGAGCTTGTTGTTGAAAAATGGTGGGAGTTATGAAGAAGGGAGATTTGATTGTGGAAGGTTGAAGGAAGTTATGAGGAGGGAGATGGGTTGTTAGGAATTGAAGAAAGTTATGAGGGAGAGAGGGTTTGTTGTTGAAAAAATGGAGGATTTGTGAGAGAGAGCTAGAGTTTATTTCCTTAGAGTTAGGCCCCTTGGCCTTATGTTTCAAGGAATTCCCAAAATAGCCTCTTAGAGCTTCTATTGTTGTTGTGGTGGCCCCAGCACTCCTGTGGCCACCAAATTTGATGTGTTCGTGTCTCATGGCCCAATGAGGGGCCATAAAAAATTTGGAAACAATCGGATGAACGGATATGGGATCTGAGTAAGCGATCCTGATCTTTAAATGGCCCTGTAAGGTCCATTCCGGTCATTGTAGCAGTTCTAGTGGTCCCATGGCCATAAAATTTATAGGATAGGTGGTTCATGGTCAGATGAAGGATCATACAAATTTTGGGGTCGATTGGACATTTGGTTTGATCGTACGGGTCCGATGTGCGATCAACGGTTACCGTGCCATGATCGGAGCCCAGGTTTTGTTGACGGGCGTAAGCCCGTACATTAGACCTTCACCGTAAATTTAGAAGAAATCCGACGGCTGAAAAGCCCGGAGTCTCGATTTCATTTGCAAGTGCCAGATTTAAATTCTGGCATTGGTGGGGTGCATTTGGCCAGTGCCAGATCCCAGTTCTAGGTGTCCACTGGGTCCGTAATCCGCGATGGGCCACAAGCCCAGTGAGACTTATGGTTCCATAAAGTTTTATAATTTTTCGACCTTCCTGCGTCGCGGTATGACCCGCACGGGCTGTTACTAAGTATAAACGGTCATCTGCCTTGGCGGCCCGCATCTGGTCCTAATATGACCCATCTAGTCTACTCTGTTGGACTAATCCTATATTAATTTAGGTGTGGTACCCCACCACAAGTAGTTTTAAACGAACGGTCCTGCGGCAAGTCCTACGTAGACGCCCCAGGACGCAGTGCTGGTTAGATGAGATGTTATACGGACCTTACAAAAAGTTCACGGAAAAGGCTTTGGCAAGTTCAAATGGTTAAGATAAAGATTTAGGAATATATATATATATATATATCTCGAGTTGGGCCGAACTGAGACCTATTCGAATTTGGCCCAAGCTTAGTTCCGAGCTGAAGAAAATAGCCCATCTTGCATCGAACTTAATCCCCGATCAGGCCGAGTCAAGTGTGTACACCTCTATTCTTATCCCTTTTTGTAGGTCTCAAGTGATTTAAGGAGAAGGCCTAAATTCCCGCATGAACACATATAATAAATGTCCATCAATGTAAGTTATATAAACAAAAGTATCATATTTTATTCGAAGCATCTATGCTAGTACCGTAATTAGATCTGTCCAGTTTGATTGTTATCCAACACACTCCACCCCATGCAGATGTCAATGGAAAATATATTCCGTACATTTTTTTTGAAAGATCTCAATATAATAGGATTCTAAAAATATGGCAGATACAAAACTCAGGGTGGACACACTAACTAAACAGTGGGAACAGAAAACATCCACCGTTGAATACTTCCTGGAGCTGAACGTGATGTTTATATGACATCCAAACCGTTAATAACGTTGCTACCACTCAGATAAACTGCAGGAAAAAAAAAATATCATCCTTATAAAAAATAAAAAATAAAAAACTTCTGTCAACACCTGGCGTTCAATCCCCTCTGTTTCGTATGGTATGGCCCACGTGATTTCTTAATGTTTGATTTTGTAGAATCCTGGCCTATTGTGAATTTGTGATATTTCAAAACAGATAGATGGAATGGATCTGTCACTAGCATCTCCGTGGCCCCATAAAGCCCCATGCCTATCTGGGGCTATGTGGGGCCCACAGGAATGTATGTGACAAATCCACTCTGTCCAATCTATTTTGCAGGACATAACAGGATAAGAATCTTAAATTCAGTCACATCCAAAATTCATGTGGCATGGCCCACATGAATAAGTGGGGATTGGATGTTTGTGGTGATAGAAAATTTGTACCAGGTTGATATTTGTGCCTACAATTTATCTGAGTGGTAATAATCCAATGAACGGTTTGGATGGGATATAAACATCATGGGTTGCGTAGTGCAGTGTTGCCTCTTTAGAGTTACAGGGGACTCAGTTGCGTAGTGTAGCACACAGCACCGTTGGTACTGTGTGCCACTACCGGAAAAAGCTGAGTAGGCCTTACAACGATGTATGTATATTATCCACACCGTTCATCCGCTATGAAGAATCATTTTAGAGCATGAACTCAAAAATGAGAAGGATCCAAATCTCAGGTGAACCACACCACAATAGTAGTAGTGATGGAATGCCCACCATCAGAAACTTCATGGGGGATATATAAGTTTTAAATGGAGCTGATATTTCTAATTTCCCTTCATACAGATACGTGTGACCTAATCAACATGTCGGATGCAAAATAAACATTACAATTGGCCTGAGGAAGTTTTCAATGGTGGTTATTCAATCAACACTTCTTTCCTATAGTGTGGTCCACATGAGATTTTTATATGTTTCGTTTTTTTAGATAATTCCCTATAAAGAGCTGAAAAAAATAATGAAAGATGTAGGTAAAAACATACATCATAGTGGCCCCACAGAACTTCCCAAGTAACACACAACACCCATGTGCTACACCACGCAGTCCGAGTCCAGTTATTTGACACTCTGTACGAGTAGGACGGTTGATACGCGGGCTCTCATAAATACACACGTGGCACATACAAACTCAAACTAAACCGACTATTTTTTGGAATCCAATGTTGAGATAAGACCATTTAGAATTTATTTATTTCAGCCGAACAATAAATGTTCACTAATCCTATAGTGCCCATCAAATAAGCGTAAGTTTTTGGTTAACAAAGCATTCAAACTGGGGCCCATATTTTGAAAGTTCAATTAATGACTTGTGTCCCATAACACGATTTCCAAGTAATTTCCTAGCGCCTGCGTATCATCCATCACACTCGCCAGAGTATCAATGCTTGCAAAGCCTACCATCTTCTTTGCAACCGTCCATTTGTTAATTGGACTCAATCGCTATGATTTCGGGACATGTTACAGCCATAACAAAGCCGGCATTTGGACGGTTCTGACGTGTATGTATATCTGCCACGTGTGCAGAGGATGGGTGGCTACAATTAAAAATACGGAAATAATAATCCACTGGTCCCTGAATACTATAAGTTGTGGTGCTCGTAGCTGCAGAGGGACACATGGATGTTCTGCAATCAAATGATCTGGACTGTTAATTTGGTCCGGCCCATTTTTATGGGTCACTAGATACAGAAGTTCAATTTATCAGATGATCCTAACCATCAGAGCAATAGCCAATAAAACGGACGTTGAAGATTGGCTTATGGAAAGAAGTATGATTAATCATTCATTTGATGAGGCTTTCATGGATTGATTATGGTTGAAAGGATCATTTTGAAATGACAATCCTAAAACTTACATTCATGGCTAGGAAAACGATGGCTATAAAAAGGAAGGCCAGATTTCCGATGGATGGGAACATCCAATCGGTGCGGTCTATTCATCCGACCAATGATGCATGGGCTGTACTTAATGGACAGTCCAGATTGATTGAATCGATTATGGGATTGGTTGCACTATCACTTATATCATATGTTGTAAGCACACCAAATCTAGCTTGAGTGGCCCATCTGATCTTGATTAAAAATGGACGGATAAGAAAGTCCAGTCGCTATCATGTTTTAGATAATGGCCCACCGGATGAACATGTGCGTGTGCGTGTGCGTACCCACGTAAGACGTCCTCACATCCAAGGAAAATAACTCACGTCCGGACGTATGGCAATTTCCGTACGGTCGAGCTCGAGGAGCTGTGTGGGGTCCACCATGATGTGTAACTGCCATCCAATACGTCCATTAAACGCAACCCAATGCCTAGGTCTAAAATTCATCATTATCCATAAATCAGGTGGGCCGAACCAAAAGGAACAGTGGGGGACACTGGGAAGGAGGACGCCCACCATAGAAAAGTCCGAATGGATTGTACAGTCTAGGATGTTTTGTACCTTCCATCCGACCTACTAATCAGGTGCCCCCATCAAGGTGAAAGGCAACAGTAAAATTAGGCCATTTTTGGAACTCATGTGGGCCACACCACATGAACATGTGTTTTAGGAATTATTCCACATTGCTCCCTAACGTGTGTCCGAAATGCATTTTTTATCAAGATGATTGTTGGTCTTTACTGCAAAAATGAGAAGATCCACCAGATCTACAGTTTGGATTTCACACAGCATCACGTACGGGCCAAAAACAGCTCGGACGTACGGTAACTGCCATATGTTCCGACGTATCTGACCATTACCCAAACAGGGATCTGACATTGGATCCTGCCCCTGGTCTCGGACCGACGGTGTTCGTTTTGGATGACACTGCGATGATGAAAAGTATGAGAGCATCTAGCGAGAAAGTATTCATATAGTATGTGTGGGGCCCACACCTGTCGGTGGGTTGGTGATGATGTACACGTTGAAAGTGGGTGTTGGTGGTGTGGGACCCAACCTCTATTTATGCACTGGCCGAGCGGGCTGGTTCATAAGCATGTACTCACAAGTTGTACACGTGGCATATGAGTAACTCGGATTAAACCTCTTGTGGGACCTTCCATAGTTGGACATATTCATAAAATCAGATTAATTGAATGATCCTGACTGTAATATGTGCTTTGAATTCGGACCGTGGACTGGTTTTCATTTCGACCATCCATTAAATGTTCATCAATCATTCAAATAAAATATCAGTTCAGGTGTAGAATTTCCTTGTCACCCTCATAAAAGTTGGGTCCATGACTTTGACGGTTTAAGTTGAGTTACATTAACTAGTGGGAACATAGTTCGTAGTGCATGTGTAGGAATTATCACACTCTGCCGGAGTATCGACATTCTTTCGTGAGTCTAGAAAGGGCAGCCCATTGCGTGGTGTGAGACAAACCACCGACCTCCGTGGTTTGTTGACGTCACCAAGTTCTGTGGGCCCCAAAATAATGTATGTGATATATCTACACCGTCCATCCATTTGGAAAGATCATTTTAGATCATGATACCAAACATGAGACTGATCCAAAACTGAAATATACCGCACCATAGAAAGTAGTGTGAATAATGATTGCCACCGTTGAAAATTTCCTACGGATATCATGATGTTTATTTGTCATCTAACCTGTTCACAGGATTGCAAAGACTTATATGAAGGGGAAAAGCAACTATCAGATTGATCCAAAACTTCTGTGGCCCTCAAGAAGTCTTGGATAGTAAAAGTTCAATCCCCACTGCTTTATTTTGTGTGGTCCACTTGAGCTTCAGATATGCTAATTTTTTGGGATCATGCAATAAAATGATCTCATAAATGGATGGACGGTGTGAATATAACAAATACCTCATATTGAGGCCCACATAACTTGGTAACGTCGACACGCCACGGAGGTCGGTGGTGTGCTGCACACCACGCAATCCGTTTCCTTAGGAAAGAGGTCGTGCGCGTCGATTGCAGCGGAAGCTGATCTACTGAGAATGGCATTTTTGTGGCTATCGATTGTATATCTTACACGTGGCACATCTTTGTGAACATCTAAACCAGGCATCGTGGTTAAGTGGCGACTAATAAAGATTCCTTGGATTAGATCATCAGCACCATCTAATAATTGACCCTACTCTGGGCATTTGTATGCTGCCTCTTAAATAGTTATAACCGTTGAAAAATTGTAAATTTTGTATTGTGGCCCATTCACTATCTGACCTATCACTTGAACGATTTAGATCTAATCCATGTATGACACATGTGCGGAAATGACATGGAGACACTTGAACCTGCCCCAAAGTACCACTATCTGATCCTGGACACTAGTATATGAAGAACATACTGGTTTTTCAGTTCGTACCGGTGAACCCATGGTTTCAGACCGTTGGTTTCTTGAGCCCACCATAGATTTATATGCCTCCTCGACAGCACTCCATGTGGCTAGCAAATAATCAGTTCGAAAAACAAAATACAAAAAGAATCTACGTTCATGTTGAAAGAAAGGCCAAGATTGGAAACAGAACCTTACAATCTATCATGTACGGGGATATGGTCAATCCACCACAAGACGCATCAGATCAACGATCTGGATAACTTAAACATGTACCCCACTTGTAGAAACTGAAAAATCCATGTATAGCATGCAACAGTGCAAATCCTCGGGTCGAGGATCAAATAATTTCTCTTACTTAAGTTGTTCCACACCCAATATGGCCAGATCAGTACCGTCCAACTGATAGGTCACGTAAAAAAAATCCGAGCATACTGACTTTAACTCATTTGTCTATTTACTTCCTTTTCAACAATTACTCCAAACTTTTCCTGACCGTCCAAATCCAAGCGATAGATCAGATTGTTATTGACCTCCAAAAGGATAAAATTTGTGTGCTATGTGTGTGTGTGTGTGTGTGTATATATATATATATATTATATATATATATATATATATATATATATATATATATATATATATATATATATATATATATATATAATCCAAGAGATGGCACACTAATCGGACAGTCCTGATCATCACCCATGTGGACCAATCAACATATTTTCGGTTAACTACCGTTACCATAGTGGCACACGAGGTGTACCGAACCTTAAATGCAATGGCGTGGAGTGCACCCTAAGGCGTGTATTCTATTTGTAATAAAGATGTAAAGCCCGTCAGTTAACTTTCTAACGAAAGAAGAGATGATATGCTTTTTGTCTAAATACCCGTCAGTTTACCTTCCATGAAAGGGAAGGGACGATGATGATAGGCCTCTACACCTCAATGAAAGGTAAAATCATTGTCTTCTTGTACGCAAAATATCTGAGCCGTTGAAAAGTCTGGCAATTGAGTGCAAAAAAAAAAAAAAAAGGAATTGGATTGGGATTTCTTTTGCACCCAATGATATTCAAGGTGGGGCGAACTTTTTGATGGCTCCGATCCTGCCTTCTTATTACACGTCCGCCGTTTTTTAAAAAAATTTATCACTGCTCCTTGACCTAACCAAGAGATTTGCTGGATCTACACGCGTGCAATAAAGCCCATGTGCACACCACACATGTGGGAGCATGTTACAATAGGCTGTACATCCAATCCACCCATCAGAACTGAACCACAATTCTGCTGCCCTAGTCCAAGAGTCAGGTTGATCCATTGGTCAGGTGGGCCACAGTTACCAAACAAATGCACGACTATGAAAATCTTTGCAGAAGTTTTCTAACCCATGCTCCTGGTTCCAGTAAGGGATTGTTGACACTATGGTTCGGTTTCTTTCACACGTAGTGTGTGTGGGCATGCCATAATTCATGCAACGGCAATATCCAAACCTATCAACTTGGACCCTAAGTTGAAATAAGCAAATACTTCTTATGCAAGTTGTGTATAACTAGATTATAAAAGGATTGGTCACTCGTGCAGATACTCACAAAATTTAATAATAATTAGTTGATAATCAAAAGGTGAGATTTTTCCTTTGAAGATGGGTTACTTTTTGACTTTCACAAGAATAAACTTTTAAATTACTAATGCAATCAAACAAAAGACAAAACTTACAATCGATCAATAGGAATAATTGTAAGAACGCATATCTTAAAAGAACCGTGTGATATATAGGATAAGAACAAATCCAATATATGAGTATAGATTTCGATTTCGATTACAATTAAATATTATAGCTAAGAATTATTGTTACTCCTATACTAAGTTGACATAAAAGATAAATTGATAGATTTGGTTTGACTGACTGTTGTGTTGGATTGGTTAAGTTTTTCTCTGTTGGGTTCCTCTTCTATTTATATAGTTTTGTTCTAGCTTGTTTTTCCATATCCTCTTCTATTTATATAATTGTAAGAATGCATATCTTAAAAGAACTGTGTGATATATAGGATAAGAACAATTCCAATATATGAGTATAGATTTGGATTACAATTAAAGATTATAACCAAGAATTATTGTTACTCCTATATTAAGTTGACATAAAAAATAAATTGATAAATTTGGTTTGACTGGTTGTTGTGTTGGATTGGTTGAGTTTTTCTCTGTTGGGTTCCTCTTCTATTTATATAGTTTTGTTGTAGCTTGTTTTTCCATATCCTTCTTCCATTACTGTAATGATTGCGGTAGTCGAAATTTTGTTTAAGGAAAAGTCTTTCTAGATCATTTTCTTATTTACATTTTTTTTTTTGTTATATTTCTTTTCACGATAGTTCCTCTTTTGTCAACAAAGACTTTGTTCCCCTCGGTCGCCTTTTGTATCTTGAACAACTTACCACATTTTTCTCTTTACTTGTAACTCGACCACAACACTCCGTCGGCCATCCCCTAACGTGTAAAATTAGATTTATACTAGCTAGCTATAATACTGCAAAAAGTGCTCCAAGTATTTTAAAGATCTTTTCATTTAATTTATATTTCTCATGTGATACAACATGTTACCCTCTTATTGGCTTTCCTACAATGACTAGAAAAACGGTACAACATTGCCGTTTAGGGAGCTTGTTTATCTGGACTTTGCTTTGAAACGACCATGGATGTATGTGCATTCACTCATCTTTTGCATTTTAGGGAGCTTGTTTATCTGGACTTTGCTTTGAAACATCCACATCCCTTTACTCTACTAAACAAGACTAGTAAGGCATATTCCACATTCATTGCTTTCCAACATGAATCTCGAGATGAGGTTGATGAACGATAATGTACGACTTTCCTTTTGATGTAAATTTGTCGATTCCTGTTATGCATGAGTGCTCTGCAAATCACCAAGGATTATAAATTCTTATGGCCGATGAGCTCACTCAACGAAGTTAATTTGCCATTGCGCTTTTTATGCTTAACCACCTTTACCGTAGCATGTATGAAGCAACTACAAATGGATTTTACCACTCTAGTGGGCCTATCTTGCTTGCCCAGATGTGGTTTTATGAGTATTTTGGAGTAAAGTTTATTTAATGTATTTCAGTAGGGATATATTTTTCTTCCTTCGGACATAACAACATCCTCTATCCCAAGATGAATTATTCTTTTACTGAGTATATGAACTTGTTTATTTATTTTACTCTTGATAAGTTCAATCATTCACTTTTCTCTTTCAAAGATAAAGACTTGACCTGATGTAGTTTCTTGAAGACTATGAGTCGACCGACATCGAGATGATAAGCCTCAGAGATGTGGCTTGAAAAAGTTATTTAATCTACAGAGACTTACCAAATGACATCACTACAGATAAAACTGTTAATACCAATGCTAACATTGAACAATATTGCCCCAATCTTCTTGCTCCTCAATTTAGTTTGGCTCAAGGTATTCCTTTCCCTTTCATTCATCGAACTTACAACTAACCTTGACTTATCGACCGGTCGCAAACTCAGTATCACCTTTCAAACTCTCCACAGAGGTTTTGATTCTATAAGCTCATCTTGCATGCTCACTTTCTTCACCAACTATCCGCAACAACTGGAATCATTCTACTTCTGGTGGAAAAACTACTATTAGAGCCTGATCAATGAGTCTCATGAATTAATTATTGACTGACTTTCTTCTTTCTCAAAGGTAGAGAAATATATGGCTAAGAAAAAGAAAACAAATAAAGAAAGCACCAAGAAATTAACTGCTCCTCAGTCGGTCATGTCTCATATTCAGAAGAAAACATGATAAAAGAAAACGATCTTAGTTGCATCTACCTCCCAGCTCCAACACTAATAAAACGGTTGAACTTTTTTCTCATTAATAAAAATGGTTGATCCATCTTAACCTGAATTGAAGCATAAGAAGACCATGATGGTAGGTCCAATTAAGATGGTTCCAGCTACCGCTTCAATCCCAGCGCCAACAACTCCTTCAACCATTTTGAAGGTTTATGAACTTGGTGTTGCGCAGCACGCCAACAACGCAGTGGACCGAGATCCAATCTCAGGCCTCACCCACAAATGATAAACGGAAAGAAATATAAACTAGAAACAAATCAAAGTAATCCAAACAAACCACAAGACAAGATATAGTGGAAAAACTCCAAACTAGGGTAAAAAATCACGGATGCAAACTTCCACTATGAAGAAACAAAGATTACAAGGTAAAATACTAACCTCTCCCTTGGAAGAATAGAAAACCCTGAGCCCACACCTTTAGAAATATTTTTCAATATTTTTCATTCCTTAGAATACCCTAAAAAAATCCTAGGAACCCCTATTTATAGTTTAGGCAACTTCCCTTCCACATCCTGGTTGCGAAAGGACTCAAATCCGCAGTTTCGCGGAACAAACTGCGTAACCTACAACCAGTCCTGGCTCCGCTACTACCGATCATAGGCCCCTACGACCAGTCCTAGGCCCTGAGAAAAAAACAGCACAACTCACTGGACTTTGAGTCGTGCCAAGGCTCGAACCCACGATCGGTCGAGTGCCTCCCACGACCAGTCGTGGCTCCCCCACGACCGGTCGAACACGCCCTACGACCAGTCGTAGCCGTCCTACGACCGGTCGAAGGCGGCCCAATGTGGCTCCATATTCTCAATAATCTCCCACTTGGAGACACATTGCCATAAACCTTCGTCTTCTTCATCCGGAGTGCACCACCTCCCCGTCTTCAAGCCTGAAGACCAATCAAAGCTGAACAGAGCTTCAGCTTCTCCCTTGTGACCACCTTGGTCAACATATCTACAGGATTCTCACTTGTATGAATCTTCTCCAGAATAATCGATCCATCTTCCAGTAACGAACGTATGAAGTGATATTTGATGGCAATATGCTTGGTCCTTGAATGAAAGGCTGAATTCTTAGCTAAGTGTATTACACTCTGACTGTCACTGTACAGCTTGCAATCTACTTGCTTCTTACCCAACTCTTCCATAAAACCTTGCATCCACACCATCTTCTTGCATGTTTCTGTAGCCGGAACATATTCTGCTTCTGTCGTACTGATAAATACTATCTTCTGTAACTGAGAGACCCAACTGACTGCAGCACTGCCCAGAGTAAAGACATAACCTGTAGTGCTTCTTCTGCTGTCGATATCTCCTGCCAAATCTGAATCCACGTAGCCTTGCAGCTTGATTTTCGATCCACCATAACACAGCCCTACATCCTTAGTACCCACAAGGTATCTGAGGATCCACTTTACAGCTTCCCAATGTTCCTTCCCTGGGTTGTTCATGAACCTACTAACAACTCCCACTGCTTGAGCAATGTCTGGCCTCGTGCTCACCATAGCATACATGAGACTCCCAATCACTGACGCATATGGGACTTTGGCCATGTAGTCTCATTCCTCCTGCGTCTTTGTACCTTGCTCCTTATATAGTTTGAAGTAGTTGGCTAATGGAGTGCTAACCGGCTTAGCACCTCCCATATTGAATCGATCAAGTACCTTAACTATGTACTCTGCCTGTGACAAAACCCGTTTCTTATTTTCCCTATCACGCTTTATCCTCATGCCTATGATTTATTTTGCAGCTCCTAAATCCTTCATGAAAAATTCTTTAGACGGTTGTCTTTTGAGATCTGAGATGTCCTTCATGCTTGAACCGGCAACAAGCATATCATCAACATACAGAAGAAGGATAATGTATGACGTATCAAACTTCTTCAAGTAACAACAGTGGTCTGCATGACATCTTCTAAAACCGTTTCCCGACATGAAACTATCGAATTTCTTGTACCACTGCCTCAGGGCCTGCTTCAGGCCATATATACTTTTCTTTAGTCTGCACACCTTGTTCTCATTACCTGGTGCCACATATCCTGTCGGCTGATGTATATATATTTCTTCTTCAAGATCCCCATGAAGAAAGGCTGTCTTAACATCTAGCTGCTCTAGATATAAGTTCTTTATAGCCACTATACTCAAGACCATACGAATCGTAGACATTTTCACCACAGGTGAAAATATTTCGGTGAAATCGATACCTGCCTTCTGTTGAAACCCTTTTACAACCAGCCTCGCTTTGTACCGTTTCGAACCATCATGCTCCTCATTCAGTCTGTAAACCCACTTGTTATGAAGAGCTTTCTTACCCTTATGTAGAGTGACTAGCTCACATATACGATTAGACTCAAGAGAGTCCATCTCCTCATCCATGGCTTGCTCCCACTTAACCCGTGTATCTGACTGTAATGCCTCTTCAAAACACTCTAGCTCACCATTATCTGTCAGCAGTAGATAATGTAAGGAGGGTGAGTATCGGACCGTGGGTCTCCTCTCCCGAGTAGACCTCCTAACAACCGGTGTTTGTGGCTCTGCCTCATAATATTCCTGTGCACGATCATCCTGTGGCGCTGTAACACCCGTGTCCGGTAACTCTTCCAACTCTACGAATTCCTTTTTCTTGGCCTTATTTTCTTTCACACTGTCCTTATGCATCACTTTTTCGTTGAAAACTACGTCCTTGCTTCTGATAATTTTCTTATTTTCTGCATCCCAAAACCTGTAGCCAAAATCATCCTGCCCGTAGCCTATAAACGTGCACCTCCTGGACTTCGCATCTAGATTGTTTCTGTGCTCTGCATCAATGTGAACATATGAAGTGCAACCGAACACTCTGAGATGTGTAAGGTTCACTTCTTTCCCAGTCCACGTTTCTCCTGGTAGCCCACCATCCAATGGTGCTGAGGGACTTCTATTGATAAGATATACGGTAGTATTCACAGCATCTGCCCAAAAGGTCTTGGGCAACCCTACATGTAACCTCATGCTCCTAGTGCGCTCAAGGATGGTCCTGTTAATGCGCTCAGCCACACCATTCTGCTATGGTGTCCTTGGAATCATTTTCTGATGTTTGATTCCACTTGCTGCATAATACTCCTCAAACCTCTTATCACAATATTCTCCCCCATTATCAGATCTGAGACACTTTACTATTTTACCTGTCTCGTTTTCTACCATAACTTTTCACTTCTTAAACGCATCAAATACATCAGATTTATGCTTTAAGAAATAAACCCACAGTTTTCTACTAGAATCATTAACTAAGGAAACAAAATAACGTGAGCCACCAAGAGATGATACCTGTGCCGGTCTCCACACGTCAGTGTGAACAAGCTCCAATAGATGCATCTTTGGAGCGCATCCTGTCTTCTTGAAGCTTATCCTCTTCTGCTTATCATATATGCAGTCCTCACAGAATTTCAAGTCAAAAGACTTCAGCCCTGGTAGCTTCCCTTTTGACAACAGCACTTTCATCCCTTTCTAACTCATATGTCCCAACCTCAGATGCCATAACTGCCCATTTACTCCAGTTGACGCGACTGAGAGTGAACCATACAATCCTGAAGTCACGTACAAACTACCTACCTTTTTGCCTCGAGATATCACCAAGGCACCTTTTGTGATCTTCCAGGAATCACTAGTGAATGTCGTCATATAACCGGTATCGGCCAACTGCCCCACTAAGATCAGATTCCTTCTCAAACTCGGTACATGTCTGACATCCTTCAGTTTTAAAACCGTTCCGTCTTTCTGATTGACGTGAACGTCACCCTTTTCAATAATACTGCACGGCTCATCATCACCCAGGTAGACTCTCCCAAAGTCACCTGACACATAATCATGCAGAACTTCCTTACATGAAGTGGCATGAAACGAAGCACCCGAGTCTATAACCCAAGACTCATTCCTCGCATCAAGAGACAAGATCAATACCTCTGTGTCGCTCTCCTCAGACAGATTCACTGAATCCTTTCCGCCTTAAGAGCTTCCATCTTGTTTCTTAAGCGCCCTGCAATCACGTTTCATGTGCCCCTTCTTGTCGCAATGCCAATACCCTTCTTTATCTTTCGGTCCCTTGGACTTCTCCCTCGACTTAGAACGCCCGTGTTTATTGCCTCCTCTGTTCTGCGATCTTCCTTTTCCTTCAACGTTTAGAGCATTCCCTGAATCCCTTGAAACTCCTGATGCCTTCCTTCTAGATTCTTCGCTGAGAATCAGACCGGCCATATCATCAAATTTTAACTTTGTCGACCCTGAAGAATTGCTTACAGCAATCACCAAACTATCCCAATTGTCTGGCAGACTAGATAAGATCAATAGTGCCCTGACCTCATCCTCAAAAACGATGCCAACGGATTCCAACTTGCTCGTGACTGTATTGAACTCGTTTAGATGTTCAACCACGCTCCCACCATCTGACATCTTCATGTTGAATAGCTGTTTCATAAGATGAACCTTGTTGGATGCTCAGGAATTTTCATACATGGTGGCTAGGGCTTCCATTAATTCTTTTGTCATTTTTATCTTGGATATATTAAAGGCGACGCTCTTAGACAAAGAGAGTCGGATCGTTCCTAAAGCCTTCCTATCCAGTAAAAACCATTCATCATCTGTCATCTTTTCTGATTTCTTCTCTTTTCCTTCTAGAGGAATATAGAGGTCCTTCTAATACAGATAATCATCCATCTGCATCTTCCAGAAGGCAAAGTTTGAACCATCAAACTTCTCAATTTTAGTTTTTTCATCTTCCGCCATCGCTCCCAATAGAACTAAACCAATAGCTCTGATACTAGTTGTTGTGCAGCACGCCAACAATGTAGTGGGCCGAGATCCAATCTCAGGCCTCACCCACAAACGATAAACGAAAAGAAATATAAACTAGAAACAGATCAAAGCAATTCAAACAAACCACAAGACAAGATATACGTGGAAAAATCCCAGACTATGGTAAAAAACCACGGATGCAAACTTCCACAATGAAGAAACAAAGATTACAAGGCAAAATACTAACCTCTCCCTTGGAAGAATAGAAAACCCTAAGCCCACACCTTTAGAAATATTTTTCAATATTTCTCATTCCTTAGAATACCCTAGAAAAACTTTAGGAACCCCTATTTATAGTTTAGGCAACTTCCCTTCCGCATCCCGATTGCGAAAGGACTCAAATCCGCAGTTTCGCGAAACAAACTGCGTAACCTACGACCAGTCCTGGCTCCGCTACGACCGGTCGTAGGCCCCTACGACCAATCCTAGGCCCTGGGAAAAAAACAGCACAACTCGCTGGACTTTGAGTCGTTCCAGGGCTCGAACCCACGACCGGTCGAGAGCCTCCCATGACCGGTCATGGCTCCCCCACGACCGGCCGAACACGCCCCACGACTGGTCGTAGCCGTCCTACGACCGGTCGAAGACGCCCCAATGTGGCTCCATATTCTCAACACTTGGACCTCTCATAGCTCCTCACCCTGCTCTGCTGCAACATTTGATCAATCTGCTACAAGTATTTCCTCTTTGGCCATAGCTATTGTAAACTTTGAAAAATATTATAAAACAAAATTTTAGCCAACCATTCCACCTTCAAAATATTCTTAGGAGATGGAAGAGGCATATATGAGACATAAAGATACTCATTTCAATAGAGTATTTAATAAATGACAGAGTAAAAAAGAAATATTAAATGACCTAATCTTCATTTTGATTGATATTTGAAGCCATATCATCTTAATCCTCCTCATTTTTCTCATTCCAATCGAGTTTTGGCTTTGATCATCGATTATACCAAAATTTCATGAGCGGTCGACTAATTTACGACCATTGTTGTTCGGTCAGATTTAGGTGGATGTTATTTTAACCTTTTGCTCTTTTCCTTTATAATTATCTTGCAATCATTCGTACTTACTTTTTCCCATTTTTCATAATAACCAGGGAATTCTTAGCCTCTGAAAAATTAATCCATGTTTCAATTCCTCAAGCGAGACATATATTCCTGACACTTTGGTCGACGTCGCTTAATCCCCCGGAGAAAGACTTGAAGTTTCTAACTTAAAAAGGACTACGAGCAATGTTCGTCGATCAGAAGATGGAATGAAAGGTCAAACTCAAGAGGAGGTAATGACATACTAGCCAGTGGAGTCATTCAGTCTTCTTTTACAATCAATAATAGCATCACTCACACCTAATCAGGATCATGGGGTAGTAGAATTGGTTGTGATGACAACACTATCTTTCGTTAAGCTTGCTCCGTTTACATACCTGACCGATTAAGAAGCCCTTGGCCCAGTCGATGAACATAAAATTATTCTTTTGAACGAAGTATAAGTACTTGAAGTGGAAACACCTCGACCAGCTGAAGCTTCTTTTAGATGAGGTACAAAATTTCTGGTGGTCGACGTGTCATGACCCAAATTTTTTAAAAGGCGGATATTCCAAGTTCTATTGTTTTCTTAAGTGTGGCCCATTTGAACTTTGGATCGGCCTCATTTCTTTGCCCATGCCCTAACATGGGTGGACCAAAGCGATGGACGGTGTGGATTTGTCACGCCATTCTTATGGGCCCGCCTTCATTTTTTTAAAAAAAAAGTGATGTGCTGGTGCACGTTAACTGAGAAATCCAATCCACCTTTCCAATAATCTCTCTCTCCTCCTCCTTTTTCTCCTCCATTCGCCACAAGAGCCGCTACCACACCCATTTGAATTGTACACCGTCCATCAGGGTTCAAGCGCCTTAAGGACTATATGTCGATGATGACAACTTCAAGGACGCATGTGTAAGATACCAAGAAGATCACCTCAGTGACCTAAATATGCAAGATGGGATCCTTTTCTAGGGGAATCGATTGTGCATCCCTAAAAGTTCATTAAGGGAACAGATTATCCAAGAGTTACATGGAGGTGACCTTAATGGACACCTTAGGAGAGACAAGACACAAGCTCTTATGAAAGAGCGGTATTGCTGGTTGCAATTGGTACGTGATGTGAGAAAAACAGTTCAACGTTGTTATGTTTGTCAGACCTTCAAGTGGCAATCTTAGAATACGGGCCTCTACACCTCGTTACCCGTGCCTAATGGCCTTTGAAAGGATTTATCTATGGACCTTATGCTTGGTCTCCCACGAACATAATGCGACATGGATTCGATGTTTATGGTAGTAGATCATTTTTCTAAGATGACACACTTTATCTCATGCAAAAAGACTCTCGATGTAACACACGTGGTGAATCTATTCTTCAGAGAGGTAGTGCGGCTATATGAGGTTTTCAAAACTATTACTTTTAACTGTGACACAAAGTTCATTAGCCACTTTTGACGGACTTTATGAACTCGATTTGATACACGACTTCAGTTCAGCAGTGCCTACCACATACAAACTGACGGGCATACTGAAGTTGTGAATCGTATGTTGGGAAACATCCTTCGATGTATTTCAAAAGAAAAATCGAAGCAGTTGGATTTAGCCTTGTATGAAGTGGAGTTTGCATTTAACAATATCGTGAACCACTCAACAGGGAAATTCCCATTCTAGATTATTTACGGACGAATGCCTCGCCACACACTTGACTTAGTCCCTCTGCCCAAGCTCCCAAGCATAAGTATTATAGAAGAACATATGGCAGATAGGATCGTGAGAATTCATGTGAAGGTACATACTAAGATATATGCCTTGAACGAAAAGTACAAGGAGCAAATGCACAAACATCGACTATAAAAAGTATTCAAGGTGGGTGACCACTTTATGGTCCATTTGCGCAAAGAAAGATTTCCGACAAGGACATACAACAAGTTGATGAATAAGAAGATTAGACCGGTACTAATCATTCGAAAAGATCAATAACAATGCTTATGTTGTTGATCTTCCAGATGACATGACGATCTCACGGACTTTCAACATCGCGGACCTGACCAAGTATCATGAACCAGAGCAGGACGAGTTCTTTTGAAGTGGAGGGGACTGATGTAGAGAGGGTCGCAGACAGTTTCATGGCCAAGATGGATCAGAAAAGGCCTGGTCAACGATAAAAGTGATCTGGACCGTCGGACCTTAAATAAAGCGTATCTCGCAATTCGGAATGAGTTATCGGATGTAAAATATATGATTTTGGGGTAGAACGAGCTACTTTAGCCACCCAACCCTACTATACTAGGTTGCGCAAGACAGATTTGTGAAATACCACCAGATCGGCGATCGTTTCCCTATTTTAATCCTATTTTTACTATAAATAGTAAGTTTTAGTTTGATTATAATTCTTCATCTGTTGGGCTTTAGGAGTTGTGCTCAACATGAAAAGAGCTTAGAATAATTAAGAAAACAACTTGGTGAAACCAAATAGGAAACTTACTATTTTTGGTCGAAAATCTTGCGCACTAGTAGACATCACGACCATTTATAAATAATAAGTTTACTATTTATAGTAAGTTGCGAATTTTAGGAGTTTTAGTTATAGTTTAATTCGGATTTCTCTCCCATTGCTTGGTATCCCTATTTAGAGTGTTGTGAACTCGTTTATTTCAATCATCAATCAATTTATGAATTTATTAGAATTTATTTATATTTTCTTGCTTTCTTTCCTTATGGATTCGAGACGTCTCTTGAGGAGTCCAGAGAAGTTTTGTAGATTCGAACAGTTATCCTCTTGAGGAAGATAGTGCTCGACCTCACGTCCTCCCCTGCATTAATGGGTCGTTGTGCTCATACCTCTGTAAATTGTTTTGTAGATACAAAGATGGAATAATGCGAGCAAGTTAGACAAGACGCTAGTTTTATTTTTGTTTTAGGAATAATTTGCATTTTAAATGATGATTTATTATTCAGTTTATTTTTATTCCAATGTAATAAAGATTTGATGATGGTTTAGTAAGCTTCCAATTAATGAAAATGGTTTATTATTTATTCTCTTTTAATTTAACTCTGATTATCTTGAAAATACATGAAAATTATGTGAGTTGCGTTATATATTTTGTTTAAGTACAACTAACAATCAGGGCTTAACACGACGTCTCTGCTCCTCTGGTCCCATTGGCCAATATTACTCATACCTTGTCTTCTTTTAAAGAACTGCTTATTATAGAAGACATCTTATCAAGCCTTCGTGCGTGATATCTTGGTGGCTGAGTCTCCTGCACCTTCATTAGAAAATCAATAGCCGCAAAGAAGAATTACGAGTCCTCGTTCATTTTGGTGCCGTTGACATCATTGTATTGGAATCGATCAAAAGACTTAACTTTCTCATTCGTCGGTATCAAACTCTCACTTGATTGGATGAGTCCCTGTCAATCCAATTAGCCACACTCTATGACTTTCTGAGTCGACGATAAAATTCAAGTTGAATAATATTCAATTATCTCTCTCAAAATGACTAAGATCACAACTTTTAAGGAGTAACTTGTTGTATATAGCAACTTGAAAGAGTCGGACGCATCCTTGACCGACCTAAAGGCTTAAATCTCGGTCATGGAAGATGAACTAAGATTGTTGAAGGAAGAATAAAGATTTTTCACCAAACGCAAATAAGGTCAGAAGGCTAAAATCAATTAACTGGGTGCCTTCATGTAAGAACACACTCTACTAATTGGTAAGATAGTGCACTCAAAGTCTAAAACCAAGGCTGCTCTCCATCAGCAAGAAGTCAAGCAGCCGAAGCTTCGAGAATCTATTATACTTCTTTTCTATTTCTTTTGAATTCTGATTGGTTTGTACTTGTCTACGACCAGTCTTGTAATTTTTTTTATCTTCAATACAATCAATCAAAATGCTTTCTTTTCATTTATATTACTTTCTCAAGTACTTAGGTTTTTTTTTTTTTTTTTAAGTACGCATAATTATATTAATGACTAGTACTATTCAATAGAATTTGTGCACCTATTCGTTTTTCTTTTTTAGGAAACATTTCATGCAATTAATTGAGCATTTCAACCATCATAATGCCTTGTCTTTAGACATAATTACTCACTATGAATGCTTATACAAAGGACTTTTTGGTACTTGTTACTATGCCATTCATAGTTCTCATTTTCCCCTCTTCAAAAATTCTTTTCTTTTTTCAAAATTCTCATTCAAAATGCTTATACAGAAGACATTGAAGTTTTCGCTCATTCCACCGTTCAATCAATCTTGTAGGCGGATTTGCTGAGGCTGGGGCCTCACTCAACACAGTCAGGCCGACGGTGTCATGCATTGCACGTTTGAAAATAGTTTGGTTGAGGTTACGTGGGGCATGGTGAGCCCACACAATCAAACGTCACCACGTTAGTCTCACCCAATCCGCTTCCACTGTTCTCACTCTCCACGGCATCCGTGCAGATTAGGTAAGGTAAGAGTAACGGCTGAGGCCCTGATTATGTGGTCCACCTCAGATATATGTTGTACATACATACCACCGTCCGTTTTGTCAGTTCATTTTAGGACATGCTTAAAAAATGAAATCACACGCGGACCACATGGTAGGGATTTAATTATCACCATTAAAAACTTCTTGGGCCCACCAAAGTTTTGGATCAGCTGCTAGTTTTCCCTGGGCGTTCAATCTCCTTTGTTTTCTTGTGGTGTGGTCCACTTGACATTTTGATCTGCCTTACTTTTGGGACTATTTCCTTAAATGAGCTGGCATAATGGATGGACGGCATGGATATACAACCTATACATCAAGGTGGCCCCACGGTCCGGGCCTCACCCCCTACTCTGTTGCCCCTGCCTCAGCTCAGCTGCACCGCCGCTGCCGTATCGAAGCGAGTGGGCTCCCACTCTAGTATTCTATTTCTGAATGAATACATCTACCATGCATTGCAAATTAGTGCGTGGGACATTAGCTGTTGCATAGTTGTTTTTTAAACGATCCAAACCGTTTATACGATGGGCCTCATACCGGATGTGAATTTCTAGAAAAAACCCACATATGAAAAGATTTCAAACATTTGATCATTGAAAGATTAACTAGATCGTCCATATTCATACTAAAAAAATAAAACGATTAAAAGGGCAAAATAATCCAAGATTAGTTTTGGTCTATTCCAACTCCCAAAATAATGCTCATCATATAAACGGTTCGGATCATGTAAATACGATTCCATATCCAAAAGAAAGTCCCAACGCATCCTACAATACATTGCGATATATTGTACCAAACCACTTCTTGCAACTCCTGGGATGTCATCCGTCCATCCAAACGGGTGGATGTACTTGCCGCTGAGGGATTGCTGCAATCCACGCCTAACAAAACAGGCCAGACTATAGGAGACCCCGGGATATGGCCCACGTCCCACTGGATAGAGGTGACGTCCCAAACACAAGCTCGGATAGTGTCCCACGATTAGTCCATCCCATGGAATTCCCAGCAATCCACTGGCGTAGTCATAATTACCTTAAATTTGATCCCATCCCTCCTAATGCCGTAGGATTCGCCCAGCCAAACAGGCCCTAAAAGTCAAAGATAGCAGTGACTGGGCTCATCGAATCTCTACCGTTGTCGGTGGCCCAGCTGCAAAAAGAAGGTGGGAGATCTTTTCTTAAAGATAAAGAACTTTATTACATTCCTCGATGCTTTTATCTACTAATAAACCGTGCAATAATCAAAAGATTACTTTAAAAAAACAAGGTCTGATTAAGTTAAATGGGAGATGCAACGGCTCAGATTTTGAGATATGCATCGGAGTAAACCAAAAGTGATATTTTCGATGAGATTGCAGAGAGAGTGTGGATTATATTTATTTAATTTCCCATATTATTCAAAGACTGGAATGGTTAACTGTATTGATTGAGATTATGCACTTAGGTGCTTGTTAAACAATCAAATCTACTTTTATGATGATTTGGTGGAAAATGGGTGGTGGTGGCCAATGGGCCGGGCTGGCTTCTGGGGCTTTAGCCATCGGCTCGACATGGGTCGGGCTCAGTCCTATAATAGAGGCCAGTAGGTTCAATATAGGCATGATTTTCAACCCCAATTATGAAATATGCTGGGCTATGCTTGAGTCTTAGGCTCAATGTGCCTAAAAAACTTATATCCAAGCCTAGTCCATGGTGGGTTAGGCAGAAAATCCAGATGGGCTGGCCTGGCCCAGTGAGAGCATGGTGCACATACATAGTAGCCCACTTTTGACCTATATCCACCTAAGTGCCTGTTTGGGTGCGTGGATTTGGAACCCCCGTGGATTTGAAATCCTCCTATTATATTTGACACCCTTGATCGGGAATCAACTTTAGTCTATGTATTTATGGGGGTTTGAATTTAATTACTAAATCAACTTTAATATCTCTAATTAGTAAATGTATGTAATGTTTGACACAATGGTTGTAATAAGGGCGCTGAAATATATGCTTTGCTCGAAAATGATGAAATTCCAACACTCTCAGAAGGGCCACAAGTACAAGATCATGTCCAAGTGACTAACCAACGATTTTTAATTGCTGAATTACATGAAAAATGTTTGGATGATGCTGATCATCATATTAATTATAGTAATGTGATTGATAATCTAATTGTTTTGGGATATCATTAGTGGGCTATGTGCCTAATAGAGTAATAGCCTAGTGACACACATGTTATACATGGAACTCTTGGAAGGATTTTAGATGTAATCCAAACTTTCACCATGGATTTTAAACCCCTCAAATTTGAAACCCCCAATTACTTTATGGTGCCAAACAACCAGGTGATTTGAAATCCCATCAAATCTCTCCAAATCTATGGTGCCAAACGATCCCTAAAAGCAACTGGGGTTAGCTACATGAATCCTATTTTGCCATTCTAATCTATTAGGATAATATCCTTATTAAACATATCATTAAAGTCTTTTCTTACTATCCACCTTATATTCTTTTCGACCGTCCACATTGTTGGGGATTTGCACTACGAAACACACATATCTAGATCTAGGATAACAATTCAATTGTAACAAGCAATTACAGGAGAACACAAAAATTTAACGTGGAAAACCCTTTCGGAAAAAAAACCACTGCACAAAGCGACCTAAATCCACTATGAAATAGAAATTACAAGAGAGAAAACTTACCTGATTCGAACAATCTCAAATCTCACCTTTACTACACCCTTTGATAACTCTATAACCCCTTTAGAAAGCTTTAGAATACCCTTTTAATACCTCTCAATCCCGCATACACCAATTTATATGAGTTTAGAAAGAAGTATAATTAGAATAGGAAATAAAAATTGTAAAATCTGCGTTTCCGCAGAAAATCTACGTAAAATCTTCGATGCCATCGAAGGTTCATCGATGTCATCGAAAATGGACCAAAATGTCCAACGACTAGGGATGAAAAATTCTGAAAATTCTCGATGGCATCGAGCAACCTTCGATGTCATCGACGACTGGCTTCAATGTCATCGATGACATCGAAACCTGGTCGATGTCATCGACAAACTAATAGACAAATTTAAGACATCTGTTCATAACAATTTCCACCATGTCTTCAATCTTCATCCGTGTAGCTTCATGTCCCCTTCTCTTGTCTCTACATCTCATCATAGCTTCATCAACGCTTCTCGTGTACACTCCGTCCTTCTTTTACACCATTTCCGAACCCAGAGAAGTTGTACAGAACTTGAACTTCTCTGTAGGAACGACCTTGGTGAGCATGTCTGCTGGATTCATGCTGGTGTGAATCTTCTCCAGTATTACACCTCCTTCCTCAAGCACCTGTCGGATAAGTAGTGATGAACATCAATGTGTTTAGTATGTGAGTGATAAATAGAATTTTTAGCCAAATTGATAGCGCTCTCGCTATCACAGTTAACTGGCATGACCTCCTGTTGAAGTCCCAACTGATTTATTATGCCCCTGAGCCAAACACCTTTAAATACTTCCATCATTGCCATATATTCTGCTTCGGTCGTAAAAAGAGCCACCACGGACTGAAGCTTTGATATTCAACTGATTGTTTCATCCGATAATACAAACGAGTATCCTTAAGTAGACTTCTTGGAATCTATACTACCTGCATAGTCGGAATCCACATACCCTACCAACTTTGTCCCTGTTTTCTCAAAAGTTAAGACGTAGTCTTTCGTACCTCGAATGTATCGAATTAGCCATTTCACCTCTTCCCAATGTTGCTTGCCGAGGTTTGACATATATCCGCTCATAACATTGACTGCCTGTGAAATATCCGATCTTGTACAGACCATGTCATACATTAAACTACCAACCGCATTCGAATAAGGCACATAAGACATAACCTACTTTTTCTCATTTGATTTAGGACATTGTTCTCAGGAAAGCTTGAAGTGAGCCGCGTAGGGAATGCTCACCGGCTTTGCTTGGTCTATCCAATACCTGATCAACACCTTTTCAAGGCATTCTGCCTGTGATACCAAAGCCTGCTCTTCTTCCTGTCTCTATGAATATCTATGTCGAGAACCCTCTTTGCAGCCCTCAGATCTTTCATATCGAATGTCCTTGATAACTAAGTCTTCAGTACGTTGATTTCAGACATATCATGATAAGCGATCAACATATCATCAACATACAGTAATAGGATGATGAATTTTTCATCACTCAGTGTCTTATAATAGACACAGTGATCGTATTCACTCTGAGTAAATTCTTACTCACCATGAAAGAATCAAATTTTTTATACCACTGCCTATGCGACTGTTTCAGGCCGTATAACGACCTCATTAACTTGCAAACCTTTTTCTCTACCCCTTTAAGTTCGTAGCCCTCTGGTTGTTTTATGTAAATCTGCTCTTTCAATTCCCCGTGCAGGAATAGTCTTAACCTCCATCTATTCTAGATTGAGATCGTATTGGATAACCAACACCAACACAAATCTAATAGACACCTGTTCACACCCCAAGTATAGGGCTGTGATGTAATAATAAACTCGGTGAGACCAAGGTCGAATCCCAAGGGACTGATACCTGTACGTTATCTGAGACTAAGTAGAACTAGAATTAGACTAAGATGAAATCTAAATCAAATAAATTTAAGGAGTAATGGTGAAATATTTATATAAAATTTAGAGAGATCAAAGTTAGAAAATTAGGGATTCAGAGGATCCACTTGTAGATATCAAAGAAATCTTATGCTTGCTTTAGGAACTCAACTTGACTTAAGAGTCCCATCTTCATCTAGTTGAAGGGTGTAACCATGAAATTTAAAACTGAACTTCTTTTGATCTAGTTTTCAAGAGATGAAAGGTATATGAATTAGAATGGATTCCATCACCAAACCATGCCCATGAGACAAAGTAAACAATAAAATTAAACTAATTACCAACCAATAAACAATGTATGAAGGTTAGGAATGGTACCATCATCCGACCATGCCCAAGAGATGACGGTGAACAACAGGGCTTTATGACGTCACAAACATAAAAGAAAAGGAACATGCTCAAAGCTATTGTAGACCCATTGTAATTTTAGTCGCAACAAACCATTAAAAACTTAAAACATTCCCTTAATTAAATTAAAATCAACATCAGTTCAGTCTAAACAAAAGGCACAAACAAAAATCTCCCATCACTCTACAAGCTTCACCTCTTAGCCCTAGCTAAGAGGTTTAGCCACACATAGATATGAGTAGGCTGATCCCAAAAATCATAAAATAGAAGAAAACATTAATTAAGGAAATAGAAATTTCTGAACTCTCTTGTGCAGACGTCCAAGCTTGAATCTCCTAGCTACTGAATCAATTTCCTCTTTCTTCTCCTCTCTCTTTTATATTTGTCAGGAGGTTGGCTAGTTCAGAGAGTCAGTGGAGAAAAGCTCTTTACGCAACAGTCATGAGTCGGTGCGAAAGTTTTACGCACTCCCTGCCTTTGAATTTACATTGACGTGCTTGGTGGGGCCCATGCTTGGTGTAACTTGACAAATCCAGTTCGTTCATTGGATTATGCACGAAAAAACTGGTCGAACATGACTGTTTTTCCTCTATTTTGGTGCAGCCCACCAGACTTTCTGTACTATCGTTCATTCTCTGTCAGATGGTTGAGATCATCCTAGCAGTTTTGCTCTAGGACTTTCGACACCTAGGCTTGGATGAAAGGGCCCTTAGGCTCCTAATGGACGGTTCAGATCGGGCCTTTGATGCGTGATAGTGGCCCATAAGAGTTGACCGCAACTCCCTATTGCGAAATAGAGTCACCGCAAGTCGACTGTGTTAATTGCGTTAGCCCATTTATTGAAGTCAAGTGGAAAATCCATTCCGTCCATTAGTTTCAGAACAAAAAACCATCCGGGAAGGAGTGTTTTGGAGTGCAATCGGTGTGGCCCACGAGATTGTCTACTCCGCCATCCATATTACTTTTAACGGCTAGGATTTTGCAACAGCTTGCATGGTGTCAAAAAGACACCAAGGAAAGGATAATACCCGCCATATGGACACGATGGACGGTTCAGATTATTCAATGGAGCATAGATTGGGCCCCACTACTCAAAAATGGACGACGACGTCCGTCCGCTCGATGTCTTACACAAGGAGAGCGGGTCAGCCCGTCTTTGACCGGGCTGACCGTCCGGTGCATAGGTAGTGCGGGTACATTATGTACACGCACCGTATATGTAGGGTCCACTATGATTCTTGTGAGAAATATGTGTCGTCCATCCGTTTTGTCGCCTCATTTAAGGCGTTGAGTCAAAAATTGAAGCATATCCAGAGATCAGGTGGGCCCCACTTAAGGATTTAAGGGGCTGATCTGTCTGTTGGGCCACTTCTACAGGAATCCGATGACTCAAATTTGACATGTACAGTTCATTTATAGTCCTTAGGCCATGTATGAAGTTTTGAGCCAAACGGATGGTGAAAACCCTGTGATCTTGCAGTTTGGACCAATTTCGGGCCACTTGATCTTTAGTTTCTCAATTTTCTTCGATCTATGGCGTGTAAATCTATCGATCTTGGTCTCTTGGAGTTCATCCCTTGCCTTGGTGAATTCTGAGCGTTAAATCCTCTAAGCACCATTTTTCAATCCAAGCTCGTAAATACACATTGCATTACAAACAAGATTAAATTGAGCCGTTAAACAGTACCATGTTCATAAATTTATGCAATAATTAGGGTCTAATATGCAATATTTAACCCTCAAAAATACCTTCTTAATCACCGACCCGAATATCTCTGTGAAGTTGATTCCTTCTCTCTGAGCATAACCCTTCGCTACCAACCTTGCTTTGTATTTATCTTGTTTACTTTTGAATAACCACTTGTATCTGATCACTTTTGGCCCACTGGAAGTTCCACCAACTTCCATGTGTGATTTTTGTGCAACGAGTCCATCTCATCGTCCATAGATGCCTTCCACTTTTCTATATCAAGCTCATCAAGAGCCTCCTGAATAGTAGACGGGTCCCCCTCATCTGTAATGTGGGCATATGCGATATTAGAGTCGTCCCGGTATCTTACTAGTAACCTGCGATCACGCGGTGGGTTCCATCTCACAGGTGGCTGCTCCAACTGATCTGGTACCTCTGTCTGCGCGTCTGTCTCTGCCTGAGTATCATCTAAATCAATTTGGATGTTTACGATCAACCTTTCTGGTTTCTCTTACTCCTCTTGATCATTCTTGCAAAATAGAGAGCTTTCATCCAATCTGACGTCATGGCTAGTAATGACCTTATGTATGACCTTATCGATTAACCTGTAACCTTTCACACCAATGTCATAACCAACAAAGATGTACTTTTTTATTCTATAGTCTAGCTTATCTCTCTCAATTGACAGTACATGAGAGTAAGCATCACAAACAAATATGCGTAGATCTGAGTAGTCGATTTTCTGACCACTCCATACTTCCTCTGGAATTTTACATTCAATTGCCGTTGAAGGAGATCGGTTCACCAAATAACAAGCTGTGTTAACGGCCTCTGTCCATAGGTCCTTGCCCAACGCAATATTACTTAACATGCATCTAACCCTCTTTAAGAGAGTTCGATTCATTCGCTCAGCCACACCGTTTTACTCGAGTGTGTGGCGCACTATGTTGTGCCTGATAATCTCTTCATCCTTGTAATACTCATTAAACTCAGTGAATGTAAATTCTCCACCATTGTCTGTCCTTAAAACCTTTATTTTTTGCCTTGACTGTTTTTCTATCATTGTCTTTCATTATTTGAATAAGGTGAAAACTTCGGATTTACGCTTCATGAAGTAAACCCAAACTTTCCTGGAGTAGTCGTTAACGAATGAAACAAACCACGACGACCCCCCAATGAAAACTTCTGGCGATGGCCCTCATACGTCAGAGTGCACACAATCAAGCACTCCTTTACAAACATGTTTTTTAGATTTAAAAGATAATCTAGATTGTTTACCATATATACAATGCTCGCATGTATCGAAATCGAAAAATTTAAAAGCTGAAATCAAACATCGATAAGAAAGTACCTTCATGCCCCGCTTGCTCATGTGGCCTAAATGAGCTGCCACATACATAGAGATGTGTAGTCTGTAATAACTGTTGGTGCTCCACCTGCTGAAGTGCTCTCAATCAACCTGTAAAGGTTTCCGTGCCTCTGCGCTCTTATAACCACGAGTACCCCTTTTGAAACTTTAAGGACACCATCAATATCAGTGAACTTACACCCTATAGTCTTCAGTGCACCGAGAGAAATCAGACTTTTCTTCATATCAGGAACGTGTCTGACGTCAGTCAAGGTACACTCCATCCCATCAAACATCTTGATTCTCACCATACTAATAGTCACAACATCATAGGCATTGTCATTGCCCATAAAAACCTGTCCACCATCGCATTCCTTGTAACTGGTAAACCAACTCCGATGAGGAGTCATGTGATAAGATGCTCCTGTGTCAAGTATTGTTGAGGGTCAAATATTGCATATCAGACCCTATTTATTGCTTGGATTTACGAGCATGACAATGCTTAATGGGTTACTTTAATCATGATTGTGATGCAAGGTACATTTGCAAGTGTGGACTGAAAAAAGGATAAAAGCTTGGATTTAACGCTCTGATGATCACCCAGGCAAGGGACGGACTCAAGGGGAGCAGGATCGACAGATTTACACGTCAGAAACCCGAGAAAATCGAGAAACTGACCTTCAAATGGCCCGAAATCGGTGTAGAATGCAAGATCACAAGGTTTCCACCATCAGATTGACACGAAACTTTATATGTGGCCTAAGGACCATAAATGAACCGGACACGTCGAATTTCAGCTCCCGGATCCCTGTGGAAGTGGCTAAACTGACAGATCACCCCCTAAAAACGTTATTTGAGGCCCACCTAATATCTGTATACGCTTCAAATTTAATCTTAACCCCTTAAACGGGGTGACAGATTGAATGGACGATATAGATCCTATGTTACACTACTGTGGACCCCACCTAGAAGTCGTGTGCACCAACAGCACACGCATGACTGCAATGCACTGGTTCAGCCAACCAGTCTTTTGACCGGTTGACTCGTGGAATCTGAAACAGAGAGGGTCTCTCTCTCCTTTCGCACGCACGAGCGGACGAGCGTCTGCTGGATCATGTAATGGGCCACCACGGTCCATTATTCAGGTAATCTGGACTGTCCATTCGCCTCACAATTCAGCCACGACCACAACCATGTTGCATTTTTGGTCTCATGCAGGCGAACACGTGAAGTATCTTATCCAATAGGGAACGGACGGTCAATGCAAAATTCTGAGGGTCACGTAGAAATCAGGTCAGTCTCGGCCTTCTTGGTAGGATTTTCAAGCAGAATTTCGTGGACGGCGTGGATTTCGGAAAAAAAAAACATTATGTGGGTCCCACCACTATCATAGCAAGATCCGCGCGAGCTCTGTTTCGCAACAGAGCTTGCGGATCAATCTTGTGGGCCACTGTCATGACGAGATGGTCTGATCTGAACCGTCCATCGTCTATAGGCACCGGTTATGGTCAGAACCATGCTGACCTTTTTCATCCATGCACGCGCACGTGCGGTTCACAGCAATCACAAGAAACTCCTTCACAGCCGTTGGAAAACGATCAATCAGGTGGGCCACGTCAGCAGCAATCCAAAATCGGCCCTCTCCAGCTGAAATTTCTCCACGAGTTGAATGAACGGAGTGGATTTCTTAAAATAATAAAGAAGTGGGCCCCACCGACACCACAGCGAACGAGAAACAAAGCTCTGTTTAGCGTCTGTGAAAAATGAAAATTTCAGGCGGTTGTGGCCCACCATCTTGGATTAGATGCAAGATCTGAACCATCCATGATGTAGAGCGTTCAAAAATGCCTTAGGGGGTGTTGTCATTTTGGAAAGAAAGCAAGGACGAGTAAAGTTGAACTTTCCATCTTCGCTGCGTGAAAACCTTACGCAGGTGCTGCGTAAAACGTCTGCCTCATGTGCGTGCAGCTTCTCACCGACTTCAGAACGTATAAAAGAGAGAGAGAACGTGGAGGCTAGGGGATCTTCAGCAGTGGAAAATCTCTCGGCCGGAACTTGTGGACGAGGGAAGAACGTGAAAGAGAGAGAGAGGGGTAGAACGGCTTAAGTTTTTTTTCCTTTTTCTTTGTTTCTTTCTGTTTTTTTTTTCCTTGATTTTTTTTAGAGATCTAGCTACTCATGTGTGGCTAAACCTCTTAGCTAGGGCTAAGAGGTGAAGCCTGTAGCGTGATGGGAGAGACCTTGCTTGTGCTTTTTGTTTAAAAACTGAATTGATGTTGATTATTAGTTTTGTTGATGGAATGTTTTAAGTCTTTAATGGTCTGTTATGACTGAAATTACAATGGGTCTGCAATGGCTTTGAGCATGTTATTTTTCTTTTTATGTTTATGACGTCAGGAAGCCCTGTTGTTCACCATAGTCTCCTGGGCATGGTTGGAAGACGGTACCCTTCCTGACCTTCATAACATGTTGATTGGTTGGTAATTAGTTTAATTCTGTTGTTGTCCATAGTCTCTTGGGCATGATTTGGTGATGGAATCCATTCTAATTCATACACCTTTCATCTCTTTGAAAACTAGATCAACGGCAGTTCAGTAATTTTCATAATTTCAGATGCAAGCATAAGTTCTCCCTGATCTCTACAAGTGGATCCTCTGAATCCCTAGTTTCTTATCCCTGATTTTTCTTAAGTTTTAGATAAGTAGTCACAATTATTTCCTCAACTCCATTAAGTTTTAAATTCATCTTGTTCTAGTTCTAGTTAATTTTAGATTACGTACAGGTTTCAGTCCTTTGGGATTCAACCTCGGTCTTACCGAGTTTATTACTACATCACAACCCTGCACTTGGGGAGTGAACAAGTATCCACCCGTCTTTATGATTGTCATGTAAGTGACTAATCATGGAAACAGATAGAACATCACCACCACTTGATTCTTCATCAGATGTGACTACATTGGCGTCCTTGGAAGAAGCCGCTAAATTTTCTTTATTCGTTTTAAAATTTCTACAATCTTTCTTCATGTGTCCAGATAACCCACAATTCCAACACTTTAATTTTCCTTTACCTTTGCCCTTATATTTGGATGTAGGTCTTGAAGTCCCTGTACCTCGCTTAGAATCTCTGCCCCTCGTAATCAGTGCATTGGAAGATGCCCCCATGTCGCCATTTAGCTTTCTCATAGCCTTCCTTTGAAGGGTTGAGATAATGGTGTCAACACTTAGGGTTTTATTTGCGGTGCACATCGTGTCCCTGAAAGATTCATATGATGCAGGAAAAGAATTCAACAATATACATGCTTGTTCCTCATCTTTGACCACTTCCTCCATATCCAACAATTTGCACATCAATTTATTAAAGTTGCTGATATGGGCTTCTAGATCTTCACCTTCTGTCATCTTAAAGGTATAATACTGTAGCTTTAAGTGTATGCAATTTTCAGAGGACTTCTTTGCATAGATGTTCTCTGACTTCTCCCACAAACTGGCCACAGTTTTTTTCCTCAAAACATTATAGAGAACCTCATCCGTGATACATAAACGGATAGAGGCTAAAGCATTACTATCAAGGTTTTCCCATTTATCATCTTTGATGGTAGATTTTCGCTTGTCAAGTGCCTTAATCTCACCTTGCTTGGTTAACAGAATAATCATCTTAACCTTCTATAACTTAAAATTATTTTTGCCTAAATACTTCTCAATATCAAACTTGTCGTTTCCCATTATTACTAATCTTGCAGATTTAGATCTATGCCCCAACGACTGCTTTGATACCACTTGTTGAGGATTTACACTACGGAATCACATATATCTAGATCTAGGATAGCAATTCAATAGTAACAAACAATCACTAGAGAACACAAAGATTTAACGTGGAAAATCCTTTCAGGAAAAAACTATGGCACAAAGCAACAGAAATCATTTAAAGTCTACTTTTCCTCATCTTATTATCTATTAGTACGGCTGTATGTATATTCTGGTTTATTAATGGGTAGGCTAAGGTTTGTCTAAGCCTAGCCTACAAAGTAAAACCTAGTCCTCAACCAATGACAGCCCAAACAAGCCTGAGTGTAGCCCCTAATGCATGGCTCAAGCCAAGCCCATGGGCTGTTTATTTAGTGCTACCCATCATGCATGATATATATGACAAAAATGCGTTTTAAATCCTTAACGCATAAGGGTTCTCAAACAAAGAGTGAGCCTGGCCTATTTATAATTTGGGCTTAGAATTCAGGCCTGGGCTTAATATATTAACCCAAGCCCAAAATGAAAGCCCAATGGGTAAGACCAGTCCATTAATAACCTAAGTTCCTTCCCTAGCATTCATTTCTAATTTTATTGGTCCTTGCCTTGTCCCTCATAAATCTCAACATCTTTATATTTCACAACTGATGTCGAGTGTCATAATATGGGGCCTACAAATATAGTGGATGTCTAAATCCACTAGAAACCCATTGTATCTCTTGTTGGGGGTTAAAGGTTAAATATTTGAAATAATTCAATTCTTCTTATCGATTTCTAACATTGGATCGGATATCCATTGTATCTCTTGTTGGGGGTTACAGGTTAAATATTTGAAATAATTCAATTCTTCTTATTGATTTCTAACACTAGATATCCTTTGTATCTTTTGCTGGGGGTTAAAGGTAAAATACCTGAAATAATCCAATTCCTCTTATCGATTCCTAATGCCGGATATCTATTGTATTTCTTACTAGGGTTAAAGGTCAAAGACTTGAAATAATCCAATTCTTTTTACCTAAGAGTCTCACATTGGACCAAATGCAATTTGGTGCCATCGAATCCATGGAATGAGTTTGGGTCCTACTTAGATAACATGGGCATGACTCAGATGAGTTAGCAATCATGGACCCAACTCAGAAACATACTCACCACACTTTTAACTTGGCACATGTGTGCAAGACCTGTGGTGTTCACATGGTGGTCGCTAGGGTGCACAAGTCATATCCTAAAATAAGCCTGGCCCACTTATCAGGTGAGCAACACGCGTTCTGGACCATTGGTTGTTATTTATTCTCTCCAACAATTCAATCAAGCGGCCCACTTGATGAACGTACACGTTAGAATTTTGAGCGAGGAACGTTGATTGACGAGACCCACTCCACGGATACCACACACGTGTCAAGTTGTCCCGTTTAGCTAGCTTGAATCAGCATTTCACATGCAACATACACATCAGTGGATGCCATCGGGCAGGCGTCGATGCCATACATAGGGGTGCTTGATCCCATTGAGAAATTTTGAAAAATTCATGTTGGTTGCTGGAATTTTTTAGCATGTTGCTACTCAATACCATCCAAGTAAGTTGGATGCCATTGATGGGTAATCGTTGCTATCAAAGTCCCATCAAAGATATGTGCAAAAAATTTGTAAGAGTACGAGATTTGTTTACTATTCCGGTTGTGATAGTCTATATATCGGATGTAATTAGGATTTGAGAGTACATGAAGGCTTTCAAATTCATTTATAAGGGTTTCAAGGGCATAAGTAGGGCTTGTAAAGTAGTTTTGAAACTTGTTTGAATTGATAAAATTATCTCTTATAATTTTTGTTTTCATAGTAGATTAATTATCGCTTTGTGATGCGGTTTTTTCTGAAATAGTTTTTCCATGTGAAATTCAGATTATTCTTGTTTGGACTTGATCATATGATTGTAAATGCTTTGCTTGATTCATCTCTAAATGTTTCCACGGTTTCCACCATGATGAGCATCACTGAAAAAACCAAAACTCACATGTGGGAAAGGCTTATTCCATTGTAATAACTGTACAAACAACCAAATCTCAAGTCACATAGAGACTGATACATGCCCGGACCCGGAACCTGAACTAAACTCGGATCCGTATATTGAACCAGAGCTTGATACATTGCCAGACACAGAACTTGAAAACCAAATCCAGATCCAGATCCAGAGCTCGATCCCAAACAATAGCCACTACCAGACCCAGAGCCTGAGCCCGAACCATGACCAGTACCAAACCCATGACCCATGACTGGAACAAGACGCTAAGCCCAAGCTCGAGTCAGACTTACGTAAACCATCTAAGCCGACCCCAGCATCAACATCCAAATCATCCTCACATCTAAACCAGCCAAACCCAAGAATTTTCTTGAAATACGACTTTCAACGGCAAACACCAACACAAGTACCTTTCTCAAAGACATGGCCCACCCTTCTCAAATCTTGATGGGGTTTTCCTCCTCAGTTTAGAGGAGAGATGAAGCAACGGGTGAAAAAATCGAAGTAATTCACCGCGCTGCTCGACCGGTCGTAGGTGGTCTTCGACCGGTCGTGGGAGGCGCTCGACCGGTCGTAGGTTCGAGCCCTGGCACAACTCAAAGTCCAGCGAGTTCGGATCCGAGTCCTTTCGCAACTAGGATGCAAAAGGGATTTTTCTAAAATTATAAAAAGAGGTCTCTAGGGTTTTTCTAGGGTATGAAGAGTGATATGAGAAAAACACAAGAGGGCTATCAAGGGTGAGAGAGAGAGAAAGAGAGAGAGGAAGCTTGTAGAATGGAGATTATGCTCGTGGAGGTGATCTACCGTGCAATCTGCATCTCAACACTTCTACATCCTCATAATCGGTCAGATCTCTCTATTTTCTTTTATTCTCTTATTGTTTATCCACTCCTGCGTGAGAAAAGAAGGTTGTAATGTTCTGCTTCATAGTGGATTGTTGATCTGGACGAGGTCCCGTGGTTTTTACCTCTTTGAGGGTTTTCCACGAAAAAATCTCTTGTGGTGTGTGGTTGATGCTTTGATTTGTTTCATTTCTTTTATTGTCTCATAATTCTGGTTTATTCTGGAGGGCTAGATCCTGAGGTTTTGTGCAAGGCCTCCAACAAAGTGGTATCAGAGCCAGGTTCATTGAACGGGTAGGATCGGTTTGGAATTATGGAAGGTAGCATCAAGGATGATCAGCCTCAATGCCTCTAATTGGACCATATGGAAGGCTAAGATGGAGGACTTACTTTATTGCAAGGACTTATATTCTCCAATTTTAGGCATATCAGCAAAATCCAAGGATATGACTGATGATGATTAGAAGAAGATGAACCGGAATGCGGTGGGGTTTATTAGACAATGGTTAGATGATTCTGTGTTCTACCATGTGTTTACGAAAACCTCAGCCGCTAGCTTATGACTGAAACTAGAAGGACTGTATGAGTGGAAGACGTCAGTAATAAAAATTTTCTGATAAGGCGACTTGTGAATCTCAAGTTTAAGGATGATGGTTCTGTGGCCGAGCACATGAATGAGGTCAGCAATATAGTGAATCAACTCTCCTCTATGAAGATAGTCTTGGATGATGAATTGCAGGTTTTGCTTTTGCTTAGTTCGTTGCCTGAAAGTTGGGAGACATTAGTGGTGTCTTTAAGTAACTCCACGCCAGACAGAAAGATATCCATGGAACATCTTACTAGCTGTCTCTTCAATGAGGAGACAAGGAGAAAGTCTCAGGGGTCTACTCAGCAAGAGGCCCTTGTGACACGGGAACGGGGGAGAGGAAAGAACAGGAAGGGCGGGAAGGCCCGAGATAAATCAAGAGGCAAGTCGAGTAATAGAAAAGATGTTGAATGCTAGAATTGTGGCAAGAAGGGCCACTATATGCATGAATGTCGTAAGGCTAAGAACGACAAGAAAGGAAAAGGAAAGGAGAAGGAAGATGAATCAGATTCCATTGCAATCGCTTTAGATGGCGACATTATAGTTATTCTTTCTGCAGATCATGATGTATGTCTCACAGCTACGAGTCAGGATACCGACTGGGTGATAGACTCAGGAGCATCTTTTCATGCGACTCCACACAGGAATTTCTTCACAAGCTACAAGTCAAGTGACTATGGAACCATGAAGATGGAAAATTCTGACGTATCGAAGATCGTAGGGATCAGTGATATTTGTGTGAAGACCGATGTGGGATGCACATTGGTTCTCAAGAATATGAGGCATATCTCAGACCTTCGCCTCAACTTGATGTCGACAGGAAGATTGGATGATGATGGCTATGAAAGCCGGTTTGCTAGTGAGCGTTGGAAGCTCATCAAGGGTTCGTTGATCGCAGCCAGAGGAAAGAAGTGTTACACCCTGTATAAGGCAAGTGTCAGTGTATGCAAGGGTAGGCTAAACGCAACGGAAGATTCAACTATTGACATGTGGCAAAGGCGTCTAGGCCACATGAGTGAAAAAGAGTTTTAACTACTAGCGAGGAAGCGGCTCCTTCCAGACATGACAGGTATACCTCTCAAAACCTGTCTTAATTGTTTATCAGGGAAACAACATAGAGTTTCATTTGTTAAATCTGCTTCTCATGTTAATAAAGTGCATGCATTAGATTTGGTTTATTCTGATGTTTGTGGTCCTATGAGGACAAAAACCTTAGGTTGGGCATTGTATTTTGTTACTTTTATAGATGATGTATCTAAGAGGGTTTGGGCTTATGCTTTGAAATCCAAGGATGAGGTCTTTGATGTGTTTAAATTATTTCATGCTATGGTCGAGAGAGAGACAGGTAGATCATTGAAGTGCATCCGTACTGACAATGGTGGTGAATACATCGGCGACTTTCATGAGTAGTAAAAGTCCCTGGGTATACGGCATGAACAGACGGTTCCTATGACCCCCCAGCATAATGGTGTAGCTGAGCAAATGAATCGCACCATTGTAGAGAGAATCAGATGCATGTTATCTCATGCGAAATTGCCCAAGACGTTCTGGGGAGAAGCAATGCACACGGCGGTGTATCTAATAAACAGGTCTCCATCAGCCCCATTGAATAGAGACATACCTGAGAAGGTATGGACTGGACAAGATCTATCATACAGTCATCTCAGGGTGTTTAGATGCAGGGCATCCGTTCACGTATCGAAAGACAAGAGGTCCAAGCTCGATATGAAGATCAGGCAGTGCGTGTTCTTAGGGTACGGTGATGAAAAGTTCAGTTACAGATTATGGGATCCGACCGAGAGGAAGCTCGTCAGGAGCAGAGATGTGGTTTTCTTTGAAAATCTATGTATAGAAGACATTGGTAAGCCAGAGAAGAATCAGCCTACTTCAGGTGAGCTAAAGGACATGGATCCGATTATTCCTCTCGTGATGCCTGATAACGGGGGAGTACAGTAAGGTGCAGAGAATGAGAGAGTTCCTTCAGAAGATGGGCCAGGGAAACAGCCCCCACTTGATCCACCTGTTGAGCCACAGGTGAGGAGGTCATCTAGGGACAGACAACCCATCCAAGAGATACTCGCCGCATGAGTATATTATGCTGACTGATGGGGGAGAGCTAGAAGATTATTCTGAGGCCCTAGCCGACGAGCATAAGGAGTGGTTGAAAGCTATGCAAGAGGAGATGGAATCCTTGCATAAGAACCACACCTATGACATGGTGAAACTGTCTAAGGGTAAAAAAGCTTTGAGCAACAAGTGGGTGTTTAGAAAGAAGGTTGAGCAGAAGAATTCACAAACGAGGTTTAAGGTCAGACTTATGGTAAAAGAGTTCGGTCAGAGGAAAAGTATAGAATTCGAGGAGATATTCTCACCAGTGGTGAAGATGACATCTATACAGGTGTTGCTTGGGTTGGCAGGTAGCATGGATCTGGAGATAGAGCAGTTGGACGTTAAAACTGCTTTTCTCCATGGTGACCTGGAAGAAGAGATCTACATGCACCAACCATAGGGGTTCGAAGTTAAAGGCAAAGAGCATATGGTGTGTAAGCTGAGAAAGAGCTTATATGGGCTGAAACAAGCTTCACGGCAATGGTACAAGAAGTTTACTTCGTTCATGTTACAGCATGGGTATGACAGAACGGAGTCGGACCACTGTGTGTTCACACGTAAGTTCTCAGGTGGTGATTTCTTAGTTCTGCTGTTATTTGTTGATGACATGCTCATCATGGAAAAAGACATCAAGAAGATCGATAGGCTGAAACAGGAGTTGGGCAAGTCGTTTGCGATGAAATACTTGGGCCCGGCTAAATAGATCCTAGGAATGGAGATACCCCATGACAAAAGTAGCAGGAATCTTTGGCTGTCACAAGAACGGTATATTAAGAAAGTCTTAAAGCGATTCAATATGAATGCAGCGAAGCTGGTCAGTACTCCACTGGATGGTCACTTCAGATTGAGCAACAGGCAGTGTCCCAAGACGAAGACAAAGGTGGAAGAGATGTAGAAGATATCTTACGCGTCAGCTTTAGGAAGTTTGATGTATGTTATGGTGTGTACACGCCCAGACATAACATATGCGGTTGGTGTTGTCAGCCGGTATCTTACCAATCCTGGCAAAGAGCATTGGGCAGCGGTGAAATGGATACTACGGTATCTAAGAGGCTCATCCAGGTTGAGCCTATGCTATGGTGACAAAAAACCTATATTAGATGGCTACACATATGCAGATATGGCATGTGACATAGACTCCAGAAAGTCTACATTGGGGTTCATGTTCACGTTTACAAGGAGAGCGGTTTCTTGGTAGAGCAAGCTACAGAAGGTCGTAGTATTATCGACAACAGAGGCTGAGTACATGCAGTCACAGAAGCATGTAAAAAGATGCTTTGGATGAAGAGGTTCCTACAAGAACTTAGCCTAAAGCAAGAGGAGCACGTGGTCTATTGTGATAGTAATAATGCTATACACTTGAGTAAAAATTCAAGTCAGCACTCCAAGTCGAAGCACATAGAGATTCGATACCACTGGATTAGGGATACTTTGGAACAGAAGGTGTTACAGCTTGAAAAAGTCCACACGAACGATAATGGGTCAGACATGATAACTAAGGCTTTGCTCAAGGGCAAGTTTGAGGTTTGTAGAAACTTGGTTAGCTTGAAGTAGGTGAATTCCTCCTGAGTCAGAAAGGAGAAGATTTGATGGGGTTTTCCTCCTCAGTTCAGAGGAGAGATGGATCAACGGGTGAAAAAATCACAGTAATTCACTGCGCTGCTCGACCGATCGTAGGTGGTCATCGACCGGTCGTGGGAGGCGCTCGACCGGTCGTAGGTTCGAGCCCTGACACGACTCAAAGTCCAGCGAGTTCAGATCCGAGTCCTTTCGCAACTGGGATGCGGAAGGGAGTTTCCTAAAACTATAAAAATGGGTCTCTAGGGTATGAAGAGTGATATGAGAAGAACACAAGAAGGCTATCAAGGGTGAGAGAGGGAGAGAAAGATAGGGAGGAAGCTTGTATAATGGAGGTTATGCTCGTGGAGGTGATCTACTGTGCAATCTACATCTCAACGCTTCTACGTCCTCGTAATCGGTCAGATCTCTCTGTTTTTTTTATTCTCTTATTGTTTATCCACTCCTACGTGAGTGAAGAAGGTTGTAACGTTCTGCTTCATAGTGGATTGTTAATCTGGACGAGGTCCCGTATTCTTTACCTTTTTGAGGGTTTTCCACGTAAAAATCTCATGTAGTATGTGGTTGATACTTTGATTTATTTCATTATTTTTATTATCCCATAATTCTGGTTTGATCTAAATGCCTAGATCCTAAGGTTTTGTGCAAGGCCCCGACAAATCTCAATCCCAATGATTTGTAATTCAGCGAGATTGGTATATTTCTAGTTTTACCATCGACCTATGGTTACACTCTCCGGCCAAGAAATTCAAAGCTATAGTTAGTGCGCATGCGTAAGTAGCAGTTATTTGGTACGCTGGCACAATGTGAGACTCATACGCATGCTTTAGTTACATGTGATCAAACATAAAGATCAATCCAAACCGTCCAAGTAGTGTGGCACACTGTAGATGGGCCATCGACAGAAATTCAGATTCATTAGGTCATGTAATTTCTGATTGATGGACGTTTCTTTGTCCGATCTCCACTAAATTTTCATACAAGATCATTAATTCAGTGCGATATTTGGTTATAACTGCATCTAAAGTGGGACCCACAATTTATACGGTCTGATCTGAGGTTCATGGATGAGATATGCGTTGCAGCAATATGCATGTGTACGAACCATCGTACTTAGCTAGAGTATTGAAGTTATTATCCATGCAAAGTGCCCCTACACCTGGGGTGGCGCTAGAAATTTCCAAGCACACGTGTGAACTTTAAACTACCACTGGGAGGGTGAGTTACGCACGTTCTTGTGAGCCGTAGAAATGGACGAAAGAGAGGGTCGATGTAGACGGGGTTTGGATAGTGACCCAGCTAACTGTTGTCAAAGCTCCGTGGCCCCACCATGATGTATGCATTTTATCCACGCCGTCCATCCAATTTTCCAGATCATTTTAGGGTATGAGCCAAAAAACGAGATAGATCCAGATCTCAAGTGGACCACACTACTGGAAACAGTGGGGAGAATAATGTCCACCGTTTAAGCCATTCTAGGGCCCACAGTGATGTTTATCTTTCATCACCAGCCAAAATCTCGTCCGAAATGGAACGCGTCAGGGTATTTTTCTTTTGCATTCACGCGTGAAATGATGTGGATGGACCACCACCACAAACTCTACGTGTTTTTTAAGTAACTTTTGATAAATGACACGTGGCTTTATCTTCCCCACCTAAATCATCAACATCAGGGGCCTTGTTGGGATGAAACAAAGCCCGAAAATCACTCTGATTGGGCCAGCTGATTCGAAGATTAAGAGCTTGTTTGATATGATATAATTACATAAGTAAACTATAATAAAAGTATAATAAAGAAGAGTTTCAACTCTTTGGAGTATAGATGGAATTTCATCTCAAATTACAGGCATAACTCTACTTCATAAAAGTGAAGCCTACGGTACTTACATGATGTAAGTGTCATGTCTATGCCGGCCAGTTTTAAGGAATGATTCTAAAAATAAATCATATCCGAAGTTCAAGCAGGCCACACCACAGAAAATGACGGGCTTCATTATTTATTATGCTTCCTTTGGAATAGTTCACTTGAGCTTTGGATCTACTTTATTTATTTTTGAGCCCATGTCTTAAAATGATTTGTCAAAATGAATGGGCAGTATGTATGAGAGGCATACCTATCAAATCTTATATAATTAAATAAAAATTAAATAATTATTACATTAATTCACTAATAATTACGTCAAACCCAACAAACCAAAAGCCAAAAATGCTCGACCGTCAGTATCTACTGCAGCTAAATCAGATGGCGAAGATTGATTTGACGCCGTCACTCCTCTCCATTGCCGCGTGAGGAGCTCACCATGCTCGAGCATGGTGTGAATACTCTGCAGGGCCATTCAGTATATGTGTTTTGTCCGTGTTGTCCATTTACCTTTCCGTTGTTTTAAGACATAAGTCCCAATTTAAAGCATATCCAAAGCTCAAGTGGACCACACTAAAAAAATAATAAGGAGAGTGATGTATACCGTTGAGACCTTTCTAAGGCTCATGGTGATGTTTGTTTATTATCCAACCTATTCATTAAGGTCACACACAGACTTGAATGAAAGGAAAACACGTATATCATCTTGATCTAAAACTTCCGTGGCTCTGAAGAAATTTTCAACAGCAGTCATTCAATCTCCACAGTTTCCTATTGTGTGGTCCACCTTGAGGTTAAAATATGCTTCAATTTTGGGCTTATGCATGCCCTAAAATAAGCTGCAAAAATAGATGGATGAGATAGATAATACACATATATCTAACGGCCCCATAGAGTATCCACACTACACTACCACTCACAGTACAAAATTGGCATCCCTTTTGGTGGGTTTAGATCCTCTAATAAGACTTGAATGCGCACAGTGAGCATCGAGAGATCATGATTGCACCCATGATCTCTAACTGTTAAAGCTTAACCTCGACATTTGGGAACCTGGCAAGAATTTCAATATAATTTCGAATCCCATTTTGAAATCAAAACGCATGCTGATGTATTGCCATTATTGAATGGTGGGAGGAGATATGTGCGCACGGACTCTCGACTCTCGGTGTGCAACGTGCGCACATAAATTAATCCTTTCATCGTGTTATTACGATGATTCCAGGATATAGGTGGCAGGTAAATAAAAGAAAAGTCAACATATAGGACATTTTGTGTGTAAGCATTTCATTTTGAAAAGGGAATTTCATAATTAGTAATGGTAGTGCGCTCCAAAATACTATGGCTCCTTTCTACACATGGAGCTGCATCTTGACTATCAGGTTTTTTTTTTAAAAAAAAAAAAACCCATTTGCATGGGCAAGTGTCTTAATTCATCTTTCACAAATGGATTAATTCATCTTTCACAAATGGAGAAATCAATGATACGTGGCTCCTCTCAAGTTTTCAATTTTGACCTGTTGGAACCTTTACTATACCCTTCTAATGGGTAAGCATGTCAGGATTAAAAATGGCTTCCTTTGTTAGGTTCGATAGGGTAGTAGTTTGACCGACTAATGTACAAATGAGTTTCTCATTAAGTATCCTTTAGATGGGTGAGTATGTCACACAAATGGTTCTCATTGCCAGGCTACGTGTTGTATTGGCATGGATGTTAGCCAACCATTGTAAACTCGCCTTCGTATTAAAAAGAATAAAACTATGAATTATAACATATGTTGATTTCATTCATTTTTTTTTTTTTGAATTTAAATAAAAAAAATTTATTTAATAACATCTTCATCTGTTTACTTTACATAAACAAGTATTGTATTTTTAAAAAACATTTTATTCAAAATATATGAGGTTGTTTTTGAAACCCGTGTTGAGATTACTCATTAGGCTACGCAGCTTATTCTATTGAGATTTTAAATTTTCGGAAACAGGATCCAGTGGAAGCGCTTAAAGAGATTTTCTTTTATTTTTAGATTTATTTTTTATTTCTTTAACATTTTCTAAATAAGTTATAATGAATATTAAGTATAGTACGATAGTATGGTGATAACATGTGCTGAGATATGAGTTTGGTGATAATCTTAAATAGTCGGAACATGAATATTTTATTCTTCTTTAAATAAATATTTAATTATTTAATTTTTGGATGGTTACATCTTATTAATGAGAATCATTTTGCTAATACATGTGCGGATTATGAAATATAAATACACAAAATATAAGTCATGCCTTCGGGTATGGAATCAGGGTCGAATATACTCAGGTGTCAGATTTATGGGTGTAATATAATCAAGTTTGGACTTGATAAGGGTAAATTGATTAGCACGCCCGACATTGCACACTTTCATTTTTCTTTGAAGCAATATCCTATGTTAGATCGATGAAGAAAAACAATATATGTCTTGTGTGTCCTACTCGAACGTAGTTGGCAATGTTATGTATGTCATGGTCTATACTAGACCGGATATTTCGCATGCAGTGGTTGTTGTGAGTAAATATATGTTAAATCCCAGTAAGCAACAATGGGAGGAAGTGAAATGGCTACTTCGTTATATATAAGGTACAACGGACTCCATCTTCATTAATTGCTTTTTTGGGCTTGACAAAGTAAGAATAAAGATGGAGTATTGTGCACGAGAAGCGATGATGATGATGCTACTATGAATGGGGGTAGAGATGATGATAGCAACTTGGAATAGTGGAGCTGGAGGATTAAAGTCATGGTGGAGATTATTGATATAGTGTCTTAATCTATTGTAGTGATGTTTGGTCGACCATAAAATTCTTGGGTTGACCAAAGCACGTTATGATATTCTCAGTCGATCAAGATCTATTTCGGTTGATCAAGAGATTGTTGATGTCTCGATTGACGAAAAGTGCTACCAATGAGAATGCGTAAGTGCGAGTTTTTGTTTCTAATTTCTTATGGAAGTGTATAAACAGACTTCTAATTTTGCAATTAGGATAGAATGAAATAAACTAAACATAATTTCAATATTTTTTTGAGGGAGAAAATAGGGTTTTTCATTTGTAAACTATTTCATCTCTTATAACTTCACGATTATATTGGATTATTTATCACTTGGTGCTGTTAGGTTTCTTCAAAAAAAAAAATTCATGTAAAATTTACGTATTCTCTATACTTTCTTGAAAATCTCTTTATCCTAACTTGACCTTTGTGGCTGACAATCTTAGAGAATCATGTCACATCCTTGGTTATGCATGTTTCCATCCATCCAATAACATTGTATTAATAGTCAACCATGATATGAATCCTGCAGGCCACTGTCCATTCACATGGCATTAATTTTTCTATGTCCACACAAATTGAGTTAATTTGTAACTTCGTCGTGATGATTCTAACAGCTTGAGGAATTAATTTTAACAAGTGTTTGGTATTGAATGAATAATGACCTAGTAAGCTGTGTATTGGAACCTTTCCAAGCAGATAGTTGCATTTGTACTCCTCGTCATCCAGATCACCTATCCGGACCATCCAGTTCTAATCCATACCGTTGGATATCGGTCTATAGAGCCTACCTATGAGAAACCACTAATAGGTGGGTCTCGCACGATTTATCGTCTAATTATCTCATATTGGATATTATAGTACGAGATAGAGATGGATTTTATTTCAGAAAACTCCCCCATCTTCCCCTATTCTTCTATCTTGTAAGTAGATGAACTCCCATTACAAAATGCATGGTATTTGATAAACATCAAGAGAAAAATGAGAGAATATCTAATTGTTTATATAGCTCTTATTATAGATCATTTAATCGTATCCGATGGTGATTCTAACTGTGAATCAATAGGTGGATAAGCTCCATCTTGCTCTCATAATGTTGACTTGGTAGATCACTTGTTGAGAGCCGTCTATGAGGTCTATCCTTAATCTAATCTAATGGGCCTACCCATCCGTGCTTACACACTCTTCATAGGCTGATATCCTTGAAAAACTATATAGATCAGACGATCTTTTTTTTTATTCTTTTTTTTTTTTTTCACAGAAATCTCAATAACAGCCGTAGTATTAAAATGTTGATTCAAACTTAGTTTGTTGGACTACCTTCAATAAGAACGAAGTTTTAAGTATGACAACCTTATTTCACGAACTATCATAATGATCAAGATCTTCTTCTTCTTCTTTCTTTTTCTTCTTTTTTTTTAAAAAATAAAAAATAAAAATTTTAAGTGGACTCATGCCACTAGCATTTCATTGAACAAAAAATTTTGTACATGAAATTTTCAGGAGGGTCCCAACAAAAAACATTGGACCGTTCCTATCACGTCACTCCTCCAGTCATACCAAGCCAAACGGGAGGACATACCCTCATGGGCCTCCATAACTACAGTAAACTAACTATCCACAAAAGCTCCAACCCGCCATGTGACCACGACCAGAATGTAAAGATGCTGGTTAACCTGTTCTAATACTCCCCAAGCCAATTTTGTCCAGAAATATACTTCCATTGGCAATTCTTTCACTTGGGAAAGGAGGGAGAGGGAATGATCATTACTACCTTGTCGTGCCATTCCGTCGGCTGGGCCGTTACCTTCTCGAGGGATGAGCTTGAAGGAGACAGAGGCCATGTGTGACATCCTCCATAGCCTCGAGACCCACGGTTTCCAGCGCCAGGAAACCTTTGACTTCCTCTGTAGAAGATTGATGATGACTTGGGGGTCTATTCCACTTCAATCTTAACAAGCCCCCTCTCCTGACACAGAGCCAAGCCATAATGAATCACACGGAGTTCTACTTCGTTATCCAGTTAGAGATGTTTAGGACCATATTATTTATATGGTTTTTTAACAATGCCGAAAGAAGATTGGAATAGATAGGTCATTTCTCTTAATCAATATCAACATGTAATCCCAACCGTGTGGATTTCGTGTTTAAAGACTCGGCGACTTGACTGATCGGTCTACTCATCAGGCGGGTCGTGTCTACTGCAAGAGGATGGACGGTTTGGATAGAACTGCATGCCAAACGTCCGCATTCAGTTTGCATGTTGCCCGTCTAATGAGTGAACTGGCTTGATTTTCAGTATGGTCTTCTTAGGAGTGGGCCGACCTCAAGCGATGCTCAGATGTTCCACACGCTTATGAAGATGGCACGTGTTCTAAGCTTCCTATAAATGTGCACGTGCGTATGGGCAAGCAAACCTCCCAGGTGGATTATAAGTCCTACTAATCTCAGCAACCGCACATTTTTTTCTAACATATAAAGTCCTGCTTCTGGGGCCATGGTTTAGTGATCTGAACCGTTCCTCTGATAACGAACATCCAGAAAATCTGCCTAATTGGATAGTTGAGAGAAAAAGTATAGCATCTGTCCACATTCGATGAAAAAATAAGCGAATGTGGAACTGCTGGACTCCTCCAATTTGGGAGATCTCTCGAGGGGTTCCTTATATCCAGGAAGATCATGAGATCAACGGTTTGGATCATAGAGCCATGGCTCCTACATTTAAAAAATCCCATGCATCCGCAAACTGTAGTAACAATGATCGCAGTCTATAAGATGGAAGAAACGTTTCCAATGACTAAAAGGATTACATATAATACCATTTCCTTATTTAGATACAAACTGGTGAACTTTCATCATCTTCCCAAACATTGCATATATTACTCACTTGCCATGCCCAGACCCGGATCCAGACCCGTATCCAGAACCTTCACCATAACCGGATCCAGACCCCGAACCTCTCCCGGAGCCGGACCCTGAACCATAGCCCTCGCCATGTCCAGAACCAGATCCTGAACCAGCACCGTGCCCAGATCCAGATCCTGAACCGGCACCGTGCCCGGATCCGGATCCTTCGCCACGACCGGAACCTCTCCCGGAGCCAGACCCTGAACCATAGCCCTCGCCGTGTCCAGAACCAGATCCTGAACCGGCACCATGCCCGGATCCGGATCCTTCACCATATCCTTGACCACGACCGGAACCTCTCCCGGAGCCGGACCCTGAACCATAGCCCTCGCCATGTCCAGAACCAGATCCTGAACCGGCACCATGCGCGGATCCGGATCCTTCACCATATCCTTGACCACGACCGGAACCTGAGCCAGCACCAGAACCGGCATATGACCCAGCAGACGAACCTGCACCAGAGCCTGACCCAGAGCCAGAGCCAGAGCCAGAACCTGACCCAGAACCAGAGCCAGAACCTGACCCAGAACCAGACCCAGACCCAGACCCGGAAGCACCACCACCTCCTAAGCCAATTCCCAGTCCTGCACCCACACCAACCCCAAGACCACCACCCAAGTCCAGACCCAAGTCCTTTCTAGCAGCGCGGCTCTCCACCAACAAAGCACATGAAGCAACAAGCAATGCAAGTGCCATGAACTTGAAGAGTGCCATGAACTTGAAGTGTGCCATTTTTATCAACTGAACTCCTTTGTACACTCCTAAAGATGTAGAAGTTCCAAACTTCCAACGAGTGATGGAGTTTACAACGAAAGAGAGGATGGTTTGTTCTCTATAGATAGTAGTTGGTTGTGATATATGTAGGGAAAGGAAGGGCCATGTATTTATGGGTGGTTGTAACCGTCCAAATTAGATACGATGGTATACATGCAAGTGTGAAATGGATTAGAAAAAAAGAAGCTTGTGGTGGATACGCGTACATGTAGTGTAGTGGAGCACTATGGTGCTTGGTATGATAGTTTGGAACTGTGGGACATGTCGTCGGTTGGTGCCGCCCACGCACTAAAGAGGATTGTGGAGTATGATTGGCTTGTTTTTTGGTGACTACTGTTTTTGCAAGGAACGTGTATTAGGTACTACCCTTGTGTCCGCTGGGGCTCTAAGAGGCCCATCATAATGTATGAGTTTATCAACACCAGCCACTGTTTTGCCATATCATTTTGAAATTATTATAAGCTAAAAAATGAGGCATATCCAATGCTCAAGTGAACCACACCACAGGAAGCAGTGGTGTTAATTACATCTACCTTTGAAACCTTCCTTAGCGTCTATGGTGATGTTTATTTGCCATCCAACTTATTCATGAGATCTTGAGGCATTCGACTGCAAATTTGTCAGTTATGATGGTATTCTAAAGGTTTTTAAAGGGGTACTCATTGTTATAAAGGCACAGTGAAGTGAGAACCTTTACAAGTTGATCAGAATCACTATATCGGATGGAGTGTAGCATTTGTAGCGTAATCCACGTCAACACGTGTATGACAAATGTGCCTAAAGTATATGAGCGAGCACAGTATGAAAATACTTATTAATCATGGTTTGATTATTAGTTTTATAATTTTTTATTTAGATATATATGAGCACTGCATATATGAGAAATAATTAAGGTTGAATTTTTAAATTGAGAAACATGTTGATACATGACAGCTTGATTTTGTGCACTCAGATGTATAGGAGCCATTACTCATAATTTGGAGGAAGACTGTTATTTTTTGTCACATTCATTGACGACTTCTCTAAAAATATATAAATTTATTTTATAAAATATAAATATGATGTTTTCGTTACTTTTAAAGCATAAAAGGCAATAATCAAAAAGCAGACGAGACGAAAGTTAAAAATTCACATCTTTTTCAACTGTTCCTAAAAAGCAATTTTGGTGTAGTGACACACAAATTGTGCAAGTACTCGTTTTGTAACTTTGTCGTCATGATCGTAACAGCTGAGGAGTTAATTTTAACAAGTGTTTGTGATTTTTTGAATGAGTAATGATCTAGTAAGCTGTGTATTGCAATTACCATGCAGGTGGTTGCATTTATACTCATCATCATCCATGTCACCTATTTTGACCATCCAATTCTAATCCATACTGTTGGATATGGGTCTACAGAGCCCACTTATGAGAAACCACTAATAGGTGGGTCTCACACGATTTCTGGTCTGATTATCTCTAGCGCATATCCTTTTATGGAGGTACAATTGTCTCTCATATTGGATATGATAGTATGAGAAAAGTGAGAGAATATCTAATTGTTTATGTAGCTCTTATTATAGATCATTTAATCGTATCCGATGGTCATTCTAACCTGAATCAATAGGTGGACTAGATAGGTCATTTCTCTTTATCAATATCAACGTGTAATTCCAACTGTGTAGATTTTGTGGTTAAAGACTAGGCGACTTGACTAATCGGGTCCCAGTCGATACGGATGACTCTACATTCTTCAACAAAATTCGGGCTGGCCCACTCATCAGGTGGGTCGTACCTACTGCAAGAAAATGGACGGTTTGAATAGAACTGCCAGCGTCTGCATTCAGTTTGCATGTTGCCCATCGAATGAGTGAACTGGCTTGATTTTCTATATGGTCGTCTTAGGAGTGGACTGACCTAGAGCGGTGCTCATTAGATGTTCCGCACGCTTATTAAGATGATAGTAAGCTTCTTATACACTTGCGTATGTGCAAGTAATGCAGAACGGGTCACAGACACTTTCATGGCAAAGGACCAGAGAAATCCTGATCAGAGGCAGAAATGATCCAGACCTTTAGATCCTTAAAATAGTTATATCTTACAAATTGGGATGAGTTTTTTGACATGTTTTTAAGATGTACCAATATAAAACTCTATCCTAGGTTTGAATTCATTATTTAAAGAGTTGTAATTTTTTTATAAAAAAAATGTCATCAACCAAATTATTAAAAATTATTTCTACTTTTATCTATCTTGGATTCAAGGATTCTCTATCATGAGCCAAGAGAGCTTCGTGGATTCAGAGTAGATATGCCTGACAAGGATCGTGTCCGACCTCGTCACGTCCCTCCCTCCGTCAAGCAAGCCTCCAGGTTGCAAATTTTCAAACATGATGCTTTCAGTCTCAACCGCCCCTACTTGGTCATAATCGGTAACTGCACATTTTTTGCTAACATACAAAGTCCCGCTTTTGGGACGCATGGTTTAGTGATCTGAACCGTTCTTCCTCTGATAACGAACATCCAGAAAATCTGCCAAATAGATGTTTGAGAGAAAAGGTATAGCATCGGTTCACATTCGATAAACAAATTAAATGGCGAATGTGAAAGTGCTGGGCTCCTCCGTTTTGGGAGATGTCTCGGGGGTTTCCTTACATCTCGGAGGAACATCAAATCAACGGTTTGGATCACGGAACCATGACTCCCACATTTAGGAAATCCTATGCATCCGCAAACTGTAGTAACACTAACAATTATCACAGTCTATTAGCCGGGAGAATCGTTTCCAATAGGTAAAAGGATTACATGTAATATCATATCCTTATTTAGATACAAACTGGTGAGCTTTCATCATCTTCACAAACATTGCAATTATTACTCACTTGCCATGCCCAGACCCGGATCCAGACCCGGATCCGGAGCTTCACCATAACCGGATCCGGACCCTGAACCTCTCCCAGAGCTGGACCCTCAGCCATAGCCCTTGCCATGTCCCGAACCAGATCCTGAACCAGAAACATGCCTGGGTCCAGATCCGGATGGTCCGGATCCTTCACCATATCCTTGACCATGACCGTAACCTGAGCTAGCACCAGAACCGGCATATGACCCAGCAGATGAACCTGCCCCAGATCCTGACCCGGAGCTAGAGCCAGAGCCGGAGCCAGAACCTGACCCAGAACCAGAGCCAGACCCGGATCCAGACCCGGAAGCACCGCCACCTCCCAAGGCAATTCCCACTCCTGCACCCACACCAATCCCAGGACCACCACCCAAGTCCACACCCAAGTCTTTTCTAGCAGCTCGGCTCTCCACTAACAAAGCACATGAAGCAGCAAGCAAAGCAAGTGCTATGAACTTAAGTGTGCCATTTTTCTCAACTGAAGTCCTTTGGACACTCCTAAAGGTGTAGAAGTTCCAAGCTTCCAACGAGCTATACAGTTTACAAGGAAAGAGAGGATGGTTTGTTCTCTATAGACATTAGTTGGTTGTGATATATGTAGGGAGATGAAGGGCCATGTATTCATAGATGGTTGTAACCGTCCAAATGAGATGATGGTACACATGCCAGTGTGAAATGGATTAGAAAAGAAAAAAGTATTTTTTTTTATTTTTTTTTTTTAAAAGCTTGTGGTGGATACGTGTAGATGTAGTGTAGTTGAGGACCATGGTGCTTGGTATGATAGTTTGAAACTTTGGGACACGTCTTTTGTTGGTGCCGCCCACGCACTAAAGAGGATAGTAGAGTATGGTTTAGGGCCATGTATTTATAGATGGTTGTAACCATCTTTGGTTGGTGCCGCTCACGCACCATGGCTTGTTTTCGGTGACCAAGGAACGTGTATTAGGTACTACCCCTGCCTGTCCCAAGCCTGGAACGGGCTGGGGCTCTGAGGGGCCCATTATGGCTGGGGCTCTGAGGGGCCCACCATAATGTATGAGTTTATCAACACCGTCCATCTATTTTTTTCATATCATTTTAGGATATAAGCCCAAAAATGATGTATATCCAATGCTCAAATGAACCACATCACAAAAAGCAGTGTTGTTAATTGCACACCTTTAAAACTTTCCTAGGGTCCATCGTGATGTTTATTTTCCATCCGACCTATTCATGTGATCACATAGACATGAACGAAGGAAATACAAAAACATCAACTTGATTGAAAACTTATGCACGTGGGCATTTGATCCCCACTGTTGTCCTCTCGAGCCTGATCTACTTCATTTTTTAGCTTATATCATGAAATAATATGGAAAAGTGGATGGATAGTGTCGAGAAATTCATACGTTATAGTGAGCCCCCGAGAGTTCCAGCCAATTCCGAGCTCAGGATAGACAGGGGTAGTTCCTAACCCATGTCCTGTCGGGAGAGGAAGCGTGAGTTTCTTTTACAGCTGGGAGCCCTTGCAACAAAAAACTGTGGAGCCCACTGCAATTTTTGTGTGATCTCTACTCCGTCCATCATTTCGCTAGCCATCTTAGGATCAATGCAGATCGCGTACTGAATAACTCAGCATGATATAGTATTGAGTAAACTGGATCGAAAGTGTTCTTGCCTCTATCATTAACTCCAAATGTCCTTGTTTCATGGTGTTTCAATCACCTTTCAATGGCTTCTTTAATGTACCCGCGGGAAAGTTTTTAAAGAACAGAAATGATGAATTAGGTGAAGGTACGGAAAGAGAGATTTGAACCCTCAGTAAACAAAAATGTTTACATGTACTAAGGCTTGGACCACACTGAGGGGCCCATTGTGATGTATGTGCCTTGTGTACGTTGTTCATCCATGTTTTTTTCAACTCATTCTAGGGCATGAGCCCAAAAATAAAGCATATTCAAAGCTCAAGTAAACCACACCAGAGGAAACAATGAAAATTTGTTGATACAATTGGAAATTTCTTGAGGCCACAAAAGTTTCGGATCAAGCTGATATTTGTGTTTCTCCTTATCCATGTCTATATGACAAATAAACATCACTATTGGGCCCTAAGAAGGTTTCAACGGTGGACGTCATTTTCCTCACTCTTTCTTGTGGTGATCCCACGAGCTATAGATATGCTTCAATTTTGAGCTCATGCCCTGAAATGGGCTGGAAAAGCAGATGGACAACGCGTAAAAGACACATACATCATGGTGGGCTCCACAGACTTTACTAAGCACACACTGTGTGCGTGTTGATTTACTAAGCTCGTAATCCGCTTCATGGGCCCAAAACCACATTAAGAAGCAAATGGCAATGATGGAAAAATCCACCATTGAAACCTTCCCAGGGCATACTGCGTTGTTCATGTGCCATGTATCCAATCTGTTCATGACATGATTCCCACATGGATGAAGGAAAAAGAACAAATACCATCCAAAACTTGTCTGGGCTCACATTGTCACTTATTGGGCAATTTTGGGCTGTTCATGGATGACACCCATGCATATGGGATGGTATGTACCAATTTCAACTGCTACTTTAAACTTTAGCCTAAAATCATAAATTTATAACCTTTTCAAAATAGTAAACTTATTTTTTAACTAATTGAAAGTTTGTCACATCATCTAAATAAGATTAGATAATGTAACTTCTTCAAACCCCAAAACACCTTGAAAATAATAAAATTTATAACTTATTAAAATAATAAATTTTAATTTAAAACTCAAATTTAATTCTATAAAAAAAAATTTATTGTAAAAATCACGTTTAATCAATGCCTTTGACATTGGCCATGACGTAGAGCTTGTTGAGAACCTTTCAATCTGATACGTTTATACATAGTCGCAAAGTTATAAATGCGGAAGTGGTCATGCATGCTAAATCTTTGTATAGAACTTTTTAAGCCGATTTTTTTTTTTATTGAAGCCAAACATGAGATTGATCCCGACTTTTTCCTACATTAGTCGCATCATGTAGATCACACGAGATGAAAACCAAGATAGTTGATTCATGAGGATTTCATCGTTGAAATCAGTCTACAGCCGGTCTTGCTTCACATATGTGTGTAGCTAGCCTATCTGATGAGTAACTTGTTCCGATTTTGCTCTATGTGATCTTTATGGTGTGGTCCACCCTTTTCACAGCTTGGTGTGTACCCACTAAATGATGCAGGGAAGGACGTGAGGTCAAGCATCGTCTTCCTCAAGAGGATAACTATTCCGAATCCACGAAACTTATCTGGACTCCTCACATATAAAGGCTTCTCGAATCCACGAGGAAAGAAAGCAGAAAATAAAAAGAAATTCAAATAAATTCATAATTGATTAATGAATAAATAAAAACTAGTTCACAACCCTTTAAAAGGGGTACCAAGCAATGGGAAAGAAATCAGAATCAAACTACAACTAAAACTCTTAGAATTCACGACTTACTATAAATAGTAAACTTACTATTTATAAACGGTCGTGATGTCTACTGGTGCGCAAGGTTTTCGGCCAAAAATAGCAAGTGTCTTATTTGGCTTCACCAAACAATTCTCCTAATTTTTCTAAGCTCTTTTCACGTTGGATGCAACTCCTAAAGCCCAACAGATGAAGAGTTATAATCAAACTAAAACTTACTATTTATAGTAAAAACGAAATTAAAATAGGGAAACGACCGTCGATCTGGCGGTATTTCACAAATCTGGCTTGGGCAACCCAGCATAGCAGGGTTGGTTGGCTAAAATACTTCGTTCTACCCCAAAATCATATATTTTATGTCAAATAACTCGTTTCAAATTGCGAGATACGCCTGATTTAAAGTCCGATGGTCTGGATCACTTCTGTCGTCGACCGGGCCTTTTCTGTTCCATCTTAGCCATGTAACTGTCTGTGACCTGCTCTACATCACTAAGTAACACATTAGAAGAAAATAATGAACTTATTTGTTAAGTTAGAATACAACCTAATACAATATCATTACTTTGCCATGCATGTTTAGCTTCTATTGTTTTTGTTAAATTATAGTCTATTTACAATTCCTTAATTCACAAACTGTGAAAAATGGTGGAGATATCGTTGTGATCTTTTAAAATGAGTCTCACATCATCAAAAGTAGGCATGCAATTTCACTGGTGAAAGATGTATAAAGGAACAATTTTCTGCTAAACAAAGATCTCCACTACAAATCGTATGATTTGGTGGAATCCAGGCTTTTTCTTATTTGCTTGTTTTAAATGATTTGTTTTCTCCTTTGAAATTCGCATAGTTGAAAAGATCTCTAATATTGAAATCTCAAAGTGCAATTATCCAACCATGAGAGATGGCCATGCGGTTACACAACTGCTATAGCAAATGGGTAGATAGTTACCCAATAACTACCATGACATATATTTCTAATCGAGGTGAGGTGGAAATATGTTACCGTTTCCATGGGCTCATTGACGTCAATATATGGGGCTGTACACGAATTGAGTTAGCTCGGTTAGCTCGTTCGACTCAACTCGAAAAAACTTCATTTGACTCTGTTCGAAATTGAGTTTGAGCCAAGTTGAACTGATTTTTGAGCTCCAAAAAAATTTCAAACTGAGTTCGAGCTTGCCTGAGCTTGACTTGGCTGGGATCGAACCTCAACTCGGATCGGATTAGTTCGGTGACTCAATTACTTTGATATTGATGTTGCTCACCAAGTGTTTGATGAAATGACTCAATGAAATATAGCGCTCGTGGTAAAGAATGTATGTATATAAAACAAATATTCTTTTTTATTGATTTTGATGTTGCCTATAAGGTGTTTGATAAATTACCTATAAAACTACTTCTGTTATTTTACATACCGTGAGAATTTGAAAGCGCAGTTCATATGTTTGTGAAAATGCTGCACACAAGCAAACTTTGCTTGATTTTGGATCGAACTCGGCTCGAATTATGCGAGCTACTGACCGAACCGAGCCGAGCCGAGTTGGCCAGTCAAGCTCAAGGACTGAGCCAAGCTGAGTTCGAGCTGGGGTCAGCTAGTGGCCGAGCCGAGTCAAGCTGTGTCAAGCTCAACATAGTTCAACCGTGTAGACCTCTATCAATATAGGAGAAAAATACTACAAAAATTTAGGACTGCTTAGTCACATTTTATTTCAAACTATTTATTATGTGACCAAAACCAGATAGTCTTTGATCGTACTCAGTCTCATTTTTCCTGCCTATTAGTCATTTGTATGGCACATCCAAGCCATGCAAAAGCTGGGCCACACCATGACGATCACTCGAAAAATCATGCCGGTCCACTCATTTGGTTGGGAACATTGTTGAAATCAATAGCCGGATGATGCTCCGATTCACTATACAGTTGTAGCCCACCTAATGAGTAAATCATCTTGATTATTTTTTGGGGGCAGGAAAGATGGGGTTGTATGTGGAAAGGTTTCACATGCATCGCTGCACGTGATACTTGGAGCCATGTATGGAGCAGGACCCACCTGGGACCCACTGTCAAATCATATTTGAAAAACTAGGATGGTCATCCCTCAAGTTGGCCACACGTGTTTCAAAGACGTGTGGTCCGTCTGCCTGATGGTCGACCAGCTTATTCTTTTGCCACAAGATCTACAAGGTGGGCCCCACTGTATTTACGACTTGGATGTCTTACAAGACCAGCCCATTAGTTAGATGGTTCAGATTGTTGGATGACCTTCCCACGTGTTATGTAGAAAGATGGTTCTTCAGTATTTCCATATTCGAATTCTTCCAGCTCTACGGTGTCATCTCTGAAAGCCGGGCGGGTTATGTTAGGTTGGTGTTCAACCCTAATCTAATTCAAAGTTCTTATTCCTCAACCTTAACTCAACCTTGGGCTGGGAATTCTCAACCCAAGCCCAACCTAAGTAAGGATCTGCTGGGTTGGTCCCATGGATACATGCTAATATTTTCATTATTACATTAGTATATTATATTTCAAAACATGCTTTATTTTTTATATTTATAATTTTTTTAATTAGATATGTAATTATCGCAAAGAACTTTAGTTTTTTCTAAACAAATAAGCTAAAATACAGGACAACTACATACTCCTTTAAAAGTCATGTTGTGCAGTATGTAGTCTTATCTTGTTAGCTTAAGTCATTGAAAATGATGTGGACCAATGGAACCCAATGGCACTTCCTGTACTTTCAATATAGATGATTCATACTTAATTATAATTTATGAGTAACTTATATATTGATTGAGTTCAAATTAGGTTAGTCAACATACACCTCAACCCAAGCTGAGCCCAAGTTTTGTTAGGTTATGTTTGTATAGCTCAAGACTGAACCTATACATCCTGCCCGTGCCCAACCCGGTACCAGGTTGGTCATGGGTGACTTTCTGCCCTAATCTCCAGACAGGGAGTTGTATTTGGTCTCATCGACAGTCTAGTCGATTCATCTGGACGTCTATAGTGCGGCCTATTCCTCATTGATGATCATGCAAAAGTTACACTGATCGGATGATCCTTTCTACCTGCAAGTTTTTTTTTCCTACCTTTCTGTTGTCCAAGACATGAATGAGATGGTTAGGATGATCAAATCAAAATGATTCTTCTGAATCATACAAAAGGAAACGGGGGGTCACCAAATGGACGGTTCAGATTTACAATTCAACTTATATATTTGATTGTGACCACCCGTTTCGTAGGCTGTTAATGGGATGAAAGGATCGTTTGATCAGTGTCATATTAGCTTGGTGGGCTATGAAGAGTGGGTTATACTCAATGGACGGTTTGTAACAGTCGATTGTACTCCCCATGTGTTCATATTCCATGACCTAATGACCACACCTTGCATGATGGCCCCGGCATGATCTTGATCAAACATCTGCTGGGCCAATAAAGTCCTAATTAACATTTTTTAGGGATGTCCACAATTACGACCCACTAAATGGATTGTACTCCCCATGTGTTCAATTTCCACAATTAGACTTTTTTCCTTTGGTTATGACCGTGATGCCTCATCTCTCATTTTTTAGGGATGTCCACGATTACGACCCACTAAATGGATGGCATGTATTACTGTTTCACACTGCCACGTGTAAGGTATGAGACGAGATCCAAGGATCATGATCTCTTGCAAGAGAAAAACATCACATTTGTGTTGGATTGGGCGAGGCAGCTTACAATTGGTCCACATTGATTAAGTTACCTAGAGGTGTACACAAACCGAGCTAAGTCGGTTAGCTCACTCGACTCGACTCGAAAAAGCTCGATTCAACTCGGTTCAAAGTTGAGTTCAAGCCGAGTTGAGCTGATTTTTTGAGCTAGAAAATTAGTTTAAGCTGGCCCCAGCTCAACTCGACTCGGATCGAACCCAGCTCGAATCCAACTTAGATCAAACTAGTTCGGTGACTCGATTACTTTGATATTAATGTTGCTCACTAAGTGTTTGATGAAATTACTCAATGAAGTGTGATTGGTGGTAAGGAAGGTGTTGAGAAATTCTACCCATGGTAGCTTACATAGTCAATCCATCTAAGCTATCTTCTCTTGCATCATATTACACGACTAGTTGAGAAGGAATGAATGGATACTCAACATGTATTTTGTAAGGCCCGTATCCTAGTTCATATCGTTTCGTATACTCTCGTGATCATTCCCGTTGAATTCCGGCAACCCACGACCTATAATTAACGTTTGTGCGCGACCCAAGTCGTATCTCATAAATTTGAGTCGGCTTAATCCAAGACTTGTATCATGACGACCACATCATCGCTACGGTTCCAACGCCGCGTCTTGTACATCAATCCAATACCCTAGCCAGGAGATGTGGGCCCGCGCTTATCTCAAAGAAACGTCGTGCATTTACGATCCCAAGAGAATCTCTATAACGTGTCTCATCAATCAAGTGCACATCAATCACCTCATGTCAAGTACAAGTCAAGTACTACATCACTTAACTCATCACAACTCATACCTCTCTTACAGAAGCTATCCCAAAAGTCAACAATTTCTTACACAACCCATCCCTCTCTCCATCCATCACTCCATCACCCATCTCTCTCTCTCTTTACAACCCTCTCTCTCTCTCTCTCTCTCTCTCTCTCTCTCTCATTTCTTAAACACACTTTCCAAATAACAAAGAAGTGGTGGACGTCCAAGCATTTTCGGGGGAAGAAAAGTGTGTGCGTGGCCCACTTCCTATTCCAAGATCCATCATCCTAGCCCTTCAATTCTCATCACCTTCCATCAAAGTGAGACACAAGAAGATTGACATTTTATCGGACCAAAAAGATCGAACAATGGGTGTTTTATAGGTCTAGATTTCATATTTTGATGATGAGTCAAGTGGGGCCAACCGATTGATGGTAAGGATCTCACTTTGGACCCTAGATGTGATCAATAGCCCACTATGATTCTCATGATCATTCCATGATGGGGTCATTCTCCATAGACCCCATCATGACGTTTACTTTCTTAATTGAATGAGAGTCATATAGACCTTCCATTTTGGTGGAGAAGGAATCTCCACCGTTGATTTTTGATTTGGTGGGTCCACATGTATTGGGACCCACTTGATGTATGATTGAATGCATGGAAGGGAGGGCCCACAGTGTTGGGGTCCCTCCATCGCGAGTGTCTCTTTCTCTCTCTCCCTCTCTCTTTCATATATTTTGGTGTGATGATGTGACCGTGTGGCCCACTCGGATGGACCCCACCTTGATGTGTGTCTTATCTACACCATCCAACCATTTGGTGACCCACCTGTAGCACGTCTGTAGGTGGAGCCCACCTTGAAAATGTGTTGCATTCAAACCGTCCAGCGTCCAAGGACGCTGGACGTGGTCGTGCAGTGAAGTATGAACTAGCGATGTGGTGTACTGACCACCAGAAAACAAAAATATCATTTTGATTTAAAGCCTTGGGGTGGGCCACTCATGGAGGCCCCACCTGGATGTATAAATCAAATCCACACCATCCATCATATTTCCCAACTCATTTCAGGCGTTGAGCCCAAAAATGAAGCTAATCTGATTATTTGGTGGGCCATGGCATAGGAAATGGTGATTCTTACCTTTAAAATTCATTAGGGCCCACCTCGATGTTTCTACTCACCAAAACATACCGGATATTGGGCTCTTTCGGACGGTCTCGAGCCATAGAATCCAATGGGTGGGTTGGATTCTCCAGATGTGAGCCCCACCTAAGAAAATCTTTAAGAAAACAAAAAATAATAATAATAATAAGGTGCGGCAACGTCCTACTGCTGTGTTACTCAAAAGACCAGGGACCATGGGTCCCAACCATAGGCCCCACCATGATGTGTGTGGACATCAACATCGTGTATTTGGTGGGCCCCCTCCCATAAATCGACCGTAAGTGGAACTCGGGTGGTCCACATCATAGGGACAATGGGATTGAATGTCTACCATTATGACCCTATTTGGATCACAGAAGTTTTGGATCATTATGAAATTTGTTTTCCTTTTTATTTAGGTCCATGTGATCTTATCAACAGATTGGGTGGAAAATAAACATTATGGTGGGCCCCACGCTGGATCCATGGATGTATGTATTCTACACCTTCTATTAGTATGGCCCCCACCTTGAGGTATGTTCTTTATCTATGCCATCCATCTATATGGGGCCACTTTGATGGATGTGTTGCATCCAAACCGTGCAACCATTTTGAAAGACAATTTTAAGGTTTGAGACTAAAAGAAAAACGAGACAGATATAGGATCAAGTGGACCACATTACTGAAATAAGTGGATTTGAACATCCACCATTAAATCCCTCGGGCTTCCCAAGTTTGGACCTATATCATATTTGTTTTTCCCTTTAAATCCAGGTCTTTATGACCTTATAAATAAGCTATATGAGAAATAAACCCTATGATGGGGCCCACTGGAATTTTTTTTAAAAATTAATATTATTATTATTTTTGAGTTAGCTTGTCAGTACACACACTACATGTTAGCCACCCTCGCTAGGGATAGATACCAAGACCTCATGTGTTGAAACGAGGTATCTCCACTTAGTCTGTCAGTTGAGCTATGGATCTGGGTGTGGCCCACTGGAATTTAACTGTGGAAATCATTATCACCACGGTTAGATATGGTATTGTCCAGTTGATCTTTTGATATGGTTATATATATATATATAATACTCTATATTGATTTTTAAAAATAGGAGAATTGTGTTTGGCCCATTTAAATTGGCCCATTCAACTTGGCCCATTTGATTCGACCCGTTTGATTAGGCCCGATATGATATATGAGGCCCGTTGTTGAGGCCTACCTGATATATATGAGGCCCATGTGATGCAGCCCATTTGATGTATCTGAGACCCATGGGCCGAGGCCCAATGGGATGTACATAACGCCTATTGCAATGTGTGATTCCACCTATACCTTGGGAGAAATGATGGTTTGACGCCTACATTATAAGAATAATGTTGGTTAAATGTCCGCATTGTAACTCACCCTAGAGTCCATTGATAGGCCCATACTTGTTGTGTGTAGGCTGTCTAGGCCCATCTTCGTTGTAAGGATAGTTTATCACTTTATAACATGCTTAGTATAATTCCATGACTCATGTCATGCGCATCATATGTATGCTTGATATGAGTAATGACTAATCAAAGCATATGTCATTGGACATATTATTTATGGGACTCACTGATAGGAGTTACCCACATGAGCCCGTGGTACGCGCAAGATTGTTGCATGATTGACGGTGTGACTCATGCATTTCGCATGTGTGACATGATTATTGTACGCTCTAGCGACATCAGGGTCGTGACCTCCATAGGCACATCGTGGATGACTGTATCGGATGCTAGAAATATTGGCTCTAGCATTGTGGGCACTTAGGATGTCCTTGGATGAAAATTTCAGAACCTTTTTTGTACCAGGAGATGCTCCAACGTCTATACCGAGTGGATACACGAGCACTCGAGTGCCGAATACTAGTAGGCCGCATCTCCCACTGTTGTGGTCGGTTGAAAGAAGGTGTGGCCTTATCCGCCCGAGTGAGGGGGTTATAAGCTAGGCTGAGTTTGACTAGCTCGCAAATGAATCCGCTATCGACGAGCTGGGTAGGTATTGGCAGACTACCGGTCAGGCAGATAGTATGGTTTCTTCCACTCGCTGAGCCGTGCGGCTAGGAAGGCGACAGTCAGTGTGGAGTGTACTAAACCCTGGTGATATCCTAGAGGTGAACTGTAGTAATATATGTACTTTATGAGGATTGACATGCTTATGTTACATCTCGCATATGATATTTGGCTACGTATGCCTCGCATCGCATGACCTTGGTCAGTGTGGAGTGTACTAGACCCTGGTGATATCCTAGAGGAGAACTGTAGTAATATATGTACTTTATGAGGATTAACATGCTTATGTTACATCTCGCATATGATATTTGGCTACGTATGCCTCGCATCGCATGACCTTGGTATGGTCGATAGTATTCATGCTTTGCATCGCATAGCCTTGGTACGGTTGATAGTATCCATGGGCTTACCGGCATATTTTTGTATTACTCTAATACTGCATGCTTGGTACTTGCATTGTGCACACACTTACACCACCCTCTAAGCTTTTGTAAGCTTATGCACGACCATTGCGTTCAGGCGACGTTGGATCGCAGCAACGCTGAGGCAGGAGTACGCATCAGATCATTTTAGAGTCTTTTGATCACCTTGTATTTCTTTTTCCGCATTGTAATTAAAGTTTTTAATACAACGAATATATGGTGATGTTGTTTTGTGACTTGGTTATGCTTGTGGTTATGCTCCATTGCAAAAAAAAATTATACTGAAAATCCTCCTTATAGGATCCCAGGATCGGAATCTGACATATGAGTGCCGGGAGTCGAGAATGGGACACTACGAAGGTTGTCGGCGCCGGATTCAGCGATTGAAAATTTTGGGAGCCCGTTTTCTGAGTTTGGGGCGTGACATATTCGGTGATCCAAACAAATGAGTCAATAAATAAATCTTGCAGCTCTCTATTATGGAAATTAGACATCTCCAATGCTGGCAACAACAAAACTTCCTCCACCCTTTTTCTTGGTTTTTGTTGTTTAGAAGGTGTTTGATAAAATACCTATAAAACCATTATTGTTGTTTTACAAACAGTGAGATTTTGAAGGTGCATCCTAAGTGTTTGTGAAAATGCTGTAAAGGTGAACTTGACTCAATCTTGGCTTGAACTCGGCTCGAACTAGCCTGAGCTGTTGACCGAACTGAGCCGAGCTGGCCAGTCAGACTCGAGGACCCCGCGGAGCTGAGGTTAGCTAGTGGTTGAGCTAGGTCGAGCTGAGGCCAGCTCGACTCGGTTCGACTCGATGTACACCCCTAAAGTTACTCGACATTAGAATTGGACACGGGATGACTCGACTCGGCTAACTCGTTTCATTTGACTCATTCAGACTCGACTCAATCCAAACTGAATGGGTGAGTTGGTCTGAACCAAGTAAGCTTTGTCCAATCCAAACTCAAATCGAGTTGAGTTCGAGTTAACCAGTAATTCTATTTGATTTGACCCGAAACTTGATCCAATCAGACTCGACTCGATTCAAACCCGACACAACTCGGGTTCGGATATATGTAAAAAAATAATCTAATTTCTAACTATTTCTAATCGTACCCATTGAACCCGACCTCGATCCGATTCCAAACTCTCTATCCCTCTCTCATCCTCCTCCTCTTCTAAGCGAACTGTCACCCATGACCCTCTCTCTCTCTCTCTCTCTCTCTCTCCTGGACTCCTTTCCTCCCTTATCTCTCAATCTGACTCAATGCCAACTTGACTCGACATGGCACTTCTGATCGGTTTGGACTTAGTCTGAATCAATCCAGTTTAGGCGTGGAATCGGATCGGGTCAAGCATGCTGGACTCGAAACCGAGCCAGATTGAGTTTGGGTCAGGCCTATTTCAAAGCCGACTCAAGTCGGGTCAACTCTAACTCGATTTGACCTGGCTCGATGCCCACCTCTCGATGCCCACCTCTACCAGACGTTAGGACTCAAGCGGGCTCAGAGTTTTAGCCCCAATGTTGGGCCTCAGCTCAGCCAATTCAGTCACTCTGCCTAGCCCAGCTCCGGCCCACACGTTAACCCACAAAGCGGCAATGTAGCATACGTGTGCAAGTTCACAGTCATTCATCAGGTAGGCCTCACCGTAAACTTCACTACACGTCCGGAAGTGGGATGCCCCAAAACTAGCACGCAGGTGCTAGGTCGGCACGTGTAAGAAGCCGTTCCTTCCATGAGGTGCACTCGAGGGGCACCATAAGTTACGGAAGCACCGAGCTATTGTGTGACCGACCTGGTGTATTTATCATATCCAAGACGTCCAAAAGATGAGCCCCATCATGATGGTAGGGTTCGACTAAAATTAGGCTGATCCAACCATCAGGTGGTCCACAACATTAAAAAAAAGGTCAAATGGCAAAATCTCCGAATTCAAGTGGTTGGGCGCACCTGATGATTAATTAAAATTCAAGTGGTTGGGCTCCATCAGTACGATAAGAGCGTACTGAGTTCAGTACGCAATCCGATTTCTTTTACAAGCCCCATCATCATGGTGGGGCGCACCTTCTGGATGTGTTAGATGCCACACACGTACAACTTGATCCCATCACTTGAATTTAGGCTTTTCTTTGGCAGTTGTACATTTTGTTTCTACGTTGATTTGATTGGCCTAATTAATGATCCGCCGTACATCATGGTGGGTCGTACCGTTTAGACGGTTCAGATGTCATCCCTGTACACGTGGGTCCCACAATACCCTAATGCCCTCCAGTTTTTTTTTTTTCATCTATCGCGACTCAATTTCAATCGTGCGTCGCTAGTCACCGGGGCTCACATTCTAAGAAATTCAGATAATCTAAACCGTCCATATTCTCATTAACATAAGCTATGTCCCAAAATCATATTTACATGATATCCTAGCCTTTGAATTTTATATTTGAATCTACCCATTGAAAATTTTATTTTCATGATCAAAACATTCAGCACAGCTTATTTCTAAAACGAGATTTATAACATAAGTACACAGAATAGACGGGTCCGATCATTGAATAGCTCCGTATGTGGGCCCCAGTGGCTGCGACACACGCTGGAATGTCAGTCGTCAGTCGCGGGGCAAGCGAAACGAACTCAAATAGGAATTTAGGAATGCTTTTCCTCCCCTCAGCAGAGAGAGAGAAGGAAACATAGAGAATGGCAGCAGCAGCGCAAGAGGCAGGTGTTGGTGTGTTTTCTTCCTCAGAAGAAGAAAGGGCAATTTTGGAATTAGAAAAGGATAGGGCGTTGGAAGTAGCTGGAGCAGAGGAAGAAGAGCTTGAAGAAGGAGAGATCCTCGACGACGACGATGCCTCAGCAGCAGGAGGCGGAGGCAGCATCACATCAGCGCCACTCCCTCAACACCCGCTGGAGCATTCATGGACCTTCTGGTTCGATAATCCTTCAGCCAAACAGAAGCAGGCTGCGTGGGGCAGCTCAATCCGCCCCATCCACACATTCTCCACCGTCGAAGAGTTCTGGAGGTGGGCCCATCTTCTCTCTTCCCTATCTCATCCCTAATACATACATCTCTTTCGTTTGCCTATGAATTGTTCGATCGATTGTGTAAACTTGCTGTAGAAAGAGAGGTTGTTCTTGAGGCGTCATCTTCTGTGGATATGTTTGATGCAACCAAATGGCTCCTTTGCCACAACCTCTTTTTTGTTTTCTTTGAACTATTTGCTTCCCCTTTCAGGGCTTGCATTAATGTTATTGTTGGCGATCCATTTATTGGAGAAGGGTTTAGGTGGAATCTTATTGGATCACGTTATGATGCAATGGATCATGTGCAATTATCTCAGAAATAAATTATAAGTGGCAGGATCCACTGCAATGCTTTGTAGGATAGCTGGTATGTTTAAGCTGCAAAGCGACATGTTGGGCCCACTGTGATGTTTTTGTGGCATCGAATCCGTCCATCATGTGCGCCCCCTAATGTCATGTTCTCCTTGGCACCTGAAAATGAGGCTGATCCAGAGCTCGGGTGGGCTATACCACAGGGAACAGTTGGATGGGGATGGTGGGGACGGTCAGCATTAAACAATTGGTGGGGCCCACATGCTTTTTATATGCCATCCATCCTTTCAGAGGTTGCTCCTGACCAGGATGAATGGATACCAGAAAATCAGGCCGTTCCAAAGCTCAAGTGGCGTGTAACATGTTATTTTTCATGTTTTAGGGCTCGTTTGGGAGCATGTATTTGGAATAAACTGAAATCTAAATCACAATTATTTCTGATTCTGAATCTTCAGTTGCGTTTGGCAGCTTGTAACCGGAATGCACTGGAATTCAAAAATAGGAATGCATTGAAATTCTATACTATATTTATAGGAATTTGAATTTAATTACTAAATCAACTTTAATATAGTAAATTAGTGTACATGTGTGATATTTGATAGAATGACTGTAATAAGCCCATTGAAATATCTATTTTAGCTAAAAATAATGAAATTTTGAGCCTAGGGTGGGCCACAAGTATAAGGATCACGAACAAGCGACTTGCCAACATTTTTTAATCATCAATTTACATGGCCAATGTTTGGACTGTTCAGATCATTCTATCGATGTGATTTTAGTGATGCAGCCGATAATTCAATTGTTTTGGGGTATCATCAGCATACCATGTGCACAATGGATTAATAGCGTGATGACACCTTTGTTACACATGCGACTCTCCTGTCTTTAAAAAAGTAGCCAAGAAGGGCATTTCACTCCAATTACACTGGAATCACAATAAAGGGATGAGTTTTCGTGCATCTGCAGGGAATAGTCTCGCCTTAAAGGGTCGGGGACATTTTCATCATAAAAAAAAGAAAAAAAGAAAAGAAAAGAGGATGAGATTTCAAAACACACTAAAATTGTGTATTTTAATTACCCCCGAATCTATGTTGCCAAACGACTTTTGGATTCCAAATGCACTCAAATACACCCAAACCGGTGTTGCCAAATTACCCCTTAGGCATGATTTAACATGGTTTGGCCTCTATGAGTTTTGGATTGACCTGATTTTTGGTGGATAGAAGAATAACATGAGGGGCACACATGATGGATGGATTGGTTGTTACTTGTTATGCGCACATCATGGTGGACCCCACACATTGCTTTTGTAGGTTGAGCTTATCCTACAAAGCTTTGTAGTGGATTTGACCTCGAAATAGAAAAGGCTCTCTTCGTGGGAAAGAGGCCTCCTAAAGGCTCACTACAAAGTTAAATCTCACAAATCGGTTGATAAAATCCATTAAAAGACAAAGTCACACTCCCTTTATAATCACTTATTCTCTCAACAGTGTTCTATAATAAGTATTAAGATCTTGGGTCCTTACTCTTACTCTGGTGGTAAACTCTCAGGAGTTTGAACACCTGGTTGAGGGTTCGAGTTCTCATAGGTGGTGAAATTCCACTATGGCCTGAGTGTGTGTGCAAAAAAAAAAAAAGAAAAAAAAAAAGGAAGTATTAAGATCTTAAAACATCTTAATGATCTTATGCAACTGCTAAGCAAATCCTACCCAAATCCCTAACTGTTTGTTTGAGACATATGGATGTCCTCAAGTCATAATTGTCCCTTCCACTGGATTAAGAACCCTATCAGTTGGAGGAAACTCAATGGCGACCAAATTATGTGCATCATGTTGAGAAGATGCAAAAGACCCAATGACATGTTGATCCACAGTGCCATCCTATGAAGCTGATAAGACATGGTGGATTAGATCATGAACTTCCGCCGAAGTTGAAGGAAATGTGATACAAAAATGTATCGATTGCAAATGGCAACGACAATCTAAATTTAGGGTTCAAGCCTGTAGCTCAATCTTCCTTATCATCACTGACATCTTGGGTTTGCTTACCTATAAAAAAATCAATAATTTTAACTGAAGGGTAAGTTTCTTCCTACAACGGGGTGACTAATGCAGCCACAGCTAGGATGTGTAATGCAATGAGTTTGACACATAGGCATGAGTATTCAACTTACATGTGCACATTGCGATTGGTGCAAGTAGTAGGAGAGTTTTGTAATCCTAGGATGCTTATTATTGTTCTTACTTCTTTGAGAATTGTTTTGAAGTTAGTAGGTTAGAAGTGAATTTGAATATCCTTCCAAACTGGGGCCTAAATTATGGATTGAGATGCCAAGATACATTGTGATTACACATATTACTTCCCTCAGGGGGTTATTTAATTGTTTTTTGTTTTACAATTCTAACGGCCTGTTTACTTGCAATGCGTTGCATGTGAACTTTACATGCAATTGGTGTGCACAGGCCAACAGATTGTGTTTACAATATCCGAGTGATGCAAAAGGTGTGCCCATCCATGGAGAACAATTGGCACGAAAAAACAGGCCAGTGCACCTCATCAGGTGGGCAACAGGTGTATGTTAAATCAGGCTGTTGGCAGGTCTGATCAAAGCATCCATTGTTTTTGTACAAGGTGGCCTACCTGATGAGGGCATCGGCTGAATTTTAGATCAGGTAATCTTCCCAGAGGTACCCACCTTTTATGCAGGGCTTGGGTGTCATACGGATGCGACATGTTGGTGCATGTGCAAACCATTGCATGTGAAGTTCAGACCCAGTGGAATGTAGTTGAACAATCCTCTTGCTGTAATTTGCATGTTATTAATTGAAAGAGAAATGATATGGTGGACTACGTGCATTGGTTCCTTCCCTTGCGCATAGTTGGATTTAGATGTGAAAATCCATATCATCTTTCTCGACCATCCATTAGACTTGCCTCTCCATTCATAGGCTACCTTGAAAAATTCACACTGATTGGATGATCTGAAATTTCCAGAAAGTGGCATGCACGAATAGTTGGAAAAGATGGTTCTTACAAGGCCAAGTTCTTTGTAAGGATATTTAAGAGTCTTTGGGAAATTTTTGTACTAGCAGAAGAAGAGTGTACTGGACCTAATGGATGGTCCAGCTCAGTGTTTTAAATAGCACGTGACGGATAGTGTAGCGTTTGGCCCTGTATAGCATGTAGCGTAACCTAAGCGTATAGCATAAGCTACACGATACTTTATATTTTTTAATTAAAATAATGGAAAATATGATAAAATTTACAGAACTCATAATTCCTATGAGTTTTTTTTTTTCCTGTAAATTTGGTTCATCAATCACATATTTCCATGCAAAGTCTGTCTCTTTGCCTTTAGACATCTCTAAGTGTGATTTCTTCTTTACACACACACACACACACACACACACACACACACACACTGACTGAAACATCACAAATTCACAATATGGAACACGATTTGGATGGTCCGGATTGATCTAAGTGCTCTATCCACGATATGGACCGCAATTTAGATGGTCTAGATTAATCTAATGCAGTGCCATGTGTGATGGAAATAAGTCACCACCATTTTAAAATAGTTGTTGAACTAGCATAGAAGAAAAACTAAATAAGAGAGGAGATTGCAGGTAGCATACTCTACCTGTGCTACATTATATGCTATGCTCTGTAGCGTACGTTGCTAGGGAGCTATGCTACCTGGATACGCTACGTAGCATTTTAGCTATGCTACGCTACGTAGCGTACTGAAAACACTGTTCCGGATAGGTGATGTGAATGCAAACAAGTCCAGATGCAACTATGCATGGGAAGGTTACCACACACAGCAACCTACTGGATGATCTTTCCACTAAAAGAAGTTTTGACTGGTTGTTGACAGGTTGCCCAAACTTTAGTTATATGCTTGCATAAGTGATCAGTAGATTCTTATAAATTTATTGCAAACATTCATTCTGCCTTCAGCCTTTACAATAACATACGTCATCCAAGCAAGTTGGGCGTTGGTGCGGACTTCCATTGTTTCAAGTTCAAAATTGAACCAAAGTGGGAGGACCCAGTTTGTGCCAATGGAGGGAAGTGGACCATAAGTTGTGTAAGAGGGAAGGCTGATACATGGTGGTTACATACGGTATGCTTCTGACCCTGTTGGAATATTTTATTTGTTGTTGCAATACGAGATATTGGGCTGTCAATGGGCTGGGCTGGGCTGGCTGTTCTAGCTTTCGGGCGGCCAGGCTTGGGCTGGAATACTAGAACCAAAGGCCAGGCCTGGGCCAAAAATTTAAGCCTGTTTAATAAACTGCTCAGGCTTTTTTTAAGAGCCTGTCAGGCACACCCAAGTCAGTTCCGGCCTGACTTATTTATGATTTCAGGGGATTTTTGCCATATATCATGCATGATGGTGAGCACACTTTATGGACAACCCAGATCTTTCAAAAAGTGGGTGGCCATACTTGGTTAAGGGCCATGCATAATCATCATGGGATGGACTCGGGCTTGTTTGTTTTGTTCCATCATGGTCTCAGGCCCAGATCTTACTTCACAGAGGCCATGCATAATCATCACGGGATGGGCTTGTTTCTTTTGGCCCCTCAAGGTCTTAGGCCCCGGTCTTGCTTTGTGGGCTAGGCTTGGACAGACCCTGCCCGGCCTGTGCCTGGCTTGTTGACAGTGCTAAACCAAATACAATAATATATTTATATCTAATATTTATGATTAATATTGCTTAAAATCTTCTGTATTTTTTCTACTAGTTGTTGGCAATGATTGGCGAACAGTTTGACTATGGTGATGAAATTTGTGGAGCTGTTGTTAATGTGCGAGGAAAGCAGGAAAAGATATCTATATGGACAAAAAATGCTTATAACGATGCTGCTCAGGTAACTACCCTTTTTCGTACTTGGCACTGAGGCATGTGGATTGGCGATAAAACCCACTCATGTTTCATTGTATTCTCCTTAATCTCCTCATGTACATGCTGCGGATTCAATATTTCAATGTGACTACTTCAAAACTAGAAGAAAATGAAGTTTTTACTGTGTTCTTTTTTGGATAATGTACACTACAGTAGTAGCTTCTCATGCCATTTGTGTGATTGATGTGGGTTGAAGAGTTATGTAGTTGCATTTCTTTAAAAAGGAAACTGTGGCACATGTTGTTATGCATTGATAATTTGATGAATAGGATGTAACAACAGCAAAGTGGAAACAGTGAACTTGTGATTGGCTTTCTGGTTTCGTGAGAAATCGATGGATACTCAACTATAAAGATGACAGATTTGCCCCCAGGCTGATGGAAACATCCTTGAAATTCTTCAAAGAGGAACGTAAAAAGGGTGTTTTTATCATTTAAATGGCTTCATTCGACTTCCAAGCATTTTGCAAACCACCCGAAACATGTACATATTAATTGATTAATGATTATATAAATCAATTAAGATGCAAAGAGCCCCATGTAAGTACGCCAATCTTGAAATGTTAAGGCTGCACCTTTTTTGGGTAAATACAAAGAATGGGTAAATACATTCTTTGATAGGTTCTTGTGGCTTTCTTTGGGCTAGCTTCAAGTGATTTTGGATTAATTTGGGTAGGATCTAGGTATGCAATCGGTATACTTTGAGCATATGAACGCATATTTTGGTATGTATGTGTAAGTATATAGGTACATTTTCTCATAGTTAAGGGTCGGTTTGGTAGTAGGATACAAATACACTGGGTTAGGAACATGATGCATCCAGGCCACACATTACATGTGCATCAAAGGAGGGCTAGGGTGGAACCCATTCATACACATGGGACATATCAGCTCATGTTGGACATCCAATTGGAGTGGAAAGTCCATTCAAATGTCTCTCTATACCAACCCAGTTGGACTGTGGAGCTCACTAGTCTAACTGTACACCTTTATATGCTCTACATACAAACTGTAGAGCATCTTTTTTTTTTTTTTTTTTTTTTGCACATTCCATACAGCCCAGCAGTCCATTATTTGCACTTTATTATCTATCTTTGGCATATATTATCTATAGTGTGCTAATCTTGGAGGAATTGATCATGGAAGAGGTATATTATCCATATCTATTCACTCCATCTATTTACTTGCATTTTGGTTCCCTTTTAGTTCAATTCATGAATTTGGTATGAGAATAAGTTCGTTCTTGTGAATTTGTTCTTCACTTTTGATTCTTTTTCCTGCCATCTTCCCCAAATCTGCTCCCTAGCCTAAGACCTAAGCCCTTAAGCCCCTAAGCCCCTAAGCCCCTAAACCCAAACTCTATTTCCCAATTTGTTAACCATATACTATGAAACCCCACGTTCAAGGTATTCCGTAATGGTAACCGTAGCCATAACAGCCGTTATGGTTTTTTTTTTTTTTTTTGAAAAACTGAAAAAAAAACTTTATTGGTTTCATGACAGGCCATTTCGAGGCTGTAATGGGTATTACGGGTCATTTTTATTTTTATTTTTTTCCATAACAGCCGTTACGGCCATTACAATCCTGTAGTGCGCAACAATTGCCAACATTACCGTTACGCAACGGCTGCGAGCATTACCATTACCTAATGACTGCCATGTTACTGTTACGTAATGATTGTTATCGCCTCGTAATGGCCATTATGTCACACCATGCTATTTTACCATAACTCTAGGTCCTACAGAATTCCATTCCACCCCAATTCCTTTAAACGTAGCCATGCTTTTGTAAATTCATCGTAATACCACCTTTCGCTACCGGGTGATTGTCCACATGTAACCCCAAACAATCCTATACCCTCAGATGGCCTGTAAACTTGCCTTCTATTTCACTAATAACCAACCTACAACATTTCCTAAATCAGCCCTCAAACAATGTCTAAAACCGTGTACACCTGTAACTAGTAATTGAGTCCCCAACTGACCTTAAACTAGTCCCATATCATCACCATGCTCCTAAACAACACATGCTGTTCCGAGATTTGACTGCCTGTCCTTGTTTCAGCTCCAACTCTCTACCTTAACAATCTTCACTAATCTGTCCACCTTCAACCTATACCCCACCAAAATCTGTCCCGAACCCAACACCAGATTAAGCTTTTTTTAATCTGTTAACGGTTGAACACTTAAACTAGCCTATAATTTCTACACAGCCCTTGATCCCTAATGTCCTAACCAAACCCTCCATGGTTGAACCCTTTACCTAATGTTCTAGCAGTTGAACATTTACCTAGTCTATAATTTCTAAACAGCCCTTGAACATTTACCCTTAACCTGTACTGTCACTCCCGATGACAATAATATCATCAGTATACACGACCAATACAGTGACACCCACCTCAAGTTGTCTTACAAAGAGTGATCAGCTTGATTACGTTTCATCCCACTTATTCAAACACTGCTTTATTAAATTTATTGAACCAAGCCCTTGGAGATTTTTTGAGGCTATAAATTGACTTCTTAATGCGACACTTTGTTTAACCCCCTGAGCAACAAAGTCGTGCGGTTGCTTCGTATAGACTTCTTTAGTAGGATCCTCTTGAAGAATTGTATTCTTCTCATTAAACTGGTATAAAGACCTCTAAATTTGTGGTAATGTAAACAACAACTTGCATAGAGTTAAGCTTTGTCGCAGGAGAAGATATCTCTGAATAGCAACTCCTAGGGTTTGAGAGTACTCTCTAGCAACCAATCGAGCTTTTAACTGATCAACCGAACCATGAGGGTTGTACTTCAATGTATACACCCATTGACACCCAACAATATGTTTTATAGCAAGTAATTCAACTATAGTTGTTTTCATCCATCATGACTTAGAGCTTTGTAGAAAAAAATGAGGAGCATATGCAAACAACAAGGAAAAAGCTAACTTTCAAAAGGAAAGAGATAAACCAACAAACGAAAAATTGTTAGTCCCATCAGTATGGTTTCTAGTACGTACAAGATTGTTTAGATCTATTAGTTTGGTTTCTAGTACGTACAAGATTGTGGCTAAAACTCTTTAGTATGAGATTTAAGGCGGTTCTCTCCAAGGTTATTTTCCTTCTCAAAGTGCTTTTATCATGGTAGGCAGATAGATCATTGATAGTGTGCTGATTACATATGAATGCATCAATTCCTATCATAGGGAGGGGAGTTTAAGGAATTCTTTGTAAATTAGATATAGAAAAAGATTACGATTTTGTCAACTGGTCCTCTTTTTACTATATGTTAGGTTGTATTGGCTGCAGGTCTAAATGGAGGTCTTGGATCCACTCATGCATCCTCGGCCATATTTTCTGTGCTTGTTAATGGCTCCCCTTTTGGTTTTCTCTAGCCTTCCAGGGGTTTGAGGTGGAGACCTCTCTCTCCCTTTTTGTTTGTGGTTGTATCTGACTCAGCAAGATGTTAGGAAGCGGTCAGTCAACGAGGTTATTTTGAGGCTTCTAAATTAAACATATTCTAGATTGGATCACTCACTTGCAATTTGTTGACGATATGTTGATATTCTGAGAGGCAGAAGACTCTATGATAGTTTATCTTCGTACTATTATAAGATGCTTTGAGGTAGCTTCTAGCTTGAAGGTTAACTTAGCCAAAAGTGAGATTCTAGGGTTTTTTTTTTTTTTTTTTTGAGAGATAATGCAAATTCATTAAAAAAAGGAGTGAAACTACAAGAGAAAAGAGAACAAAAAGAAACAAAAAAAATGGAAAAACAAAGAGAAAGCTACATCGAGCTGGCGCAAGCCATTAAGCAACAAGGAAAATAAAATCCACTTCCCTTAAGAAGGTGTCATATGTGGCCCATTTGATCACCAAATTGAGTGCTTTGAAAGCAACTTTCTCTGTGGAGGAGTTGCGGAAACATCTATTGTTTCTTTCCAACCAAACTGACCACCAAATGGCAAGGATGGCCATTCTCCAAATTTGCGTTTTTGGCTTCCCTATCCTGGCGCCATGCCAGGCTTTGAGCAACTGATCAACTGACCGTCTGACCCAGGAAAGCACCATTTAATGTTGAACCTTCTAGTGAATACTGTCCATATGAGGTAGATGAAAGGACAGTGGACTAGAAGATGGTTAACCGATTCTGCTTCCTTCATGCAGTAAAGGCAGATGTTGGGCAGCATCATCCCTCTTTTTTTTCCAGGTTGTCGACAGTTAGAATCCAACCAAGCAAAAGCTAAGGTTTTTTTTTTTTTTTTTTGGGGGGGGAGCGTTGAGTAAGACCAAACATGATGGAGGGGGGCAGAAAGAGGAATCTGAAGGGGGGCAAGAGCGCTGTAGAAGGACTTGACTGTGAATAGCGAGGACTTGTCCGATTTCCAAAGACGCATTCCCGCAGCTTGGCATGGTCGGAGATCTCCTGGTCTTCGAGATGTCTTCTACAGCAGATGTCCCTAACCAGCTTTCCTTCTATGAAGGAGAAACAATCAGCCACAGTTATGTCTGAGTTGGAAACCAATTTGTAAATAGTCGGGAACACATCTTTGAGGGGACTGTCACCAACCCAAATATCCTTCCAGAATCTGATCCTGTTGCCCTTACCGAGCTCAAAACCGACCCCTCCGAGAACCTCTTTTTGAAGGTGAGAGATGTTCTTCCAGATCGTCGAAACCTTGTACTTAGACGACGGGTTCGTCCACCAGCCCCCGTGCGATCTTCCATATTTGCACTTGATTATTGAACTCCACAAACTGTCGTCTTCCGATCCTTACCTCCAGATCCATTTCCCAAGCATAGCCCTATTCATGCGCCTGGGATCCTTGATGCCTGCTCTACCCTCTTGAAAATGCTTGCAGACTTGCTTCCAGTTCATGAGACGAAATCTCTTGGAGTTCTCTTTGTTGTGCCATAGGAAATCACGTCTCTGCTTGTCGATGGCTGATAGGACTGAGCTTGGACATTTAAAGAGAGATGAAATATATCGACAGATTTGAAAGGGCGGATTTTATGAGAGTCTGACGGCCAAGTGAGAGGAAACGGCATTGCCACTTGGCAAGAGATTTTTCGAATCTAAGGATCACCTTATTCCAAGCCGATTTAGGAGGGGCACCTAACCCCAGTGGCAGCCCCACATAAGATGTCGGGAAGGAGTCTGCGCAGCACCTGAACCGGGCAACGAAGGCCTGGATTTCTTCTTCGACAAGGTTCACCCCGAACATCTTGGACTTAGCCATATTAATTCTCAGACCCGAGACCACCTTGAAGCAGCGGATGGCCGTGCGAAGGTTGTCCATTTTACTAGGAGAGGCCTCAGAGAAGATGAGGATGTCATCAGCAAACTGAACGTGCAAAATCTGATCAGGCTTTCCTTCAATGTTGATGCCAGAAAGGATGCCTTTTGCTTGCCCTTTGTGAAGCATCCTAGAGAGAGCCTCGACAACAATAAGAAAAAGAAACGGAGATAGAGGATCCCCCTGCCTGATACCCCTGTGGCTCTTAAAGAAGCCTTTCGGCGAGCCATTGAGAAGAATAGAGAAGAGGGGAGAGCGAACACATTCAGCGATCCACCTACACCATCTATTGCCGAAACCCATCCGCTTTAGCATGAAAAGAAGAAACTCCCAGTCGACGTGATTGTATGCTTTCTCGACATCCAAACTGCAGAATATGCTTTTCGAGCCAGATTGAGCAGAAGAGTGAAGACATTCATTGGCTATCAAAGCACAGTCGATGATCTGTCTACCCAGGACGATGCGCATTGGTTAGGGGAGATCACTGACCTGATCACATTCTTAAGGCGGGATGCTAAAACCTTCGCTAGAATTTTGTAAGCGCCTCCAATCAGACTAATGGGACGAAAGTCGCTGAAAGTAGCTGCACCCGTGACCTTGGGGAGAAGAGCAATGAAAGAGCACCCAATGTCTTTGGATATCTTGCTTCTCGCTTGGAACTCAGCCAAGAACTTCATCTCGTCTTCTTTAATGGTCTCCCATAAATGCTGAAAGAAGCAAATCGGGAAGCCATTGGGACCGGGAGCCTTGTCCCCTTGGAGCGAGTCGATAGCAGCTTTGACTTCGGCTTCGGAGAAGGGCAATTCTAGAGATCGCACCTCAACAGGGGATAGCGTGTTCACCTGAAGATTGTCAAGGCGAGGTCTGGCCCACGACCCACCATTTAGCAGGGCACTAAAATAGGAAATTGCCTCTGATTTGATTGAAGATTGGTCTTCAGTGCGGGATCCATCGATGACAATGCTGGTAATCTTGTTTGCGCTGGCGTGCAGGTAGGCTAAACTGTGGAAGAATTTTGAGTTTTTATCTCCTTCTTTGATCCATTTTGCGCGAGACTTTTGCCTCCAGGAGATTTCGTTTTTGCAAATTCTAGCTGATAGACTCTGAATGAGCTAATTCTTCTAGCAATGCATTCCAAAGACATCGGGGACTCTTCGGCATTCAAATCGATCTCTTTAATTTCTGATAGAATTGTTTCCGTTTCTCCTTCTCTGGCATTCCATACGGATTGCTTCCACTGTCTTAGATTAACTTTGAGAGCCTTGAGTTTTGAACTGAGCGAGTGACCTGCGAATCCTTTATCCTAGAAACCTTTCCACTAGTCGGAGACCATGCTGTGGAAACTCGAGATTTCAAGCCAGGAAATATCGAACTTGAACGGTTTAGGACCCTAGTTGAGTTCCTCGCCAGAGAGGAGAATCGACCAATGGTAAGAAGTTGTACGCAGGAGAACGCTCTGGGAGGTAGGAGGAAAGAGATCCATCCACTCGGGAGAGCAAGAAGCGGTCCAGCCTCGAAAGAGAGGGATTAAGGTGACCATTGGACCAAGTAAACCTAGCCCTAAGCAGGGGAATGTCCATGAGATTGTTGTCGTCGATCCACCAAGAAAAAGCTTTCATCGCTGGGGAGACTCTAGATCCAGGGGATTTTTCGTCTGCAAATGTAACGGTGTTGAAGTCTCCAGCAAAACAACAGGGGCCAAAGAATCTTTGTTTTGAAGACGACAGCTCATCCCAAAAATTATTTCTTTCAGCTTCTGCTGTGGGCCCATAAACAGAACAAACGAGGATGGAGGATCCCAAAGACCTGTCTTTCTGGACCACAGATAAAGAATACCCCCCAGACCAATTCTGCTGGAGATCCCAACGTGCAATGCTCCATGCAATCAGAATACCTCTCGAAGAACCGACTGCATCAAGAGAGACCCATTTAGCGTCCTTCTCCTTCCAAATGGAGCGCATCAGATGGTCGACGAAAGTCTACACCTTAGTCTCCTGAAGGCAGATGATCTGGGGTTTGCATCTCCCGCAGGAGTCCATGATGAGTTGCCTCTTCTGCTTTGAACCCACACCCCTAATGTTCTATGATAGGATCTTCATGGGACAACAGACCTGCCCTGGGTAGATTGACGCCCTGCTTTAAGGATCATGGAAACTGAAGATCTTGAGAACGATTCAAGCCTCTGAAGTTCTCTGGAGTTGCACGATCTTGAACGCTGCTTTCTAGGGGGTCTGATGGCGAGATAGGTCTTCCCCGAGACTCCACGTAGTGGAATAAGGCGGTGAAGTCCTCCGGACAATCACCAAAAGACAGTCCTAGCGACCTGCCCACACAACCCATCGCGCCCCTTATCCATTTCTTCTTGTGGATAGAATTAACTAGCTCAGCCCTGCTTGCTTCGTCGAGCATCTTCGAGTCTGTTGCTTCTTCTGGAGTTCCTGATGAACCGTCTCTGATCTGGAGAGGTTCTGCCGCGATTACTTCCACTCCCGGGTCGTCTTGAAAGAGAGTAAGGAGGTTATGGTGAAACCAATCATAAATGACCGAGGGATGGGGCGACGTTTAGGTAGGGGAAAGGGATTGGGTTTTTGAGTAGACTTCGCCTGCTAAGCTCCCCTTTGGGTCGAAAGGGACCAGGAGCTTGTCCATCTGGGGAGGGAACTGTTGTTGGGTGTTAGCATAGAGAATCAGGCAGGAGGAGAGGGAAGGTGAGCGGCACCGATGATGATGGTGGGGAGCTGGACCATCACGACGGAGAGTTGAGGCAAGGGAGATGTTCAGATCGAGAGGGGGAGTGGGGGGATTTCATATCGGACACGAATCGGCGTGCTGGGAGATCCAGTTGCGTTTGGCAATAGTTAGGGCCCGCCCTGGAATTAGGCTCGGGGCCCTCCTTGGGATGGGTAAGGGAATCCAACGACGCTCCTGCCATTTGGGTAGGATCGGGTTTTGGCTCAGAGGGATCGAACGGAGGAAAGTCAGATAAAATGCCATCTGACGCCCGCACGCTCGATTGACCTGCCTCGGGCAACGGCTTGGGAATGAGCCGACTGCTATCTATATTTGCGTGACCCGAGAAATCGACGCGTGGCTGACATGCGAGGGCGGAAGTTGAGACGGCTGGCCTTTTGGGAAACGATATGAGACGTGTCTCCTTCTCCACCTGCCAGCGATCACGAGCTACGGCTCGAGAAGACGCTGCAGCGATTGAGGCAACTCCACGTGGTCCGCTCTCCTCTGCAGGATGCCATATATTCTTCGAATTTAGGACGTCGACTGCTTCAGTTGGGTCGCGTGTCGAGAGATAGTAAGGAGTCTCGAGAGTCGTACTATGTAAATCGAGGGATTGGCCACATATTGCTCGGATGGTGGATGACGTGGCGGGCGTAGTGAGGGAGTCTGCCTGGGGAAGGGGGAAAGCGCTCCGTGGTCCGCGGTAGCATTGAGTTCATGCACCGACTTCCAATGACGGACCTGGATTTGTCATTGCCTGAGCTTCCAGTGATCGCCATATATCGCCCCCATCTCGGAGCTGCGTTATCAGGGACTTCCGCGTGCAGAGGCAAAGGGATGATTTTGCTATTTGCCAGCACCGAAATTTGCTCGGGCAAGATCTTTAATTTATGTTTTCTGATTCTCATCCTCAATACGGCCATTTCTTCTCCGTTGCTGGTCTTCGGGTTGATTTTTATGAAGGAGCCAAGTAAAGATGCCACCGATATAAAGAACTCTTCCGTCCAGAGCTCGAGAGGTATTCCCCAGACGAGAACCCATACGTCTTCCGTCCCAAATAGGGAGAACTCGTCCCAACGCAATACTCTGGAGATTGGTCTGTCCTTGAAAACCGACCCGACAATAATCAGAATGTCAAGATTCACTCCCTGGTTTCCTTTGATCCATAGCTCGTTGAATCCTATGGGCTTGATAGAGTACATATCGGACTGGATTCTGCTGCATTCGTCGATCCAGTATTTGGCCTGGGAAATGGTTGTTCCTTCTATGGTGATCAAAACAATAGTCTTTCAACTCATTCTTCGATTTGAGCAGCGTTTCTTGCTCAATGGAGATCGTGAATGATGAATCCAGAGAGGTGGAAACTTTGGAACCGACTATTTGCTCTTTTCTGGACTGATCCTTCTTCTTTCTAGATCTGCTCTGCTTTGCCGGAACTTGCGGGAGAAGGACATCTCAGAACAACCCGGCCTCTGACCGCGTCGAAGGCTCTACATCTGTAGGAGGTGGAGAGATAGTTTTCTTCTGCTTTTCCGGCTGGTTCGTTGTGGTAGTCGATTTGGGATGGACAGGAGTGCGATTCGGGCCATATTTCGCCGTGTACCAACATCTTTTTGCCCCCAAAACTTACTCCGTTCAGCATCTGGATCGTTGCTTAAAGATCTTCTTCGGAGCTCATTTTGATCAGAGCGAAGCCTCGGAGTAGCTCGGTGTTTCGATCTCTTGGCATTACTACGTCCATGACTAGCCCTGCTCGGCCAAAAGCACGGGATATGTTGATCGGAAGCCATCCCTCCGGGTAGCCTCTTGCGTAAAGGGTGGGATATGACTTAAGGATCTGGTATGCCTTCGTCCACTGACCTTTTCTTTGCCCTTTTTACCTACGACCTCTATCCATGAGAACGGTTCTGTGTGGTCAGTTGCTTTCATAGATGTTTCCGGTTGCATTTCTATTTGGACGCTAGTCATCGCCTCCATCGCTGGTAATTGCTTGATGGAGGAGAAGAGAGAAGATGGTGTGGAGATAGATGGAGACCTCACACCTTTGTTGATGAAGACTAGCCTCGCACCAATCTCCCTTTCAAATCACATGGAAGTATCTTCAAATCACACGAAGATGGAAGAAGAAAGTAAAAGCTTTTCTCTTCTTTTGAAGAAGAAAGTGAGATTCTATGGGTTAATCTCTCCTTAGAGGAGGTTTCTTGGTTCACTACCATATTTTGATGCCAAGTTGGGAGTTTTCCTTCTACCTATTTGGGGCTGCCTCTTTGCATAGGTAGACCGGCCAATCATATGTGGGATTTTGTCATTGAGCGGATGCAAAGGAAGTTGTTGCCGGGGAAGAGCAATCCTTTATCCTTGGGGGCGCATGCATCTAGAGTTTGCAACAATTCAACACTCCTTGGAAAATGAGTTTGGAGATTTGGAAAGGAGGAGGGTAACTGGTGGAGGTAATTAGTGGCTGTGAAATATGGCCTAGAGGATAGTGGTTGGTGGATGAAGGATTCTTCTCGTTATTGTGACTCCTGTATTTCGAAGGACATTGCTCGTTTAACCTAAAGCGTCTTCTCGGGTATGAAGTTTGATATTGGTGATGGTTCAAGGGTTAGATTTTAGGAAGATTGTTGGTGTGGCGATGCTTTTCTTAGTGTGGAATTCCCTGCTTCGGCTCGCCTTTGCCCTAACCCTCATATCATAGTGGCTGATTGTTTTTCTGTTGACGAGATTGGGGGAGCTAGGTGCCTTCATGTCGCTGCAACCTGATTGATTGTGATCTTGAAGAGCTCATCCTCCTCTCACACCTACAGAGCTTTGTGCCTTCACGAGTTCCTTCAATTCTCAAGTGTGGCAATCTGACAAGTCTGGGCTCTTCTTGGTTAAATTTGTTTACTGTCAGTTGACTGACTCGGCTCGGTCCTTTAGTTGTTGCCTCTCATACACGTATGGTTTGGTCGAACGGGGCCCCTTTGAAAGTGGTTGCCTTTGCTTGGTTCGTGTGGTTGCCTTTGCTTGGTTCGTGGGGAGAAATTGCATCCTCACCATTGATAATTTGTAGAAGAGGGGCTTGATTCTTTCGAATGTTTGTATCTTTTGTGTTGGGGATGAGGAATCAGTGTATCATGTTTTTATCCACTGTCCCTTTGTATCCAACATTTGGAGTGAGGTGCATGCATATGCAGTTTGCAAGCAATCAATTCAACACTCATTGGAAAATGGGTTTGGAGATTTGGAAAGGAGGAGGGTAACTGGTGGAGGTAATTGGTGGCTGGGTAATATGGCCTAGAGGATAGAGGTTGGTGGATGAAGGATTCTTCTCTTTATCGCGACTCCTGTATTTGGAAGGACATTGCTCGTTTAACCTAAAGCATCTTCTCGGGTATGAAGCTTGATATTGGTGATGGTTCAAGGGTTAGATTTTAGGAGGATTGTTGGTGTGGCGATGCTTTGCTTAGCGTGGAATTCCCTGCTTTGGCACGCCTTTGTCCTAACCCTCATATCACAATGGTTGATTGTTTTTTTGTTGACGAGATTGGGGGAGCTAGGTGCCTCCATGTCGCTGCAACCTGATTGATTGTGATCTTGAAGAGCTCATCCTCCTCTTGCACCTACAAAGCTTTGTGCCTTCCACGGGTTCCTTCATTTCTCAGGTGTGGCGATCTGACAAGTCTGGGCTCTTCTCGGTTAAATCTTTTTATTGTCAGTTGACTCGGCCCGTTCCTTTAGTTGCTGCCTCTCATACATGTTTGGTTTGGTCGAATGGGGCCCCTTCGAAAGTGGGTTGCCTTTGCTTGGCTCATGGGGAGAAACTGCATCCTCGCCATTGAGAATTTGTAGAAGAGGGGCTTGATTCTTCCGAATGTTTGTATCTTTTGTGTTGGGGATGAGGAATCAATGTATCATGTTTTCATCCACTGTCCCCCTTTGTATTCAACATTTGGAGTGAGGTGCTTGCAGGCTTCGACATGCTCTAGGTAATGCCCTCTTCGATTGAAATCCTCTTCTATTCTTGGCATACGGTTGGAATTAGGAGGAGGAAATACTCTCTTTGGAAGCTTGCTTTGCTTGCAGTTCTTTAGGTAACGTGGAAAGAATGAAATAGCCATTGCTTTCGTAATTGTTCATAATCAATTCGTGGGGTTGTTTCTAGGATTCATTTGCATATAAGAGACTGGGACCTAGCTAGGGACCCGCTGCAATTTTTCTTTTTGTTTCCCTCTCTTGTTGTGTTTTCTCATTTCTTTTGTGCCCTTATGACTTTTAATAAATTCAGTATCTTTCAGGGGAAAAAAAAAAAAAAACTAACAAATGAAAAAAAAACTCACATTTTCAAAGGGAAGGAGATAAACCAACAAAGGAAAAAAGAAGAAGAAGAAGAAGAGAAATAGGATGTTGAATGCGAGAACATATACCTTTGCGAAGAGCAATTGGTAAATCACCTTTATTAGACACCAAAGACGAAGATTTAGGAAGACGATGATCTTCTGTTGAAGTGGGAGAATTAGTGGGAGGTCCGATGGTATGAACTTCCTTATCACGCTTGGAACATCTGCAGTAGACCTACAATGGTAGAGCTAAATGTTGCATGAGAGATTGGATTATAGCATAGTATCCAAGGAAGATAAACTTGATGGCCTTTGATTTAAACTTTTTATTTATTTATTGAAACATAACTGATTATATTAGGGAAAAGAACTATAACAAAGCTAGAATCTGCTGAGAAAGCAAAAGCTAACTAGGCCCCTAAGAGAAGAAAATCTGCATCTTTTACGTACATCTATATGAGAGGCCCATTCAATGATTAGACATTTGGCTTTGGAAGCAACTATATCTAGAGACTTTGATTCGTTTCTAAAGCATCGGCTTTTCCTTTTTGTCCACACGGACCACCATGTGGCAAGGATTACCATTTGCCACAGCCTGGTTTTCAGCTTGCTTATTCTGATGTCGTGCCAGGCTTTCAGCAGGAGATCCACATCTCTTGGGAATCACCGGCTGACCTTAAAACAAGAGAGGAGGTTTATGAACAGGTGCTCGACTGTTCCTTTAGCTTTAAAAAAGCAGATGCAAGCATTAGTTAGTCATCCCCTTTTTTTTTTTTCTAAGGTTGTCCACTGAGAATTTTCCTGTTTCCAGCCAGCCAACAAAAAACCTGCAGCTTCGGTGGGACAGGATACTTCCATATGAAGTGGGGTCCATGCGTGGCAGCATTGCCGGGGTTATGGAGGAGGCACTTGTATAGTGATCTGGCTGAGAACCTGGAGGAACTGTCTGGTTTCCAGATGAGTTTGTCCCGACTCGTCTGATTTGGAATTGCCTTCTGAATGGAGTCGAGTAACTTCACAAACTCCTCTATTTCCCAATCCTCCAAATTCCTCCGGTATTGTATATTCCAAACAATTTTGTCAGCTACAATTGTGTAACACTCAGCGATGGAGCTGTTTTTCTTCATGGCCAACCGAAACATTTTGGGGAACCTTTCTTTCAAAGGGATGTCTCCCAGCCAAGTATCTGTCCAGAAGTAGATACTATACCCCTTACCTACCTCGAAGCTTATCCCTTGAAGGACCTCATTTTTCATTCGAAGGATACCCTTCCAAATGGCAGAAGCCCTATACGAGGAAGAATCTTTTGTCCGCCATCCTCCATCCGAACCGCCGTACTTACATTTGATTATTTTGTTCCACAGATTGTCTCTTTCTGTGCCAAGCCTCCAAATCCATTTCCCCAGGAGGGCGCAGTTCATCATTTTTAAATCCTTTATACTAGCTCCACCGTCTTTAATTTGCTTGCAGACCTACTTCCATTCCGTAAGATGGAAACTCTTCTTTTCCTTCTTGCTGTACCAGAGGAAGTTGCGCCTGAGTCTATCAATAGAGTTTAACATTGCAACTGGGCACCGGAACAAGGACATGAAGAATGTGGGCAAATTGGATAAGGCTGCCTTAATAAGAGTAAGCCGCCCTCCTATAGAAAGATACTGACGTTTCCACGTTGCAAGATGGTTTTGAAATCAGTGGATGACCTTGTCCTAGTGGTGCTTCTTGGGCAAGCTGATACACGGAGGGAGGCCGACCTATGTAGTCGGGAAAGATGCTGAGGAGCAGCCCATTACACCTGTTAGACCACTGACTTCCTGATTGTCCATATTTACCCCATATAGTTTGGACTTGAGCATATTCACCTTGGCCAGCGACTGCTTCAAAGCATCTGATGGAAGTCCGCAAATTATTCACCATGTCTGTACTTGCTTCTGAAAATATAAGAATGTCGTCTGCGTACTGAATGTGTGAAATCGGATCTGACATCCCTTTCACCTGAACGCCCCTGAGAATGCCTTCAGCTTGGCCTCTGTGGAGCATCCTGGATAGGGCCTCGCCGACAATAAGGAATAGAAATGGGGATAGAGGATCGCCTTGCCTAAGGCCTCGAGAGCTTTTGAAGAAGCCTTTTAGATACTCATTTAGGAGGATGGAGAAGTGCGCCGATCCGATGCATTCGCCTATCCAATTCCTCCAAGTTTCTCTGAAACCCATACGCTTCAACATGTATAATAGGAAGTCCCATTCGATGTGATTGTAAGCCTTCTCAATGTCCAGACTATAGAATGTGTTTTTTTGCTTGGATCGATGGCTGGAATCAACACATTCATTTGCGATGAGAGCGCAATCGACTATTTGTCTACCCAGGATGAAACCACACTGATTAGGAGCGATAATTGACCCAACGACCTTTTGCGGACGAGTAGCAAGGACCTTGGCCAGAATTTTAAATGGGCTTCCGATAAGGCTGATTGGTCTGAATTCGTTGAATGCTGACGCTCCTGAGAATTTGGGGATTAGAGCAATGAAAGTCGCCCCAATATTGTTTGATAACCTCTCTCTGACATGAAATTCATTGATGAATGCCATGACGTCTTTCTGAATAAGTTCCCAGAAGAATTTGAAGAACTGAATTGGGTAGCCATCAGGGCCAGGGGCTTTGTCTCCACCTAAAACACTCATAGCCTTCTTGACTTCTTCCAAGGAGAAAGGGGCTTCCAGATAGGCAACGTTGGCTTCGCTGATATGCTGAAAAGGCAGGTTGTCTATATGGGGTCTGATCCAACCGTCACTGTGAAGAAGCCCTTCAAAGTATGATGTAGCTTTGCGAGTGATGGAATCCCTGTCATCAATCCGAATGTCGTTGACATCAATGCTGCTAATTCTGTTGGCCCTGACGTGCATGCTGGCTATGCTGTGGAGATAAATCGTGTTCTTGTCCCATTCCTTGATCCATTTGGATCGAGCTTTTTGTCTCCACAAGATTTCGCTTTCCAGAACTTTAGCTGAGAGGATTGGATGAGTTAAATTCTCTTGGATAGGATCTCTTTCGTCATCGGACCGTCTTCGGCACGCACGCTAATTGTTTGGAGATTAGCTAAGATTGAGTCCATCTCCGCTTCTCTGTTACAGTGTTCCATCTGATTCCATTGCTTGAGCTTCCCTCTCAAGAGTCTGAGCTTGTAGCACAATCTGTTGCCTGCAAATCCGTAAGTCTGAAACTCCCTCCACCAGTCAGACACCATCTTCCTCAAGCCTGCAATATGTAACCAAGAGATATCAATTCTAAAAGGCTTAGGCCCCCAGTCTACCTCTGCAGTAGATAGGAGCAGGGGCTAATGGTCAGAGGTAGTCTTGGGGAGGACAGATTGAGAAGAGGAAGGGAAAATTTCTAGCCATTCGGGGGATAGAACGAATCTATCCAATCAAAAGAGGATCGGGGAGAGCCTCCCGTTAGTCCAGGTATATCTGGACCCGATCAAATGAATATCTACCAGAACATTGTCGTCAATCCAATTGGAGAAGGCTCTCATTTCGGACTTAACTTTGCGCCCATTCGACTTCTCTTCAGCGAATCTGGTGGTGTTGAAGTCCCCTGCAAAGCAAACTGGACCATCGAAGCTTAGTTTGACAGCAGTAAGCTCGCCCCAGAAGTCTTTCCTTTTTGCCTTGTTGGCGGGACCGTAGACCGAACAGATGAGGAAAGAGGAGGCCGTAGAATTGTATTTGAGAATTGTTGCTACCGAGAAAGTCTCGACCCAACTCTTCTAACACGTTCATTGCGTGGATCTCCAAGCCAGGAGAATGCCCCCTAAGCTACCCACCGCATTCTGCGCTACCCATCGAGCATCAAGTGCCTTCCACAACGTCTTTAGTAGGCAGTCATCAAAGTTTTGCACTTTGGTTTCCTGAAGACAAATGATCAGGGGATTGCATCTACCACAAGAATTCTTGATAAGTCTTCTCTTTTGCTCAGACCCAACGCCCCGCACGTTCCAAGAGACGATCTTCATGTAGGAATAGAACTGCCTCGAGATCCCTTTCTTTGTTCTTCGGCAATAATGCTGACGTTCCCTCTTGAACTCATTGCAAGCCGTTGAAGTTCCCTGTTACTGCCCGATCTTGGACCCGTTTCAGAGGGGATCTCATGGGACCAAGCGGTCTGCCGCGAGCTTCTACGCACTGAAATAGGGCGAGGAAGTCTTCCGGGCAGTCGCCAAACGACGTCCCGAGGGATCTCCCCACGTGTCCCATAACATCTCTAATCCACTTTTTCTCGTGAATAGTGTCTACTAAGGTTGCTCTCTGATCTGCATCGAGCAGCTTATTGTCGAGAGTTCCGGACACAACAGAGCTCCCAACTCTAGTTTGAAGAGGTTCAGCTATGATGACCTCTTCACCTGATGCATCTTGGAATAGGGAGAGAAGATTTAAATATGATCCGACATAGGACGAGGAGAGTTGGTCAGACTGGATAGTCTCTATATATCTTGGGGACTCCAAATGCGAGGATAGATCTTCCTCGAATGCTTGATCTTCAACTGTATCATCGAAAGGAACGACTTGAAGATGGAGATCCATGCAATCTTGTTGCAAACGCCTCATCTGTCTGTTGCTAAATAGATTCCACGAACCAGGCTTCTGTATAGTATCGGGGGCCTCTCCTGATGGCAGTAAAAGAGCTGGTACACAATTGTCGAAGTGGCGGGATTGTGCTAAATCTCTACCGTCGTTCTTCAGATTAAGTACAGGTGTAAGGTTCAAATCGAGTGTTATAATTTTTGAGACTGCCAGTCACTGAGGTTTGGTGCCCGAACCTGACATCTCGCCCTGCTCAATACCCGAATTAGCCACTGCCATCGGATCGAGCTCTAGACCCAACTTGTAACATGGTTCGGGCCTGAGGATTGGTTGACAACAAAGACCCGAACAGCCACGCATCGCATTATTGAGGTTGACACGTGTCTCTTGAGTTGGGTGACGCTGGCGTTCTGCAAGAACTGAGGCAGGATCTTCAGAGGGAGCGCAACGTGTCGCCCTCTCCTTCAACAGATGGATGAGGTCACCATTTCAAGGACGAAGGTCCGTTGAGGGGCCACCACGTGGTTCTCTTGAGCCCAACGCACTGACAAGGTCACCATATCGAGGATAGAGATCCACTAAGGGGCCACCATGTGGCTCTCTCAGACCCAACACACTGACACTGCTATGATGGACGCCAGCTACCTCGCTGACGAAAAGGTTCGATGCTTTGCAGGTGTACCGACCGCCTGCATCTTCATGCTCCCTACATTCCTCACTATGCATCATCGGCGACTGTGGAGGTTCTTTGTAGCGCCATAAGTCTCCCCATCGCGGGGGAGGGGAGTTTGGAGTTTCCATCTAGATCGGGAGCTCGATCTCCCTGTTGTCCGTCAAAATAGTGATGAATTTTGGGAGCAGCGACCCTTTTCTTCTTCTGATCTGGATTTGGATCACCGCCATCTCCACACCCAGCTTTGTCTTCGGATCGAGTTCGATGAAGGACCCCAGGGACGCTGCGACGGAGATGAAGAATTCGTCATTCCAAAGCTCCAGAGGAATTCCCCATATGAGGATCCAAATGTCCTCGATGCCAAATGCGGAGAACTCGTTCCAGCCTTTTACGCCGATGACAGGGCCGTCCTTGTATAACGTGCCCGCCATGATCAGGGGTTCAAGGTTCACACCCGTGCCGCCTTTCACCCATAGTTCATTGTAGCCTATTGGCCTGATGATGTACATGGATGGCTGGATCCCAGAGCATTCGTCAATCCATG